>VWZP01002845.1:3591421-4027829 GCA_013396995.1 Dicaeum eximium
GCTCCCGGCGGGGCTCCGCGACGGCAGCTCCCGCCTCCCAGCTCCCCGCCGCCCCGTTTTATCTCCCCTCGCGCCCCCCCCTTCCGCCCCGGTGGGCACGGCCATTAATAATTACCTCGGCGCTGCCGCCTGCATCCTTCCCAGCCGCTTCCATCAGGGAGAGCTGCCGCCGGGGGCGGGAGCCATGGCGTGAGACGGGGCGGGCGGGGAGGAAAGTGGGGAAGCGGGGCGTGGGCTCCTTCGGGGAGAGGTGGACCCTGTCGTCCCCTCAGGGTGCCCGTGAGGACCCCCACGGCCTCTCAAAGGGAAACATCGCGGCCCGCGGGCGGCAGGCGGGGTGCCGCAGCCCTTCGCCCGCCCCGCCGGGCGCTCGCACCTCGCTGCGACTCCGGTGTTCCCTCCGAAGCGGCACCCTCGCTGCTGTCCTGCCGCCTTCCCATCGGAAGAGCCCGCGGAGAGACTCGACGGCCGATCCGTCCCCTCTGAGGGGATGAGCGTAGCCCTCTCCCGTGCCCCGCTGCAGTGCTGCCGTCGGGTAGTCCGTGGGGCAGCGGCCCCTGCGCCGGACCGAGAGGGGGGGAGCGATCGCGGGACTGGGCTGGGGAAAAGGCGAGGAAATAAAAACGCTTTTCCTTTTACTCAGTGTTTCTGTTGTGGTACTTTAGGAAGACACATCGCACCTGCGATCTCATGCAGAAGCAGTTGCGGAGAACTCGTCCAAGGACATCATACACTCACTCCTCACCGCTCTCTCCCCGCGAATTCATGGGCTGTCACCTCGCAGTAATACTGCTTTTCTTCTCTGGAGTAGGAGGTTGGTAGATTTGGTTGCTTGCTGCACAGAAAACAAGTGCCAGTTAGAAATGCCTCACGGATCTTTACTCAGAGAAAATAAATCGACTTAAGTTTGATTACTGAGTTACATTTGGTAACCAACTGAGCGGGCGTGAGGCATAGACTGCTCTTTAAAGGCAGGTCTCCAAATGCCCTTTGCGTCTCCTTTGGACAGAACAATTCAACCAAGACTGCGAAGCAAGAAACAGCCCAACATTGCAGAACCTGGTATTCAGTGGTGTGAACTCTTAACAGAATTTGGGACACCTAAGAGTAAAATACATCTACTAGACAGGCTGTTAGGCACAGAGAGATGTTCCCAGGAGATAAGGCTGTTGTTTAACTACTGAATGAAGGCCTTTAGATAATTTCATTTTACTTTTAGAAAATAAACTCCCTCAGGGAAAAATTACAGATAATTGCTAATAATGAGTCAATGGATTTAAATGCCAGTTGTGAGCTAATGAAGGTTTCCTTCTGTGCACAGGATGGGCTCTCACCTGTCCCAAATGCAGGCAGGGCATTTGCCTTGCCTGTTTCTACAACTTCCAACTTCTACATTTTCTGCACAGATTTTGAGGATTGATTTGTGCTGTTTTTAAAAAGACCAAAGATGTAGGGGACAGGATTGGAGTTAGTCTTCCACTGTGGCAATTAATTAATTGCTGTGTTAGGGGGGTGGAGGTCTGAACACTTCAGGGGACCATCAACAGCTCTTCCCTAGAGAGGGAAGTTCGTAGAGCAGGAACAGGAGGTGGCAGTCCCAGAACCAAGGCTGGACATTGGCTTCCAGGAGTAAGTTTGGGATACAGTCTAAGAAGGTGCTGAAATTCAGTTACAGTCTGAGTAAATGATGACTTCAGATACAGCAACAGAAAAAGGTGTTGGCATCACCTGCTAGTTACTTGCAGAAACTGGAGATTATTGTAAAGTGCACTGGGGCATTGCTGCAATTGTCCCTGTGCAAGGAGTGGAGAGCCAGGCTCCCGTTCAGCTGCAGACCTGATTTCAAGGGGAGCCTAATGTCTTCACTGGATCTTGCTCACAAAGTATTTTAAAAATAGGGATGTACAGGCATGTCTCAGAAGCATCACCACCTAAAACAGGGTATTAGTGATGGTAAGTCTATTGCTAATATTTAAATTAAAAAATATCATTGAGTATTTAGGGACACAAGAGATTTTAAGATACATCATGGTATATTATTTTTTCATGTGCTGATTATTAACTAAAACCTAGATCAATCCTATTTGTACTTTGGCAGCACCAATAAGTAGACACTGGACTGAAGCTCCTTCACTTGTTTCTTCCAGAGCCTGTCAATAGTCAAGGAAAAGAAATGGCCTCATGGTGTTACTCTAAGTCAGTTTAGACAACTTCTGAAGAAGGCTACGTTATCCAAAAACTCTCAAGGATACAGTAGACTGTACTCCTGAAGCAAGAAGCCCATTTTTTGTGGGAAAAAATCTCACCATAAGCTGGTGGCACAAAGCTGTCACTTCAGCTGTCACTTTACCTGCATGTCTGCCAGATGAAAGCTTTATTCTTTAGTGTGTGTGTGTGTGTGTGTTTGTGTGCATGTGTCAATGACAGAAAATGTGCAATGTGGCCTCCAGCTCCATGTATTGTTTTTGGTTTTTTTCTTAGAAAGCTTTTTCTCATGTCTTAGGACAACACAATTACCAACTGCTCTGAGCCAATATATTTTTTTTCCTCACAGACAGCTTAACAAACTCTGTGCAATATTAACTATGCAGAAAGGTCAGCCAAACACTTGCAGACGTCCAGGCCTCCCTCTTTGTTCCTTGAGTTCAAAGTGTGGCTCCATTTTGTCCATGTTGCTGAGCAAGCACACTTTCAATGCTGCCCCAGGTAAGCAGATCAGGATTTGACTTCCATCCTCTTTGTATTGGTGATTACTGAACATTCAACTTTTGATAATACGGATAATGTGTACTACTGTGTCATTATAATCATCCTTCAGGCTGTGCTGAGATTTTCTTTGCTAGGTATGGAGTCAGTGCATGCAATCAAACTCGACAGTGTTCTGACTGAGCACTTCCGTTTATATTCCAGAGGGGCTGAATCTTCTGAGATACTTAATTTTAGGTAAAATAACTCTATTACCGCTTTAGATTAATTTAACAGCTTCCCCTGAGTTAACACCATACTTCAGTGCAGCAAACCCTTTTATCATTTTCAGATCTCCAGAGAAGAGCTAGAAGCCACATACCAGTAACATCAGTGGTGGAGCAAGTGATCTCAG
Source organism: Dicaeum eximium (assembly GCA_013396995.1). Classification (NCBI taxonomy): domain Eukaryota; kingdom Metazoa; phylum Chordata; class Aves; order Passeriformes; family Dicaeidae; genus Dicaeum; species Dicaeum eximium. The sequence goes on from VWZP01002845.1 coordinate 3,594,522, forward strand.
TGCCTAAAACCACCATCTCCTGTTTTAATGTCTCTTCTCTGTTCACAAACAGACTTCCAAATGCATACAGCCAGTTGAAAATAGCCTTGTGTAATAGATTTTGCAGTCTCAGCATTTCATCTCAAGACACAAAAGTATTTGCTAACACTTGGAAAAAACTGCTTTAAAAAGCACCACCTGATTTAGACTTGAGCATTTTCTCTGCTTCTGTTATCGCTGCATAACAGTACTTCTTTATTCTGTCTGTTAAATGCAAACTGCTAAGATGTCAAATTTTACTTCCACTACCTCATCAATAGCTGTTTCCAGTGGAAAGATGTCCAACAGCATTCTAGATTTACCTTCTTCATCCCTGCCCGAACACCACAAACTACAAGGCATATAAGCTCTTTCTCTTGCAAGTCCAGTTTCCTTGAAAAAAACACAACTTTCTATACCTGTTCCTTCTTTCTCACATGATCACAGTACTTAAATGCATTCACTGTACATTCAGAATTACCTTAGAGACAGCTAGTGACTGTATTGAAATTAGAAACAGTGTTTTCAGGTTCAAAATAAACCTGCTGATGAAATAAATGCAGTGTTGTGGAATGCTTGGGAAGATGTTGAAGGCTCCTCTCTCTTACCTGTAAGTACAAAGTCGCTCTCAACTCCACTTTTTTCTAATGTCTTATTCTGAATCAGGGCACTCTAGTTTGTAGATGATCTCCTTGTCTTCAAAAGTGCCTTCTGAATGGATGAAAGAAGGGATGGGCAAAGACACAAGGGAAAAGAAGTTGCCTCTCTCCTAAGAAGGGGGATATTGAAGAGGTGGATACACCCTTGCTCTTCCAGTCCTGGGCAGGAGACATGGATTTGTCTGGCAAGAGGAGTTCAGAGCTGAGGGAGAAGAGAAAGGACAGAAGACTGCCCCTTGCTGACTCCTGATGCAGCCCCTGAGCCACAGGCTTCAGTTGGTTTTTAGACGGGAGTGGAACCCTGATTGCAGCGGCTAAAGAAACAGACACATTTCCATAGGGTCTGCTGAGCCTGTATGAACAAGTGACAGTGGGTGTCCAGGGAAATTACAGGCCAGAAAGGGAGTTGCCTAATGAATTTTGGCTCTTTTAGGGTAGAAAATCCTGGAAAGCAGAGTGACTGGATCATTCACAAGGATGCAATAGATTCAAAAATTTAGATGAGGGATCTGGAGGGACTGCATCTCAACCCTAGGAGTTGCACACCTGTGAAAATTCCTGTGGTCTCTGATGCAGTACAAAATGTACCAGAAAGATTATTTCATTCTTTTCACTGCTGTTTTAATTTCTGTTTGTGATACACTGTTATCATTTTGGAGCCAATTTCATTTAGTCTCCACAGGATGGCTCAAAAACTTGAATCCTGTGTCTTTGTCTAGAGCAGATAGCACTCTGGAGACATGTATGGTGACTTTTCATATACAGTCATCCTATCTTTTCAGTTCAGGCACAGCTGAAGTATTTCCCTTCACTCTTCAAATTCCCAGTATTTTAAAACTTCTGCCAAAATGCCACATCTCCTATGAAAAGAAAGATCCACGGGGACTTAAATGAAATAAAAAGCACTACTATTCAAAAATGAAAATGCAATGCTGAGTTTTTTGTACATGAAAGTTGAAATTTTAATGCATTAAATTCAGTGAGGGAAGAATGTGTTGCAAAATTGCTTCTATCATTATATCTTTAGATCACTTTCTGTAGGTAAATTGATAAGAATTACTCCTGTACTGCTTAGTCTGTATTTCAATAAGCACTTGAACGACAACACAGTTCAGATACTTACTGCTTGTTGGTTTCAGCTCATTAAAATATTTGTCTCATTTACTACAAGGCAAAGACTGGCTCACAAAGAAATAGTTTTGGTTTGAAAAACTACTGTAGTGTGTTAATTCTTTGTAAGATTTTCTGCTTAAATGACTCTTTTGTAGTTAAGCGTTATATCACATTAAACTGAACTGAGATGAAACTTTGTAAACTAGTCATTTAAAATACATTGCACTAAGCTGCTGCATCACTAAATGCACAGGCAACACTGGCTGCAAATGCATAAACATTTTTCAGGGTGGCAGTTCTATGATGTTCTTTAATAAACACAACTATTCTGTTACAGAAAGTCAACTTTCACTGAAAAGCAAAAACTCGGTTCCATGTGAAGTGTGTAATACTGAAATGTGACTTACAGTCAACTGAGAAGTCATTTAGTCTTTTAGTGCTGCTGCGTACTAACATAAATGTACTTGCCAAGAAACTTGCTCTGGATGGGATCCTCCATGGGCTGCAGGGACATCTCTGCATCTCCAGGGACCTTCCTGGGCTGCAGGGCCACAGCTGCGCCCTCAGCATGGTCTTCACCACAGGCTGCTGGGGAATTTCAGTTCCAGTGCCTGGAGAACATCCTTCTTCTCCGTCTCCACTGACCCTGGTGTCTCTAGGGCTGTTCCTCTTACATATTCCTCTCAGATATTCTTACTCCTCTCTACAGCTGCAATTGGTCCTCCACATCAACTTTTCTTCTTCTTAAATCTGTTGTCCCAGGAGCTCTGCATACCTCACTGATGGGCTTGGCCCAGGCAGTGCCAGGTCCATCTTGGAGCTATCTGTATTTGCTCTGTTGAACATGTGTGAAACTTCTGGTAGTTTTCACAGAAACCACCCCTGCTACCAAAACCTTGCCATGAAAACCCAATACTTTGGTAATTCCATGCTAATGTCCTGGGGGCCTCAGGGCATCTCAAAAGATGCCTGTGTTCAGGTAACTGAATTGAGCCCTTGGCAGTTCAAGATCTAAGCAATGTAATTTGTGCAGCCTAGAGAGTGATTCAGCTCAGCCTAAAGTAAGCACCAAGGAAATTCACCTGCCCAAACATGTATGCCTGGTCCCAACTCCAGCAGCCAGCCCATGGTGTCTGGCGCATCCACATTGCAGTTACTGATACTGCACAGGGGGCTCGTTTCATCTGCCTACCTATGGTTGAAATGACTTCTGGCTAGGTGTACCACCTGTCTTCCACTTAATATTCCAAAACAATTCAAATCACATGTAGATCTTGTGTTATATCCATCAGCTTTGGGTAGATGATATGGTGACTCTATGGCATGGCACAATGGCTGTCAAACAACACCATCTACCCTCCCAAATGTGGGAGATCCATGTCCAGCCATAATAGCCATTTCAAGTCAAGCAGAATACCCTCATACATTCAGAATGGTACCATGTCATGTGTAAAGATGGGAGCCTTGACCATAGTGGTTGTTTGCCTCTCCAGTTGCACAATCTGCTATTGCCAGACTTCCGTGAGTTCTGCATCATCCAGCTCTTTTTGAAGGCATGTGGGTGTCTGAACCTCAAACAGTCTCGCTCTGCTGATACTTTGAGAGACATTATTATCTTAACAGCATTAATAATATTCCTATACATCATACATCTACTTTTATCATTAATATATAGATTACTTTAGCCTCATCTGAAATCCAAGGAGGTCTATTCTTTTGAGCAGTAAGATGTCCATCTATTCCTTAGAGTGAAATTAGACAAAGGATAACATTTAACAGTGTCAGGATCTTAATACTTCTTCCTGAGCAAGAGCCAGTCTGTTTAGGTTATTGTCCCTCTTAAGTGATGGACTTACAACCCCTTCTTTAGACCATCATCAAGGGCAAAACCAGGAGGGCATGTGTGCTACCACTGCCTTCAGTTCTCTGAGATTAAATGTTTGTGAGACTATTTTGAATATTCTCAAGGTTAATGATTAGATTTCCACCAGCTGCTCTGATTCACCCCTACAGTGCATATCTGCTGCAAATCAAAGATGAGAAATCTAATAAGGAGGGATGAGCTATGCCACAACTATAATGTGGGTAGCTGAAGGCACAAGTAACAAAAGTGCCACAGATATGAAGTAACACATGTTGGCACATCAGTGTTTCAGTCCTCCTCATTCATCAGGTAACTTTAGAAAATATTAATATCTGAAGGATTTTAAAGAAAAATGTGTTTTCTGCTCATTGGCTGTGAGGAAACTCCCAAATTGTGGCTGAAGGAGATATTGATTAAGCTTTGATATATGTATATTTGAGCTTTATGTAAGGAAGTTAAGCAAGCTTATTCTCTAGAATTGTTGGGCCACGAGGGAGGTTATCTACTATTTGGAGCTGCATCTTTAGAAGCAAGCATTTTCCAAGTGTAAATCTTTGATATACAATGTTCTTTCACATATGCACAGAATGTAACTCATTCAGCTTGAAAAAAATGGTTTGCAGCCCCTGTAACTATGTTCAAATTCATTCACTGCTGGAAGAATGTACCCCCTTACCAGTATGGTGCATGTATTCTTCATCCAAACAATTTTTTGTTTTCAAATTACAAAAAAATTTCCTTGTAGCAAAAATAGTTTATATATACACAGTGAGGCAGTCCACCCCTAGAGAGAAAAGCAGACCCCTGCCATTGTAAAACATGCTTCATAGGAGGCAGCAGCAAGTGACTTTTAAATCTATTAGATATTTTTTAAAAACATACTACAGTTAGGTATCATCAAGCAATTCCTTCTTTGGACTGAAATAGGGGAAGGAGTCTTTGCAAGGAAAGTGGGGGAGAAAGTATTTTCCAGACCAATTTCTCTGTTAGGTACGAAGGTGTGGTACTCACTATTGAGTGAGCTACAATTTTTGGGGCATGCTGTCAAATCAGGTGTCATTTCGGCAATTTATAGTCACAAATGCTGATATGGCACTTTTCTGTCTGAATTATGTCGCTTAGTTCCAGCCCAAACCATTCGTTAATTTGGTCTTCTTTTTATTAACTTAGCATTTAAGTTCCTCTAGGCCTGGCTTTCAGCTGACAAACACATGTTCACTGAAAGAAAGGTATCTGTGTCCATTTCTCTTTATTATTTCTATCTTCAGTTCAAATCAGTTTTTAATTTAAAAAGCTGGGAAATTTGAGAAAGGTTATCTATTAAATACATCCACTTATTTTTCATGCCTATTTTTCATTGCCACCCGAGAGTTCCTCTTGAGTATGCAAGGGCTTTTCTGGATGTTCCCTTACACTGGATGTGCTGTGGGCAGAGCATCAATGCCTGCAGTGTGTGAGGCTTGTCTTAGCATGTTTGCTATGATTATTTCAGCAGGCCAGCAGCAGTTTCCCAAGGATCACAAATGAAAATGTGATTTTTCAAAGTGAGGCAGGTATCTCAAAAAAAAGCTCAGCAAAATTTCACACCATGGGGAGAGCATACTTCCCAAGGCTACGGGCATCCTCCAGATCCATCTCACAGCTGTCAGTGCAGTCAGCACTGGAAGACCTTGAGGTCAGTGGATTTGGTCTCCAGAGACAGCAGCACTGCCCTTGCTTCTTAAAAATGCTGACAGACTTGGTGTGGTGGCAAAGGATCTGCCTGGTTTGGTGTCTTCAAGCCATGCCCCTTACACACTCATGATCTGCCTGGCGAGGCATTTAATGTTTGCCTGTAGCAAGGTGTTCACACAGCCCTCTGTAGCTGCTCAGGGTTAACACAATGTGTTTCGGTTTCTAACTCCTCTTTTGCAGTGCTCAAAACAGATCAAGTATCTCATTTCACACATATCATTGCTCAGCTTCATCCTGCACTGTTCCCATTCTCCACCTAAGTCCCAGACCATACCATATATAATACAGTCACTTCTCCTACTCCTGCTTTGAAAGGACATCACATTCCACAGCAGCATCTTGCCTATACCTTCACATTACTGTTTTAGCTTAGGTTAAGGATTTCCATTTTTATTCTCAAATCACTCTCCAGGCTTTCTTTGGCCAGCATTGCATTGGACCTATATTGCAGCAGTATTAAATGGGGCTGCAGAGTGAACTCTCTCAACAGCAAATACCAGCTAAATACCCATGAGGAGGTGGTCACTCCATAAAGAAGAGCTAGGAAGGCTCTTAACTGTGAAACATATGTAAACTAGGACTGCCTTTATTTGAGTGTCACTTACACCATGATATAAGGGAGATGATCTTTAAGGTCCCTTCCAGCCCAAACCATTCTATGATTTTATGGTACTAAGGCAGTGTAAAAAGAATGCAGCCTTTTAGCAAAATCTCTTTAATATACAATAGAATAGTAATATTAGTAGAAATTCTACTATGGGCATAACTATGCTAATTGTGGCTTAGTTTGTGCCTCTTCTAAAATGAGACTTATTTTTGCATAGGATTTTAATTTCTATTCCTATTTGGACATGGAAGATGTTTTGGTCACCCACAGGCCCACTGTTTGAGTAAAATAATCCAGCAGTCATATAGGGCAGGAAACAAAGGTGGTCCTTCCAGACCTACACTGTCCTAAACTAACCTACAGGTCTAACTGTACTGGTAAGTAAAGGCAAACTGTGGTGTGCACGTACATTCATCCCCTAATCTGTCTAATGGTTCTGTCTCTGCTCTTGCACAACTCTCTGCAAGACAAATCTGCTACAAAAGGGAGCAGCTATAACTGCTGCAGACCTGAGCCAAATGGTGCTGCTTAGCCCAAGGCACAGGTATCAGTCTCTTCTATTGGCTTTCCTTCAGCAGCATGAAAATGGCTAAAAGTGCAATTAGCCCTTTCTGTTTGGAACAAAGTTTTTTGTTGGTTTTTTTTTTTTCAATCTACACATGCAGCAATAATGGGCAAAACATCTCCATAGCTTATCTAGCCTACTTCCCTACCAGCTCCTATTTAGAGGATGCATCTGTACGTACACAAAATTCTGTGTAGATTTTTGACAGTTGGTATAAACAGCTATGTAAGTCCTTAGAAATTTTTCTTTCTAGCTTTTAACCAGTTGTTGTACTTTGTTTTACCAGTTGAGATGGCCTCAGATTGCATCAGGGGCAGTTTAGATTGGATATTAGGAAAAATTTCTTTACTAAAAGGGTTGTTAAGCATTAGAACAGGCTACCCAGGGAAATGGTTGAGTCTATGGAGCTATTCAAAAAACATGTAGATGTGGCACTGAGGGACATGGCTTAGTGGTGGACGTGGCAGTGCTGGTTAATGGCTGGACTTGATGTTCTTTTGGATCTTTGCCAAACTAAATAGTTCTATAATTCTGTGTTCATACTGCTGCCTAAGGGATAACACCCCACACACAGACCTACTATTGTTATTGCTGTGATGTGAAACTCTTTTCTCTGTTCTGCTCCAAGACACTTTGTGATGTGTGATGCCATCCTGCACAGAGTGACTGAATTTCCCAAATTCAGAAACATCAAGGATGAAAATCTTGGGTGCTTCCTGTCAGATGGGATAGGATTGGTCTAGGTAAGGCCAAGGAGACTCATGGTTCCTAGAAGTGAGAGGGAAGGAAGGTATAAGAAAAGTTATTGTCAGGCCAGCTGGGCAACTGCACATTGTTGATTCCATTAAATGTTTGCTAGTGGGCAAACAAGAGTGTAAACAAGAGCTCTGATTCACATATGTTAAGAGAAGGAGAAAACTTTATAGCAGTTAATGTATTTTATATTCATGATCTAAATTAATAGTGTAGTTACCTTGTCTCAGACAAGTTTCCAAACATTTCTAATCCTCTCACTTCTGAGAAAGTTACATGACAGGCAACTAGATAGAGAAGAAATTCAGTGTGTACACACATGCATGACGTATTTCTAAACATTGGTGATAAAACCGGTACTAAATGGTGGTAACTTTAGATCACGATTATACAGTACAGCATTGATTTTTTTATTCCCATGCCTTTAGATTTGCAAAGTTTACCTACCTTTCTCGCAAAAAATAATTGGTTTTAAGCCCCCAAAACTTGACAGTATGTGAACTGCTAGCATGTAGGATACCATCTGTCATTAATATTATTTAACTGCTTCTTTAAAGTCTCTATCATCATTTTGACTTTCACCTGAAGTTCTTCTTGGCACGCAGGGGGAAGAAGGGAAAGTGAAGATGTCATCAATGTGAATGTCAAAGCTTTGGAAAGGAATGAAAGGCACTACAGTAATACAAGTTGTTGCAGTGGTTATCAGTAGCTTCCAACAGATTTGTCTCCAGAGCGCAAGACCCTAATGATGCTACAGAAAGGATCTCATTAAATATCCAAGTTAAGAAGACGACTTCAAAAACAAGTCAGAAGGATGAGGCACAGTGTTCTTTAAATGACTGCTGAACATTTTTCAGGATTAGCATTCCTTGCTGGTAAATGTATGTTAAACCTTAAGTTAGTATTAAGGTGATTTTATCTTGGTGAGTTTGTCATCCAAACGGGATTTTATAGGATATGTTGGGAATTTTCCAACAGAAACTATTTTTGGTTGGAAAATGCAGCTTTATCAAAACGACAGTCTTTTTGTGTAAATGTACATGCCAGCTTTGATACAGATGGAATTTTCATATTAAAAAATCAAAGAAGTAGAGAAGCCTAAGTCATAACAGCCTTCTAGCTTGGCTCATTTATCTGGCTGTGGGGAAGACTGAGATTTCTGGATGTGGATGCCTCTGTCTGAGGACTTGAAGATCTGTTTTCTACCCTCAAGGAAAGTACTCCTTTCACTCAGCTGTGCTGGGATGAGCTGTTTTTCATCTAGAAGCAAGAGAGTGAGAAAATGAGGTTTGCTTTGCAGCCCAGCGGTCATGACTCACATGTGCAGTGTCATTGCCAGAGATGCAATGTGACGATAGCACCAACATACAAGGAAAGAAACCAAAGGGCATTCCTGTCTCTGGTCATATAATAGCAGAGAAGATTCAATGATCTGCCTTCTCCCATTTTAGTTCCAATTGCATCTTGTGACTGCAGCCAGACACATAATGCATGGAAAATACACTTGGCAGCAGGCACCATCAGGACATGGTATTCCAGTGATACAAAGGACCACAAATGGAGAAGAGACTCAAGAAGGGAAAAGTATTTCCTCTTTCCAAGGGAGTGACTAACGATGAAAGCAAAGATACATTCTAGAGAAACACTCTGTGATCTGTAAAAATAAGAGGCTTTTGCTTCCACATATCTTATCTCTTGACAGGAGTTCAGCCATTTCAGATTTTCTCCAGGAATCCAGAATTGCTAAGTAAGCATGCCATTGCAATAGAAGAACATGCTGTAGCAAGATAATAAATGTGACTTGCTTAACAACTGTGTTATCTTCTATGGCCAGGCACAAGAGTAGATAGCATAATCTAAGTATACGTGTGCTTTATGCAAAGGGTATAACAAACTGAAAGTCACACACTTTGAATTATCATCCATCCATTTGCAATGTAGCCACCCCCCTTGAAAAATGCATATAGACAGAAATTAAATATTAAAATTGTCATGGAATTTATTACAAAAAATGAAGCCTCATACCTAGTGGAGAAGGGTTACCCACACTTTCTTTCTGTGCTGCAAAAAAAATACCTTTTGCAATTATACTGCCATGAATGGACTTCTGCCAATTTAATGCTTTGTTTCCCATTACAAGCTGTCATGACAGGTGTGATTTTTGTATCTTGTATTGTGGGAACACCTGACCTTCACATGAATGTCTTCATACTGATAATAGCTGAAAGCTCTTCCCCACTGCAATACTTAAAATTCTTTTCTCTGCTTGGTTTGTGTCTGATTAATGTAGAAAGTTCAGAGTTCATTTTGAAGCCAAGCAAGAACACTTTTCAAAAATTTCCAATCCAGCTTTCATTTCCTCATACATGAAAGTTGTTCACAGACATACTATGTTGTTTGTACCAGATATAGCTATAGATAATTATGTTAATCTTTTTTCTGGTCATATTTTATATTTAAAATCCAATTACAAATGTCTTTAAGTAGATTAGAATTATTACTTAAGAGTCAAAATCCTACTATGAGGCCTGATAGGTTGCTTTGAAAACATTGTTTGCTATCTCCCAAAACACAATATACTGATTTTCTGTAGCTATGTAACATATTTATAGTATTCATTAACCATTAACTAACCTCTTATAAATTTATTTTTATTCTTTATACTAAGCCTCTAAGACTCAGTGTAAAGAATAACGTTTCTCAATTCTTTACCATCCCCTTTTATCCAACAGACATCAGTCTTCTGAGTATTTTTAACTGGTGCATCTTCTTTATGAAGAAAATGCACACCACCAATTTAAAACACAGATTATGGATTTTTAATTCTCACTTAGAGGAAGGAGTTAAATTATACACAAATCTTGGACTGAGCCGTGGCCCAGGACTGTACTTGACCCCAGAGACTTCATCACTAATGTAAACTCACCAACCAATTACAGTCAGAGTGGCAGGAGATGATGTTAGGTGAAGCCAGTTGGTTTTTAGCTGCCCCAGCTGGAGCATGGGGGACTGGTGGTGTTTTTTGAAACCACTTGTGCTTTGCCTTATCTTATGTTTGAAAGGTGTAGATGACCTCTTTGGTGACATCCAGTTCAAATTGGGATTTCATCCCCAGTGTCATTTGCTAGATGGAATGAACTGGAACCAAATCTCAAGCTCAGTTCACCTGCTGTACCTGTACAGGTGTCCCATAATGTCCTGCTCAGTGTATTGGTGTGGGATGTGTCCAGCAACAACTTTCTCTTGGACACTTCTGGTCCTCTGCTGAACAATGACTACAACAGTAGAGTAAGGTACTCTTCAAATTACTGGAATAAGAGTATCAATTTCATTTCTGTCTGGGGATGGATCACTGCTGATTAAAATACTGTTTTGAAAGGAAAACAAAATTTCTCTGTTTAGAGGGCATATGTATGCTATATTTGCTCCTCTTTACTTTATATTCTAAAAGAGTTCCAATGCAATATTTCACCAAAAGGAAGAAGCTGGGATTTTATGTGATCTCATTTGCATGCACAGTGTGCCTTGCCTTGTAAGGATATATTTGACTTGCTTCTTTCCTTTGTTAATATGTTTTACATTAGAAATGATGGCTCATAAAAAGATTGGGGTTTTGTACTGCAGTCTTCAATGTGGACATATTCTTCTCAACCTGAGAAACATATTCCTGAAGTTTCTTTTTTCACCCTTCAAAATTGTTTTGGTTTTTATATATCAGCATGTCTAGAAGAGTCATGTAACTACCATTGAATGGCACAACTGGGGAAACTATATTCTCCAGATGCAATAAAAGTTAGTGTATTTTATTTCCTATTTTCTGGGGAGGAAATGACTTCTAAAACTCTCCAATGATTGCAAGAAATATAAAAAAAAAGAAGATAAATTAGTTCCTGCAAATTATGCATTTCTACAGAATTCCTTTTAATAAAAATATGCCATTTTCAGAAGAAGTAAAAGAGGGATTTTCTAATTGCAATGTTCTCATTTAATTAGATTTAATCAGATATTTTGTAGCACACTGAATGTGTACACATGGGTGTTCAATAAAATTCTTATTACTCTCATCTCTCTTAAAGGTTTATATAAACACTGAATGACAGACTACGTTTCACCAAATTTATTATCATATTTTTAAATTAGAGGCAGATTTCAGTTCAGTTATGATAAAAAGCTCAGTCTTGCTTCCATGTAACTGTTTGGAAAATTTTGGTACAGCCATAAGAATTTAGACAAATTCTCAAACGTTTAGTTTGGTTAACTCTACAACACATACTATTGATAGCAACAATAAAAATTTCCTGTGTGCTAAAACTAGACCTAAAGAGATAATATAATTATTAAATAGCTTCAAATACATTGAAATACATTTGAATTCTTTGATTAAATATTCTGGTACTTTCTAGAAATGTGCCTTGCAATCTGTGGCAGTTGCTATTCTTTCAAAATGTCGAAATATATTTTAGAAGGTACTTTATCTGAAATAATATTTTGTCTTTTGGCTGGCCTCTTGCTTCTGTTAATTATTTGGACTGTATGAAGAGGAAGAGATTTAGCTTGGATCCACGATAACTCCTCAAAGTATAGACTCTGTGTAGTACATAGCACCTTTATGAGAATCTATAAAGCTCTTCTCTCACATTTCACAAATTGTAAAGTTGGTCTGTAATACAAAATACGTATTGGATCCCTTGGAAAGAGCTGTTTGAAAATCTTGTAAAAGAAAGCCCTTTCCCCATCCCCAAGCATTCATTTGTTATGCTTCTAAGGGGTAAATTTTCCAGGTATTGCTCTCCATCTGTATTTGAAGAATTAATCAACAGCTTTAGATGGATTCCATTTACTTTGAATCATCAAGTAGAAAGAGTTTAAGGCCAGCTGTCAAATCCATTTTTCTTTTACTTAGGTTGGATAAAGAGAGCTTGTGATTTTCTTGCTGGCCTTGCACAAAAGTGAATCTGCATATGAGGTTTTGGAAGAATTAGGCTGATTTCTGCAGACTAGGAAATGCAAGTGGCATTTGGAGAGTTGTTGGATTTTTAGCTTGACAATCTGTTGATGAGTGAGCTCTCCTAAAGCTGTTTAAGATCAACCCCCAGAGGAAAATGTCTTGATATTAATATGTGTCCATTTTTTACAGCACTATTAAAGCAGTACGAAAGACAATATGTGTCATGCAATTTATTTTCAAGCTGGCATATCTTTATTTATAAGAAAATGGTGTCATGTATGCAATCATTTTCATGTTTTCCACATCTCCTTCTCATCTTCTGGCCAGTAGAGAGGTCCTGACTACAACCCAGGTTTATGGTTATTATGGTTATTCTTTCCCACATGCCTCAGTTTCCAGCCTCATGTTGCTAATCCAGCGCCAAATCAGGGAAAGGCCGAAGTAGAGTTGGGGAGGCTCTTGGTGGTACATGTGCTCCCTGAAGTCCATCCTCTTGCCTAAAGGTGGAATCACATCCTCTACAAGCTGGAGTCCTAATATCAGCTTGTCCTACCTATTTTTAAAACAACCAAGAATAGAGACTCCATAACTTCATGGCCAGTGCTACTTACCAGTGTTTACTACTCTTATCTCTAGGATATGTATCAAGAGCTAATACAGTAAACTCCTTTGATTCTGCTTAATTCTATTACTTCTGTGTTATCTTTTGCATTTTCTTCCCTATTGATTAAAAAAAAAAAAAAAGAAAGAAAGAAACAACCAAAATCTGATCATTGAATCTTTATGTAATTACAAATTCAGCAACAGCTTTATACCAGCCAAGTTCTCTGAAGTGCCAAGTAGAGCAGGGGGACTATTTTAACTGGCCTATATTTAAGACTTCTATTTATATATCCCCATATGATGCTTGCCTTTTTTGCACAATGCTGATTCATGTTCTTCTCGTCCCCTGTGATTCTCAGAACGCTTTCTGCAGAGCTGCTGCCAAATCATTCATCTCCCTTCCTGCACATGTTCCCAGTCAAATGTGCCTGCCTCTGTTGAACTGAATTGGCATAGAAGGGAGAGGTCAGGTGGTTTCCACATGGTTGTCAGGACCACTCTGAAACCTGAGCCACTTCACTGGTAGCCTTGCAGTCCCTCCAAGCTTGATATCACCTGGAAAATGAAAAATGTGGTTTCCACTCAATTGCTCCATTGATTACAGTGTCAGTTGCTGGGCAGCCCTTCTGCAGAGCAGCAGTCAATACCTCCTCCTCCTCCTCCTCCTTTGGCAGGGAAAAGCTGATCATGACTTTGAGAATAAAATTTTCCAAACACTTTTGCACTTATTCACAGATGTTTTATCTAGACCATTTTCCCTTCTTTGCTTGAAGGAATGTGAGTCTGTGTCAAATATTCTGTGTACACAAGACATATAATAGCCGCTGCTTCTCCTCTGGCTATAAGGGTTGTTGCCCTAGCTCCAAATGAAGTTTCTACTTTTCTTTGAGTTTTGAACAGCCAGCATATCACCAGACTGAGAAAAGGAAATGAAAGTAAACAGGGAAAATCTTTGCTTCAATCAGTATATTGCCCCCAACATCTAAGTAATGTGTTTAAGAATACCATGCAAAGTCTAAGCTGACAATTTGCTACCCTTATCCAAAGGTGTGCAATAATTCATTGCTTACAATAGAGAAATTTGGGGAAACGGTGTGCATAAACTGCTGGACGTGTGACATATCAGCAGGCTGAGCTGGTGGGGCATACTTCACAGAAAAAAATAACCTGAGTAACTGTGCTCAGCTAACCGGTGATAGCTGCTGGAGGTGATAACAGGTCATGTTACAGCACCAGGAGACCCAAGAATACCTAAGGAGGAAAAAATCCAGTGGGCTAGGCTCCAACAGAGTGTCCAGAAAACTTCGTATCTTGTGGGAGCTCTCTGCTGTATTTGGCATTGCCACAGCTGGTCCTGGAATATCCAGCTATAGACTGGTGTGTGAAGTCCAAGAAGGAAGCTGACAGCAAAAAGCTTGAGAAAATTAAAATGGATGAGAAGACAAGAAAGTTCTGTGAAAACGCAAGCATTTCAGATCACACAGCTGAAAAAAAAGAGTGGTTGTGAGGTCTTTGGATCATGGTATCTATGTATTTGCAGAAACAGCAAACTAGCAGAGATCTTGCAAAGAAAAGGTTTATTGGTGTTGAAAGCTGAATCTAGACACGTACACTTGATAAATAATAGAACAGTTACCATTGAAAATGTGTTTGTGCTGGGGTCCCCACCAATGGCAATTGTGAAAACTGGACTAGTTTTCAAACTAGCTTGTTTTTCTACAAGTTGGGCTGTAGCTCAGAAGTCACGTGATTCATGTTCTGACTTCAGTTCTGTTCATGCACAAACAGATCAGATGTCATTACCATGTTTCAGTGTGGGTAGTAGTTATTGCATTGCTTTTCTCTAAAGTTTAGGAGAATAGGTTGAATAGCAGAGCATCTCTATAGAGGGAACCCAGGCACACCTGGAGACAATTGCTTTTAAAGGAAGATGGAGAGAAAGAAGAATCAGAGCAACCTCTGAAGTGAGTGGCATGTAGTGACATCCATCAGATCCAGAGGAGGAACACAGAAAAATGATCAGGGGGCTGGAACATCTGTCCTGTGAAGTAAAAACTATGAGAATTGGGGTTGCTCAGCCTAGAGTAAAGAAGTCACTGGCAAGGCCTTACGGCAGCCTTTTGATTTATAAAGGAGGCTTGTAAGGCAGAGAAAAATATTTTACAAGGGCCTGCAGTGACACAACAAGGGGTTATGGTTTCAAATTGGAAGGGGTAGATTTAAGTTGGCTATAAGGTGTGTAATTAAATAATAGGAAGTGTGTAATTTAAAAAGATGACCTCTTTCAAACATAAATAGAGCTGCTTGGCTATCTTAAGAACACTTTCCTATCAGCAACAGTGGAAAGTGTGATGGCCAAAGGATGACAACCCCGGAGGGTAGAAGCTTTCTAAGAAGCTATCTAAGAAGCTTTTTAACCAGAAATACTGAGCAGTTTCTAAACAGCTTTTTATTGAATTTTCAGGGAAAAGAATGAGACTCACATTAAGATCTCTTTCTTTGTTGAACCTAGTTATTACCACTCCCTGTGACCCAGTAAGGAAGACACATACCTAAAAGGAAGGATATGCGAGTGCCAAATCTTACTTCAGCAGCTGTGAGTACCTGTTATAACCTATGGAACACCTCTGACAAGATCAGAGCAGCCCTCCTGGGATATGCAATAGCATTGTGTTGGAGCTTCTAGGAGGGGAAGAGTGAGAGAAATGCTTTTAAATGCTGGAGAGCTTTGAAGGTGGGTTGGTTTTTTTCATTAGACTCAGCCACTGGAGCATTACAAAGGCCCACAGCCCCTTCACTATTGTGAATTGATGTCCTCAATCCTTAGATTTTGTTACATATGACCCATTCTGTTCAGTGACAAAAGAATAAATGTGGTGTGGGTTCTTTTTTTTTTTTCTGATGGATATTAACCAGTGACTCTTCTGTACCTTTTTAGATCTGAACCATCAGTTCTGCCTTTGGCATTGTCAGGACAACACACAGCTGAAAGTTGCTAGAGAAGTCTCTGCTGGAGCACAGTTTTTCACCCCCTAATGCCACAGAGCAGATCCCACATCAAGAAGAATCTTTAACAGTCAGGGACCTTCTTTTCATTCTTTGTGTTATGCGTCTGGGTTCCAAGTGCTTCTTTACACAAAATAATGGAAAAATGTTAATTGCCTACAGAAGATTGTCTTTTGCCACTTTCTGACTATCTCACCTTTTACTCATTCCTCCTATTCCCTCTCTGCACACCTCCTACCCCACTAATTTTTGCAGCTTTATATGGGGCAGGATGTGTTTTAGACTGTGAGCAAGTGTGAGAGCTGCCCAGAGCATAAGGCTTAGGAAAGAGTCCCTTTGCCATCTTCCCAGGGCGCTAATGCTGTCCTCCAGCCCACAAGGCATCCTCCCTTTCCAGCTACCACAGCTCACACTGAGGTGACAGACACAAGTTGCATCCCCTCCATTCCTGACCTGCCTGGATAAAAGGCGAGAGTGTGAAAATGAAAGCTGTGTTGTTGCCAAACCTGAAATGCAGACCCGTCTTTTATCGGTGCACTTCTGAGGAAAAGAGTTGCAGCACATGGCTTAGATGAGTTAGAAAACCACAATGCAGGTACCCAGCAACTTGGAAAATTGTAGCAAGGGACAGGAAAGAGATCAGCCTGTGTTGTATAACCATCTCTCTGTAATATTAGAGATATCCATTTTATCTAGCAACGGCCAAGACATTTTTCTTATTCTTTCAAAATATTGAGTGAATTCACAAATTACTTTCAATAACCCATTTGTATTCATTTTTTCTTTCTAAAATAAACTTGGATAGGAAAAATTATGAATACCACATTCATTACAAGAGAAGCTTTTGGAAGACATAGTCTGCCTGATACATTTCTTTACACCCAAAGAGTATGATAAGATAAATTCCATTTTCAAGTTTCTGAATTGTGTAACAGTCCCATTAATTTCAATAGCTAAGCCACAGCAAGAAACATGTCCTTTAAACTCTTCTAGTTGTTTTGATGTACAGTCAAAAAACTTAATGAAGATTAAAATGCAATCTGTGCATTTTTTGGAGTTTTTCATTATATTCTGCAGGTTTGCTTTTTTTTCCACAATGCATCAAAGTATAAAAACCCTTGTGTCTGTGACAAACAATAGCAAACAAGTAGTATTTGCAGACAACATTGATTCCAATCTAAGGCTACCTAACTTTGGCCACCAGTTTTCGAGCTGTGGGAACAATAAAGTCCCATCTATGTTGCATAAAATGCTCTAAAGATATCCACTAGCAGCACGAAATAAGAAATTAGAAGGAAAATGTTGAGAAACAGCAAAAAGCACTAAAGAAGTCTCACATTTGCAACTTCATATCCTAGCCCAGTGAGAATATGAATTCTCCTTGGATGCAAAATGGGCATGAGGTGAACTACTACATGACTGAACTAGGAACAGTGTGAAGCTCATGGCTGGCAGTGACCTTGAGGAAATGTAACACCATACATCCCATCTGTACACCTAGAGGATGTAGGGAAATACCTAAGGGAGCTTTGGTGTCTCCAGTTAGTAATAGTGAATGGGTACAAGCTTCTGCACCTTCTGGTGCAATTGCTTGACTTGCAGACCCGCTTGACAAAGGGGGAGTTCCCAGTTCTGCTCCACTAGAGAGACTAAAGACAAAGAATAAAGAATAAAGAATAAAGAATAAAGAATAAAGAATAAAGAATAAAGAATAAAGAATAAAGAATAAAGAATAAAGAATAACTTGATAGAGTTTTTCTTAATTTGCCACAAATTCAATGAAATCTGTAGTTTACATTAAAAAGTAGGCTTTCTATTCCCCAAAGCAATGGAGAAAAACAAGGGCAAATCTACTTTGGCAGTCTAAAACAAGAGTTTTCATTACTTTTTTCACACGTTTTTCCTATTTTCTGTTTCTTCCTCAACAATTCAGAAAATCAGATTTCTGACATTAACATGAAACTTACCTGATAGTCCTAAAGATGTTCAGTGTGCAATTTTCTCCATGCATTGTGCAGTATTTCCTTGGCTACATTCAGCACTAAATATCTTCCAGGTATGGAAGCAGGACTAATACCACTGTTATTATATCTGGGAGATACAACAATTTCAAATCCAAGAGCATCCCTAATTATATGATGTTTCTGTTGTCTTGCCATCCTCATCTTTTGAAGGGACTGCAAATAGAGCAAATCCTTTCAACTAGTGCAAACACACACAAAAAGCATCTGTGGGACACAGCACAGCCTCATGACGGAAGAACCTTATCATTCCTGAGGTCAAGGGCACATTTCTCTTCACCCTGATTTTATTTTGCTGGAAATTCCTGTGAGTGGCAAACCTCACTAAATTAAAAAAAAAAAAAACAAAAAAACACACACACACACAAAAAAACACACCAACCTAAACATGACAAAACAAAGAGTTAACAGTTGCATTTAAGCCACAAATTGGAAAAAGTTCCAGTTGCATCTGAGAGGTGTTGGAGATAATTTTTTTTTTGGCTGGCTTGCTCTATTTTCTGCAGCTTAAGAAGTTTATTCTGTAGAAGTTCGTTCAGCCTGACTGGAACTGAGTTTGTGAGAGGTGTCAAGTAATACGATCTGTATCACTGAGTAAGCAGAAAAATGAGTTCTGGCTATTCCTGTACACCTCCAACACCTTCTGTGCAACACAATATATTTTAAGTATCTTTTCATATGCCCTTGAGATTACAGTAGAAGTGCATAATTGTCTATAACTCAAAGTATAGAGTAGCATCACTCAATATTTATGTTGGAAGGGACCTCTAGACCCACTGCTCAGGGCTTCAAACTGAGAGCAAGTTGCACATGGCCTTGACCACTTGAAATCTGAATACTTCCACAGAGGCACATTCCACTTGCTCTCAACAGAGCAATCTGTTTTTCTGTTCAAACAGTAAAAAGAGAATGCATATATGAAAGGGACTAACTTTTTTAATGTGTTTGCACAGTATCTAGCACAGGTATACTTCTAGTGTATGGATGCTATTTCACTACAAGTAATCAAGACACAATGGAAATGCTATTGAAAATGCATTCAAATGCATTAATCATTTATATACTACTGCATTGTCCCATATTTACCACAGAGAAACTCAAGATTTAACTGGAAGCAATGATAAATTATGCCCTGTGTGCCTATGAGTTCTCTCTGTTGTGGTGTTATATCCACTCCTGCTCCCAGAGTTCATTCACATGACACTGAAAATTCTTTTTTTCTCATACTGGCTACTAAGAAAGAAAGGCTATATTTTAAGACAGTAACTTTTAAAGTAAGCTCTTCTGGGACCATTTTGCTGAATCAGCACTTGTTAAAATCCAAAAAAGTTAACACAATCAGGATTATCACACTACCAAAAACTGCTCATTCCTGGAAAATTCCATTAATAGCTTGACTCATGAAAAGACTTACATCCCAAACATAGCTCTAGGGCACAAGGCCTCGTTCTACACCTACCTAATGTTTCAATGGGGGATCCTGAGCGCCTCCAGCTGATGGTGAGCCATGGAAAATGAATGTACTCTGTGTATGACCATAAGTCTCCAAAAGAGAATTCTGCTTGGATCAATCCAAGGTCCTTTGTTTCTAAAAGAAGTGTCCTTGTGTGTTTGCTGCAAGCCAAGATTCTTAATGGTTTATCACATTCGTAATTTCCCATTTAAATTAATGGAATAGTAGCAACATTTACTTTAATGGCTCCCATAATATGCAGTATCATTTCTTGCATAAGTTGCTTCACACAGCTAATCTGCTACAGCACGAAATTATACCAAAAACCTATTTATTTTAATGGTACTTAATGAAAGATATTTAGTTTTGCTCTGTACTTCTTGGGAAATCTGCCAGTCTACTATCCATCACAGTCTGCCTTTATTGGTATACATCTTATATGGCAAAAGGTGGTTTTATAGAATTTGTGGAATTTTGCTGCCTATATTTTGGTTTGTTTGTTTTTGTTAGCATTCCTGATGCCATGTGTGATGCTCAGAAATACACTAGTATAAGGGAATATGCTGTTCACAAATCCCTCATTTGTGCTAAGAGGCCAAAAATAGAGGAAATTATGAAAATGTATGTTCCAAAATAACAATTATCTTCCAACCCCATGACAAACAGCTACAGCCACTAGTCAATAGTGATTGTTTTACTGATTACAGTAAACTGGAACTTAACTGCTTATCACCCTGAAAGATGTGGAGCAAGCTCAGTGATCACAGGTAAAACATGAGACCACTAAAAAGCAGGCATTTCTGGACTGGTTTCTTTAATCAGAATATACATTACACCAGTAATGTATCAGAAAAAGACCTAGAAAACACTGAAAATAACCAAATTTATATGGTAAGGTCCCTAAGACTTTGAATGTCATCTTGAAATGCATCATTGCACACTTAAATTATTGTCATATCTGCAGGTTCCAGTCAAATGAAGGCCCGTTTCTTTCAGGTTTTTACTGATTCAAGAAATGAGTATTCTGCTTGTATATTCATAATCCATACATAATCTAGAGCCATTTGGTTTCAGGCTATTTAGCATGAAAGTGCTGGTTTATGTTATTGGTCTGCTCCCCCTTGAGCTGGAGTCAGTAAGCAGATGGCCAAGGACTTCATGGGAAAATGAACCAGGGCCAAGAAACGTATTCGGTGAGGCTTATTCAATCTCTGATTTATAGATCTGGTACATCCGAAGATGCAGGGACCCTACTGGGACCACTGAAATGAAAGTGAATTGTAACATCAAAATCTCCCTCTATTCAAAGTGCATATTTTCTATGCAGCTAAATTAGCTACAAACACCTACACAGCACAGGCTGCCTTTCTTCTGAATCTGACCTTTACAGGTCATTCTTTATTAAATAGCTGTTGTACATGTAGAAACTATAATGGACAACATACCCTAACAGAACCTACTCAAGGTTAGTGTTTGCAGACTTAGAACATTATTCAGTTGGTTCTAATTTTCTCCCACATTCAGCCTTTGGTTCCCAGCCATTCCAGATATAGAACACTTATAGAACAGAAAAAAACCCCCNCACCAGCCACTTTTTACCTTTTTGTTATAGTAGTATTTAATGAATCCTAGGTCCTAGGCAGAGACTAAACTAGGTCTGCAAAATACTGGGTTTATAAGTGATTCTTATCTCAGAGACTTGCAAATATGCAAGGCAAGATCCTTACAGCCCTGTGGAGCTCAGCTGCAGAAGGAGGGAACAGGTAAAGTATTTCATTCTCACAGCATCCTGTCTTATTTATACGCTAAAGTTTTGCTGTGGAGTTTTAAGACACACCTTTGAGGCATCCACATGCTCCTAGGGATCTAAGGAAACTGGATTCAGTAATAAATTCTCTGCTCTTTTAACTTCCTCCAAGTCAACAGAACTAAGTGAGCAGAAGCTGCTGCCTATAGCTTTTAAGGTCAGCGAGATCCTAGTGTGCTGGTCTCTTACATGACACAGAGCACCAAATATCCTGCTGCAGAAGAAACTTCTTTTTCTTCTAAACAAGCTACATCTGTAAGCCTGAGTATCCCTGTGCATTTCAGAAGGACGTGTGCTCCTAATTACAATTCCCAGGCAGTTTTGAATTTTCCATTTTTCAAAGTGAATTATTCTCCTGATTTATTAATCGGTGTGATTGTTAACGTATTTCATTTTACTGCCAATCTTAATTTTAACATATTTAATAACTGCAGAGTCACCATCTCAGAAACGGGGTTGGAAGGGACCAGTAATGATTCAGAGTTAAAATAACAAGTAGTTACAGCATAGACTTACATACAAAGACTTTGTAGTTGGAGAATGTAAAAACTTATACTTACAGAAGGGAAATCATAGCACTCACCAGTTTATTATATACAATTCTTATGAGGGCTCTGTGGAAAGTGAATTTACCTCATTAGGAGCAAGGAAGCCATAAAAAGTATGTGATGAAAAAAGTGGGTTTCCTGGACATAATTCATAACATAATGGCTGCTGTCATAAAGTGGAGCAATTGCAGGTCTTCACACATGATTATTACCTTGTATATTAAAATGAACGTATTTATTTGATAGGGAAAGAATGTGCTATTATAATAAAAGATGGATGTTATTATATCTAACCATCAGCATTATTTCAACACCTCAATAAAAAATCTAACATTTTTGTATTTCTCAGATTTTGTGTAAGACATGTTCAATATCCTGGAAACAACTTGTACAATTTCCTCCTGCTTCTGTAGAAGTGTCATTTTAAATGGGACTTCTAATTAGGTCAAACATGTTTAAAAAAATCTAGGAAGGCTGAAATCCTGCCTAAATTAGGACAGCTCTTCTTTGATGTGGTAATTAAGTTTTGGTAGAACTATAGCAATAATTCAGAAGCCTGAAGAGCAGAGACAGAAAATGTTTGAATGGTCAAATGTTTTATTAACATACTGAGTAGAAAGGAAAAAGAGGAAATAATTTAATGATAGAAAGAAAAAAAAAGACAGAAGATGAAAGAAAAGAAATGAAGAGAGGACAAAATACTGTGAAGGAAAGAAAAACAATATAAAGGAGGGAGACACAAGGAGAAAAAACAGAGGTGTGAGAAAAGGAAAAAAGAGGAGAAGAGTAGATGAGATCTGAATGGCAAAATGGAAGGTAAAATTAAATGGAAGCAACCTGACAAGAAAGAAAAAGTGAAAAATTAGGTTTATTTTTAAAAGTGTGTGTGTCAGCCATAGCAGCATCTGGAAGGTGAGGAAATTCAAAGCAACAATAGCAGAGGTGACAATTATCTGTTAGAGCAAGGCTCTCAGTACCTCCTGTAGGAAAACTAATAAAATGTCCAGATAACCATCTGCATATGCTCACAGCTTGATGGCAGAAGCTCTTGCCATCCCTTACAATAATACAGTCTACCAGCATCTGCTTGAGGTAGGCATCATTTCTTGTCATTTCTTCACTGAACAGCCAGTGATATGGGAACACAGAGGATTTTTGCCATTCACATACCACCATGCAATATGTTTTGTTGTTGCCAAGATTAGAACTCTGATCCAATAACTCTCAGGCTTCCAGCTCTTGTTCATGCTCTGTAAAAAATCACTTTGAATCATCACAGGACAATAAGAAGATTGCTAGCAGGCAATCTTATCAGCAAAACCATCTAACATGGACAATTTAAAGATTTCTTTGTATGGCACCAGCTAGAGTAATCATCTAAGGATGATGCTGTGTGAAAAATACGTAACAAATTAGCAGTATCAAAAGCTTAAAAAGATTGCCAGGCAACCATGGGTTTGCATCATTCAGAGATCGCTTCGTGCAAAGGCACTTTATTCTGACTTGGTTGATTACAGCCTTTCTCCATCACCCATACATACACATTAGGAGCTGAAAATGGGGTTACCACCTGCCTGCTCCATTAGTAGCAAGACAATTCCTGCTTTTCATTTTTGTTTTGCATACTCTGGGCTGTGCCTGAAAGTGGGAGAAGAAAAAATTCAATAGTGAAGCCTAATTGCCATTTCTTTATCATTTGAGCTGAAAAAGCTGTTGCGCAGAAAGCAGAGAGGTACTCAGTATTCCTGGGATGAGGATTTTAGAGAACTAAACCTTTTAAACTAGGCTCTGTGTGCATCCTTCTTCCACATCATTATTATCTATTCTGAAAGAGGACTGACATGAGAAGAATAGGACATCTCTCCATACCAGAATTTTCTACATTAGTTGAAATAGCTTCCAGTTATTACTTCTGTTGCCATGTTTGTTACCATTTCTGTGATCCTTTTGGATTTCACTCAGTCTCATCATAGTAAATGTTTTTGAAAATTGGCCTGCAAGTTCTGATAACCTTGAATTTCGTGATTGCAACCATGAAATTTTGAATTTCATGGTGCAACCATGTCATTGGTATGGTGAGACTTTCAGCTTGTGCCTTCTGAAGCTTAAGACTACTGGGAAAAGCAACAGTGATCAGCATGGACAAGAAGACAAACCACATCTGGACAGTATCTAGATCTACTCTCTTGGAAGCATAATGTTCACAAGCAATTTTTTCTAAAAGAGCTGGTGAGCAACCATCAAGAACAGAAAAAAACATTTTGAGGCCCTCAGGTAACTTTGACATCCAGATCAAAGAGTTATTAAATTGAAGACCTTAGTTCTAATCTGGTATTCTGATGTCTAAGAAGTAACAATAAATTTTAAAATGTCTTAATTTTCTCTTCTTGCCCAGCTTCTCTTTCAGAACTTGCCCAGCAAGAACTTTCTTTCCCTTTCAAAACTTGCCCAGCAGCAGGTGGAAATTAGCCCACTTCACATTCAGAACTATCTAACTGGAACCTAGGAAAATCTAGCATTAAAAAAACTCTCAAGGCTGGGAGGGTGTCTTGTTTTTGCATACAAATGTTACATACTGAAGGAAAAATAAGCAGTCAGAATCACATTAGGGATATGACATCATTTGAAGTCATCAATCTCAAGCCTCAAAACACAGTCCATCAAGACACTTCACCTGTGCAGGCTCCTTCAAAGCTGTTATCTCACAGGTTTTGCCTCTGAACAGTGAGCTCTGGCCATTTTCAGGGGTTGAGATGAGATACACTGAGCTGCTGATGATTTTTCATTATTATTTAGAGGGTTGTTGTGCAAAAATTTTTAAAAACTGGCAACATAAGGCAGGCCAAAGGGGCTGCCCACAGAAGTATTGCTCATATATGCTTCTCTACATGGACCAGGGAGATAATTTCACTAATATGCACTGAGGTATGGTACAGTTAAAAGTTTTAAAAATTGGGGCTTCTATAGTATATTCATATTGTCCTTACATTGTTTTGCTTCAAATACTTGTTTTTAATATTCTCCAGTACCATATGTATATATAAACATATAGATATAGATATAGATATATAGATAAATCTTTCTTCACTGACTGGTTACAATCAAAATACTTTTTCATCTGTTGAACTTGAAAAGAAATACACTTCCTAAGAAGAAGGAACAAGAATCGCCATGGTAGTAAATTCACTGGAAGAAATTCAGTATGCAATTAGTAAATCAATACTAATGATATTAAAAATGTAGAAAAACATTGTTCACAGTCACATTTTGTCTTCTAGTGGAACAACATTTGCTGCACCAAAATAAAAGAAAGCAAAGGGAAAACTTACATAACAAATAACACAATAATTATTAACTATTGCATGACTGATTACAAGAAAACAAGATACAGCCTTAGACAATACATTAATTTTCACTTTTAGTTCATGCAGAAAACAATCAAATGCATTTGTGTATTTTGTAGAAGACAAGAGCACCCACAAAGCACTGATTCAAAAATATTTGTTCCTGAGGACCCCAGTCCAATGTCCACCCAAATCAGTGCAATGTTGAAGTGATGGCACTTGAAATACACTGTCCATATGTGGCATCAAGCACTCTACAACACAGATGTTGTTCTCAGCCAAGGGACTTTCAAAGTGACCTGGAAGTGCACAGCCTCCAGAGCAAACCAGACAGTCCTTTGGTCATGGCTTGGACTATCCTGAAGGATCCCACCTACATCCCTACACACCAAATATAAATTTTAATACTTAGGGCATGACCAAGAGGCCACTATAAGCATTATAAGTTTTGTTTAGTTTTTTTTAATTTTGAGGTAGCCTGAAATGTATTTACCCAAGTTAACAATTAATGGGATGACAGTGGTTCAGAGTCCCAGTAATCACTGAAGCTAAACACACTTTGTACACATTTTGTGTACAGGTCTTGTTTTCTTAGTCTTGTCCTGGTTCACTGACTACAATTCAAAAGGAGCTTTATAGATATCTGGTCTTCGAGCCACTTTTTGATAAGACTGCTGGGTACTTTTTCAAGATATTACTTTGAAAAAATCACAGAAAATGATAAGTTATCTTCAAAATGTTGAACTTCAGTTGATCCTCAGGAAATTAAGCCATTACTCTATGGCATATTACTGCAAAGAGTAACATACCTCTACCATTTTCATTTTGTGCTTTGTTGTTGTATTTATTATTATTTGGTATTTCTTTTTCTTCTTAAGCACAGATGGTTTTTTAAAGCTCACAGACTTTAATAGCATTTTCTTGTTAGATAAAACCTGTGAATTGTGATAGGGGTTTTATAAGAGCAGCTAAACAAAATGGTTCTAGCAAATAGATTCAGGTTTTCCCAGATCATCACATCTAAAATTGGAAAAATGAAATCTCAAAAACAGTAGAAAGGGAGATATTGTTCTTTTATATCATGCAGTTTTGAATTAACAGAAAATGTTGAGCATACTTCATACACACAAATTAAACCACCACATTTATTTTAAGATAAATGCATCAAATGTTATTATATTTGTATATTCTATTATTTTATTATAATATTTGTATATTCTATTATTCCTGTGGTCTTCAATAAATCTGAATTTCCCTTTTGTTATTTTGTTCTAGATATTTATGAGCTACATATTTAAGAGAATTAACTGTTTTTTATTATCCTTTGCTTCTGTCTGGATTGTTGTGGAAAAATACAACCAAACAACAGACACAATCACTGACCTCTGATGCCTCACAAGTGAAGGATTTCAAGGAGCTGCTAAAAACTTGGGAAATGTTATTCATGTTTCTTCAGTGTGAAAATAGAGTTATAGGAAGGTTAAAATGCTGGTTCACATTTACACTACAAGATAAAAACAGAACTGGAAAGAAATCCAAGCATAGTCTTGTCCCTTCAGTGTAACTCTTCTCACCTTCACTGCTCTTGTTCACATCTGATACCCCCATATAGCTGGAATTATATTGGGATATTTACCATAATTTTGAGATATCAGCTGCTTTGGATCAGAACTTTGACATTTGTTCTGGACACTGCCTTCTCACAAGATCTGTCCAGCTCAATTTCAGTTTCAGAGAAAACCATCCTTTTGACGCACTGGCGATTCTACCCTTTGCAGTGGGATATCATTCATGATCCGGTGCTGATCTGCAATGGGCAGCTGAGCTCCATTCATTTTAAAAAATAGAAATAATGAGTTGATAATAACTGGGCTGAAAGCTGCTTCAATAGATATGGTATTACTCAGAGAAGGCAGGAGGCACAGAAGTCAGGCAAACAGCTCAGGACAGAGATGTTGAGGGACTACTGGCTCTGTTCCCACATCTGCCCCTAGAAAACTCTGTCACTTGACTTCTCTGCATCTCAATTTCTATGAAAGAGAAACAGAGGAGATGACAAAAAAATAATTTGCAATGTGTTCCAAGGTCTACTAATAAATAATGTCCTGTGAGAGCTGAGTGTTACAAATATCCATACCTGCATGAAACAAAAAGGATTAAATCAGATTTGCCTCTGGGGTCACAAAGCAACAACCCCTGAACTTTATTGAAGATGTCTGTCATACTTAAATCCCACCATTTGATAGAATACTGACGGACAACGAATGCAAAAAGAAAAAGAAGGGAAAGGGCTTCCTCCAAGTTTTTACTACTGTAAAAAAAAAAACATTTCCTTCAGCCTAGCCAAAAATGTCCCTTGCTGAAGTGCTGAAGCTGATAAGTGGAAACCTTTGTCCTTTCTTTGTGCCTCTTTCTGGGGCTTTCCAGTTTTTCAGATCTGCCAAAAATACTGCCAAGAGGATTCAGCCTTCCCACATCAGTCTCAATAATGCCACATGCAAAACAAAAAACACCTCCTCATTCTTCCATTCCCATCCATGTGCATTAACTGCTTTAGCCTTCTACATTGCAGTGTTGTTCCCTATCAGCTCTTCGATGATTTCCACAATGTTTTCACAGCTCCTGTTTCTAGCTACAAAGCTTTGAATTCCCAAGAAGAAAACATCTTGTAGAGTGATCCTTTCCTGTAGTCACCAAGTACCTCACATTTCTAAAAGTGCCTGACCTGCTTTCATTACAAATAATTTAAATTTTATTTGTGGTTTACTTCCAGAATGCTGATAAAATTGTTGGCAAGATGCATGGCTGCTATTGATTCCTGAGGAACTTCATTAGAAAAAACATAATTTGATGGCTGACAACTGCTCTTTCTGTTATCTTTTCAGGTATTATAAAACATTCCTCTACAGTATATGAACTAGAGAGAAAAACATAATTGTGACATCTAGGGCATGGCTTTAGCTTTACTTACATCTGAAGGTGCCTCTGTTTAAGATCAAAAGGTCCCACTGTGAAAATATTTTCTCATCCAGATTTTAAGGTGGAGATTATTTCAGTTATGTCCAGTAGAGAGCTGATGTCTACAGTTTGTTCTTTTCAGAAATGGAGGAAAAAAATGGGGGGAAATCTTCTTTAAAGCAGCGTTTGAAAAAATTCTTTGGGCTGCCAGGGTGAGGACCTACATTCCATATGAATGAGGACATCTGATCCTGATGATGACTTTTCAGAGCAGATCAGTCTCTGGGTTTTCAACAGTGTTTGAACCCATCAGGTCCTGCTGGAAACCCTGTTGAAAGTTTCAGAGCTCAGCCCTTAAAATTTTAATCCATGTTGGATCCAAACTTTTTATGAGCTTAGATAAAATCAAATAAGACCAAAACTACAAAGCAGTGAGGTTTTAGTTATTAAAAAAGATGAGTTTTTATATTTCCATGTCCAGATGTATCGTTGACTTTTCCTAAAAAACCCAGTCCAAATATGCATAGCTTTTCTGAGGCATGTTTTTATGGTAAATTTCCCAACAGCTACATGTTGTCTCTCTCTTCTTAGTGCCACTCTCTTCACAGGGGACAAAAACTAGATCTTTGCACTTCTCAGAATTTCTCAGTTCTGAAACTTTCAGAAATGTAGTATCTTTATATACTGTAGGCAGGCATACTGAAAGAAAGTTGGTGCAATTTCATAAGCCTCACTTCTTTAATAAAATCCAAGAATCAAGAATAAAGCAAAACTACAAAATATTTGAGAATGAAGACACTGTGAGGATTACCTTTAAAAAATTATCCTCATGGCTCTCCTTAGCTTTCCCTCCCCATATTTCATGCTAATAAAAAGAAGGTTCTTTGGGGCAAGAACATATCTGCTTTGGTGCTTTACCAAGCTCAGTGGGGAAGAAAATCTGACAACTGAGTACTTTTTATAATAATTAATTACTTGCATCATCCACTGCTGAAGATTGTATGCCCCAGTGCACAAGCCCTCAGTAATATGTATGAAAATCTTGGATGTCTGAGCCCACAGCTAAAGAATTGAAATTCTCAGGAGATATATTTTCAATTAAAGCTTTTTATGTTAATACTTCAGATACTTCAGCAATAATTTGCTGAGGCATGCAGGGTATCTCAGTTATAAAGAAAAGAAAGAGAAATAATTATTGTGCCCATTTTGATCTTCTAGTTTCCCCAAATTTATTTTCTTTGTTTTTTCTAGAAAATTTAACTGGCAAACAAATCAACAATAAGACAGCAGCTGCTCTGAAGTTTCCTTAGTTACAAGAACAATCATGTAAAGCAAAATAATTCCACTCTGCACTGTTACACAGGCCAGTACAAACAATCCAGCCAACTGATAGCAAGCTTTTCTTTTCCCAAATAGTCTTTGCTGTGTTTGATTGCATCTCCATGGATGAATAATTATTGCCAATAATTGGTAAATATTTCTAGTGCAGCAATGTCTCTCTAACCCAGATGAGACTCTAAAGCCCTTTATGAGAGTCCATGTACACACAAATTGCAAAGATGGTCCCAGCTCAGAAAGCTTTCCATTTAAACCAGTAGAACAGACAAACACCAGGAGAAAAGCAATACTGTTTTGTCCTATTTTGCATGTGGGTTACTAAAGCCTATGAAATTCATAGAAATGTGTAGAATCATGCAATCACTTGGGTTGGAAGGGACCTTAAAAATCATCTAGTTCCAACCCCCTTGCCATGGGCAGGGACAGCTTCCAGGTCACTTAAAGCCCTATCCAGCCTGGCCTTGAACACTTCCAAGGATGAGGCATCCACAACTTCTCTGGGAAACTTGTTCCTGTGTCTTACCATCCTCTGAGAAAGGAATTTCTTCCTGATATTTAATCTAAACATACTCTCTTTAGGTTTAAAGCCACTACCTCTTATCCTATCACTACATACCCTCATGCAAAGTCCTTCTGCAGCTTTCCTGTAGGTCCCTTTTGGTTCTGGAAGGCTAAATTAACTACCAGTGGTAAATTACACAGGCATTATCTGTGTTTTCTGTGTTTTTACATAAAGATTCTGCTAAAAGAGAAGAAAACTCAACCATTGGAGCTCACATTGGAGCGCACTGCCATTGCTGTGAACACTTCCATTCTCAGCAATTTTGGAAATTTACAGTTTCTTTGTGGAGCTATAGAGAGCAGTTTGAGGTTGTCCACAGACCATGATGTAGCTTGAGGTGTTTAGAGGACTTTACAAAGAGCACAGGAGTCTCCTGACCTTCCCAGACCCACTTTAGACCACAGAGGAGACTATTAGGCTGTGCATGCTGAAACTGAGTGTGTTTTCACATGCAGCAGAGAGGAAAAAAGCCTTAGTCATGTTTTATATTTCCACAATATTTCAGATCTGTTTTAAACCTAGGACTGAAATCAGTAATGCCAAGGACATAAATGCCGAGGTAGGCTCAGAAAATCACTGAGTACCTGCCCTTCCTGCACTGTTCAAAAATATAACGTAATCAATGTCCCTTTCCTTAAGAGAAATGTCTGGATGCTTGCTGTGGAGGGCATTGTCTGACTACCAATATTGCATTGCTTATAAAGCAAAGAGCATGCTGAAATCTTGGGACTTTGTATTACTTTTTATCTGTTTTTAATAGAAAATACTTAATTACTTCTACTTGTGAAGAAATGCAAAAATATCACATTTTACATTAAGTACTTGCTTTTAGATCACTAATGAAAGTATACTTTGGAGTTTTGCAGATTCATTTACATACTTATAAAATCATACAAGCATTTGCAATAAAAACTGAATAAATATTAAAAAATATAGAATACACAATAGGCTTTTTTCCCCCACTAGCCTCTAGAAGTGAAAAAGCCTATACATGGCATAGCCATAGACATCAGCTAGCTCTCTGTGACCTAAGAATGGACTGGTTCCATCTGAAATTGAGGCCAAGGGAGAGAAGAGCTGTGAACTCCCAATTCCTGCTTCCACAATGCAGCAGTGGGAATTCACTGCTCTCAGTACAGCACAGCAAGTAGTTTCTGACTACATGTGGGAGATGCAAATTGTTCAAGAGACTTCCTCAGCTGCTTTCCCCTTCCCTTTTTCATACCAAGTTTGTAACCGTTCAGAACTAAATATTCATGTAATAAGCATTCAAATGTGACCAACAGCAAATCATTCATAGCAACAGAGGCACACAGCTGGGAGAAGAATATGCCTTGCTCCTTTAGGACTACTGTCTCCAATATTGGGGGAATCAATGACTGCCAGACCTTGACAGCTACCTTGAAACATGAGCTATTCTTGCATGACTAAACTGCCTTCTCCTGTTCTACGTTTGAATGATTCAGGCTTTCCACTGGTTCACACAAGACATTTTAACTCTAGTCCCCAATTATTTTCCTGGGACTGAGGGTGCAGCAGTGAGTCATTTGCTCTACCAATACTAGCAAGTGCCAAGTGTGTGTCAAAGATGGTGTCCATGGAGTTTTTCCTGTGCTTTTAGCTTACAGATCTCCTATTATTCCACCTCTGGACCTTAACTAGGCAGTATTTGTTAGCTATTTTGTGGCACAAACAAATAGGGCCTGTGATGAAACCAAAGCAGGATTTAAATTCAGCCCTCCAGAGACACGTGGTTATCCCAGTAACACTTGACCCACTATTCCTTGTCATGGACCTCTTACAAATTTCCGTATTTTAACCTGATTCATGTTTCTTTCCTTAATGTATTTTTTTTATTCTATTCTATTATAGGGGTCTATGGGATGCAGTCTGAGTTCCAAGCAAGTACAGCTCAGCTTGGAAAGGCTGTCAAATTATTGGCATCACTGTGAGAGACTGAACTGTTTAGGGAAAATTATTCAAAGCACTCTCTTATTTGTGGAGAGCCAGGGTCCTTTGTTGACATGGAGGAGGTGAGCTTCTGATCTGATAAAGCACAGGGTGGATGATGGCCTATGAGTGAGATGGGAGACAGATCCTGTGGTGCTTCTTCTCATGCTGAGTTGCCCTCCCTCTCACAAACCACTGGGTTGTGGGGTTTCCCCTCCTCTCCCTGGGGAAGCAACAGGACGCTGAGGTGCAGCCTGAGGTCATTCATCTCTGCTGAAGGACCACATTGGGCCATACTGAGCTGGTGTGATGTGGTAGCTGTGCTGCATTAGAAGATGTCAAGGACATGATCCACAACATTACATCACCCAGTGTGAAGCCCCTGCTCTGGGTGAGGTACCTGGGCATTCCCAACTGAACCTGAGTGAATATAAACTCAGTGGATGTTGTGTTCCTTGGATTTTCTCAGGGGCTTTTCCCTACCACTTCTCTGGTCTTCCCCCACCAGCTGGCAGATCTGATCTGTGACCACCACTTTGACCAAGACTGCACAGCAATCAAGTCTTGGCATGGTAATTACCATGCATGTGGCTGTGGATTGTTGTCTACATGCACACAAGACAGGCTAAGTCACCCCTCCTGAATGGTTGTATCAAAAAGTCTTTTTACTGTTGTGTGTGAATTTAATAAATTACCTGCTGCTTTAAGAACAATATATTTTTGAAATTGTATAATTCTGTCTTATTCTAATTGCAACTTTGCAAAATGTTATCAGCTACAAACCAATATCCTTGCTCTAACAGACCTCTAAATTCTTGGATGTTTCAATTAATTGCTTCTGTCTCATCCAACTAATCTCCATTACCTATTAGTTCCTCTTAGAAATTAAATTAAAATCTATTTCCTAGCAATTGTAATACTAAGGTGATACATATGAGAGGCAACTTATCTTTCACAAAGATTTGAGCTCAGGACAGAAAGTTTTGAGTCTTTTGAGTGGCTTGCTCCTCCAGGATAAAGAATAACAACCACAAGCAAAAGCTGTGACTTTAAAGGTGCAAAAAGGGGTTACAACTCGCAAAAATACAAGAAGAAAGTTGGATTAAAATAGATACACTTTCCTCAAAATCCCTATGTGCCATTCACAGTGATCTATTTCACAGAAACCCTTTTGAAATTTAGCAATCCCAGGGGGAGCTTCTTTCACAGCTGGATGGGAAGTGCCCGTTGGCAGCTTGGTGGCTGACCAGCACCTCTAGTTCATGAATAGGTGACAGCTAAAACAATTTCAACATTGCAGCCACTACTGCCTTATTCATCAAGTACTGATCCTTTGCTGATCTGCCCAATTTCTTCCTCTTCCCTCGAAGTTTGAAATTGTTTGGACACAAGCAAATTGTTGCTCCAGGGTGAATTTAGGCACAATCTATCCTGAAGCACAGGCAGAGGCATTCATGTAGTTCTTTCTGCTGCTGAAAAAAAACAGACCATCTCTTTCTTTTCTGCTGTTGCTTCTTAATTGTTTTCAATGCTCTTCAGTATAGAACCCCAGGAGAGGTGATAAAACTCCACTGACTGATTCTCTTTATATATGCTAGAAACTTGCACCCCTGGCCAGAAAGCTGTATTACAGGAGAAACATTTTATTACAATTTGCAAAAACAGCCTGAAAGGAAGGTTGCTTACCTTTCATGACGGCTGTTGTTGCATCTGGCTGGCTCAGGTCATCAAAGTCTTGCTCCCTCTTGGAAGATAGATGGTGGTCAGCAATAATCAGTGTGTAAGACCCAGCAAATGTAAACGTGCTTTCGATCAGTGCTAAGTACACTGGTAATCACATCAAATATGCAAATTTTTCCAAGAAATCTGGTGTGCTTCCAACACCATAACTACATTCGTTCCAGCAAATTAAATGTTCATGGGGCTTTTCCTTGGCCCTGGAGCAGCCTACAGCCACTTTACCACTCCCTTGGCCTCCATGATGATAGGGTATCATACGGCAGGCTGCTGAAAATCACCCCAGCCCACACTAAATCTAGACCTGGCTAAGAGTGCAAGTCAGCCCTGGCCAAAATAGTAATCACTGTGCCCAGCAGGATGGGTGATTACAGGTGCTGGAGCCTGTGGCCTGACAGCCACATGATATTAAACAGCCATAATATTAAATTAGCCTGACTGATTTAATATTATCAGTGTAGACAGCAAGCCTCAGGAACCAGAACTGCACCCAGAATTTTCTTCTCACTTCCCAAGTGCAGTATTGGTGGGTCATGACCTGGTAGCATTCTCCATCAGTCAGACATCTATGGAATTAACTGTACTACAGCTGACACGGCTGCTTCTGCATTTCTGTTCCTTTCCTAGAACAAGCCCTACTCTTTTAAGATGGCTATGTACTCTCAATCTCATCCAGTACAGTCTAGTCCAATGCCATCCAGTCCAAGTCAACCCTTTCTGAGCAGGTGTAAAAGAGCAAAGTCTGGATTCCCTGCCCTCCCTCCCTGAGGTGTATATTCTGAGCTCTAGAGATGGATATAGAAATGCACCCATGATGGAATAACTTCAACCTTCCTATCACGTTAAAAAATTCCATCAGTTTAAATTACCTAAATGACAAGAGCTTATAATTCTTTGAGGACTCCTGAAATCAGTAGGCTAAATTGAGAAGGCCTTCGGCAAATGGAACCCAACAGAGCCTGTCTAAGGAGTCTAAACATGAGTTTTAAAACATGGGTCTTAAAATCAATCAAGATCTCACTTTCCATCATTTGAAAAGCAGACAAGGTAGATAAAGCAAGGAGAGTGTAAGTTGAGCATTGTTGATTTCCCCTCTGATCCATGGGAAGAGACAGATAGCCTCAGATTTACAACACTTTGTAGAGCAAGGCTTCTGTACCCAATACATTTATTTTCCTTCTTGTAGAGCACAGCAATTTTGTATTGAGAGTGTTTCTTCAGGGAGAGAATGTATAGAGAGAGGTGTCTCCCCACAAAAAACTGTTTGCTTGTGCTGCACTGAACAAGTCAAATCCTAATGAGCTATCCTGAAACAAACATTGTTGCTGGGGATGAGTGAGGGAGGACCAGGAAGCAGTGACTGCCTGGGACCATGTGGAAAGTGTTGCCACAGTGTGCTGTTTGACGCATTCACAATAGTGTTCTCTGCAAGATGTAATCAGCCCCCTTGCAATTATTAACCTTTTCAGCCCAGGGTCAGTGAGGCTGCAGGGCAGGTTTACCATCCATCCAAGCTGGTGGCGCTCCTTGCCTGGTTCTTCACCCTCCACCCAGGTTCTTCCTGGTTCTGCAGCCTCCACTCCCACCCAAGCTATGCTCAGGGCAAGTGCCACCATCCCTCACCTTCACAGCTTGCAGCAGAGGACCCAGATGAAGGAGGTGAGGGAGATGTGACACAGGCACAGCAGGCTCACTTTACCTGGGTCAGCTTCACACAGCAGCACACATGGGCATGCAAGATAAGCAGTGCAGACCACAGCATTGAAATCATGTTGGCACACTAATAGAAATAGGCTGCCTATCACCCACACAGACAGCACCATTTGATGGCAATGCCAATGCTTGCACATTTGAAAGAAATGTGAAATTGCCCTAGATGCAAGCAAATTCTTTTAGGACAGGTGATTCTACTTCTCAACAAGCAGGGCCTGATGAGTTACAGGGCCTGTAACTGTAATTTGTTACTCATTTAGGTGACATTTATATTCCAATAATGCTCAGAAAGCCTGACCAGAACTAAGACTCAAATTGTGCAAGCAAAGGCTAGTAGAGTGCCAGCTTAGTTAATGGTTACTCCTGCCCTTCAAAACTTTTATAATTTTTTTTTTTTTTTTAACTGGAAGGCAGTAATTCTATTCTTAGCAACATCCCTATTCTATGCATGGTTCATCACCATGCCACTTGGAATTAATATTTACCTTATTCTTAGCCTCAGTTAAGATGAGCAAGTATCTTCTGGCCAAGTGACCCAAGAGGACCCCACTCACTTTTTTTTCTCAACTTTTCCCTGAAACATGGACATAAAGCCAAAGGGGTCTCTTTGCTAGGAAGGGGAGGTGAGTGCCCCCATGCTGGTCTCTGTCCATCACAGAAAACCACTGCTTCTGTTGTCCTGATACTCAGGATGGCACAGAGGAAAGCAGAATCAGACAGCTGGAGATTTCTGAGCAAGTTAGAGCTATTTTAGCTTTCCTATCAAATAATTCACATTTTCAAAAGGTTTCAAGCCAATTTATGGCTCTACATTGGAGTCACTGTCAGAGACTGAAATGGTTAATGGCTTAATCATTAAGATCACCAAGTCTTTTGTCCACTGTAGTAAACTGCAAAGATACAGCTGCTCATCTGCTGAAGCCCACCCCTTCCTGAATATGTCTCCTAATTTGGATGACAAAAGAACCTTGAGATAAGGTGGTACTATTGTCCAAGTACCCCAGGTCAAAGGAGAACTGCTAACATTTGACCACCTGCAGTACACACCCAGGTGCTGTAAGAAACTGGTGCTAATGGACCAGTATGGGAGTTTTGTGGACTCTTTCCCTCCACCAATTGATGGATACAGTCCACAACCACTGAGACCAGAAGAGGAGGAGCAACAGGGTGTCATTGGAATTTACAGAGTGGTGATCCCTTTTTTCTACTTAATGTGTTTCTTCCTCCCAGCCCCACCCTCTTCCTCTCTCTCTTTCTCTCCCTCTCATTTACTGTTAAATAAAATCTGTACTATTGACTTGGGCCTATGGTGTCATTTGCACCTTAATTCAGACAGAGGTACCTCTCTAATAATTGGATCATAATGGTCACTCCTGTGAGCCACAAGACATTTCTGCAGGAGGACACCCAAAAGGCTGAGTAGCACCTGAGTCAGCCACGCACTCCAAAAAGTACAAGGCCTGGTGCTTGTTTGAATAGGGGTGGCTTGGAAGAGGGACCAAGTGGATCACAGGAGTAACATATAATGTGAATGTCACCTTGGGAATCTTCTATAGACCTTCCAGCCAGGACAATGACACCAATGAATTATTCTTTGAGGAACCAAGGAACACTTCCAAGTCAACTGCCCTTGTCCTAATGGGGGACTTCAGCTTGGTAGAAATTACTGGGAGCATCACACAGCTGGTACAACCCAGGCCAGAAGATTCCTGAAATACCTGGATGGCAACTTTATGGAACAGGTCCTAAGGGAAACTAACTCAGAAAGATGCCCTCCTTTATTTGCTTGTCAACTTGTCTCATGAATGAAGTGGAGATTGGTGGCTGCTTTGGCCACAGTGACCACAAAGTGATTGAGTTTAGGTTGGATATTAGAAAAAGGTCCTTCACTCAAAGGCTGGTAGGGCACTGGAATAGGCTCCCCAGGGTCACAACACCAGACTGACAGAGTTCAAGAAAAGTTTGGACAGTGCTTTCAGGCATATGGTATCATTCTTGGGGTGTCCTGTGCAGGGTCAGGAGTTGGACTCAGTGATCCTTGTGGGTGCCTCCCAACTCAGCTCATTTTGTGCTTCGGTGATTCTATGTTTAGCTGCCTGCATCTTCTGGTTCACTAATTCTTTTCAGTTTCAGTCTGTAACATAGGAAAACATGGTACCTACCTAATAAACCATGACCCAAGCTAAAAATACCTTTGTAATTTGATAAGTGAATTGACACAGTGGATGACTGTCACTTCCTAGTGTAAGTGATGAGAGTTAGAAGAAAAAAAACAAACACAATATAACCTAACACAATAAAAAAGAGAGTATTTTTATTTTCACTTAGCTGTAATTCACATCTAGAGCAACTGAGTGCATTGCCTTCTGGGATATCTTGGATGAGAAAAACGACGACAAACTGAAGAGACTTATAACCACAAAACCAGTGAAAATAAAAGCATTAAACAGATTTTTACAGTTAATTACTAGTGGTCGGGGCAAAAAAATACTTGCTAAGAAACCAGTACTTCTTCTAAGAAACCAGTAAACACATGAAAAAAAATTCATAATGTTGTCAGGTCACATTTAGTTGCTTAGTGACAATTTGATATGACCTGATGTATCACTAAGCAACATACTGCCATTCATCAAAATAAATGCCCCCCATTTTCACGAGTATATATCTTCCCCACACACAACTGTAAATGTGCATACATAAACGTGACACAAACCTTTTTGTATCAGAGGAAAAACAGGACCTCTTTTTATTTTTTTTCCTGTTTCAGATGAGAAGGACAAATAAAATTGACGTCAAGGTTGTTAGCAAGGTCTACTGCGTAAAACCGTGCCCATGAATCAGTACAAAGGAGTTAATGGCTACAGGGACAGCAAAAATATAGCAAGCTGACATTTAAGAGAGAACTGTCTTTGTAATTAAACTGCTGATGTGCAAACCTACAACAGAAAAAGTGATCACAGTAATAAGCCCTAAACAAAGACTGAGAATCAGAACAAACACGTCAATACCTACAGGCAGGGAGTACATTAGAAGTGATTGTCACTGCCAGTAATCAGTGCCTGAAAATGCTGAAGTTGTCAAAGGGGCTTTGCTCTTGGTGGCTGGGGTTGCTTATCTGTCTGTTCAGAGCACTCCTGTGTAACAACTTTCCACACTCTAGATGTAGGCGGCAGTCCAGCTGAACAGACTTTAAAAAAGATAAATTAGTACAAATGTCAGCTAAAATAGCTGAATACCAAAGAAGGAGTCTCAACTGTGTTTATAAGGGGTTTGAGCTTGGCCCAAAGTCTCTCTATCTCTAAGGAGATTGAACAGAATATCCGCATTGCTGGAAAGTACCCGCTGTGTATAGCAATCTGTGCCCAAAGGGCATGGAGTTATTTATCCTACTTGCTTGAATCATAGTATTAAGGATGATATATGAATTCAAGGTCAAAGTAGCCCACTGCTGCCAGACCGGTTTTTTTACTCCTTTGTTTAAAAACCTCTTCTTTACCAGTGTGGAAGATGATTTTAAAATAGCATCTTCATGACTTTATGCATTTTAACTCTTACAATGTCTAAACCTCTCCATAACTTTTCATATCAGTTCTCTAAAGAGACCCCCTGGGAAAGCACAAAAAAAATAACAGGAGCCTTAGACCCTGTTTTCAAAAGCAGAAGCAGAGTTCCTACACCTCCCCCCACACCCATCCTGGAAACGTGAAGAGTTAACTGCAGAGGGCTGTGGGTAAAACCAGCTGTACTCGCTCTGCTCAGCTCTGGCTAGAGCTGTCTCTTTTTGCCATCTCCTCTGCTGTTTGGTGAGGTACATCTCTAAGACCCTTTTAGGATAGCTGGTGTTGGAAGTTAGGACAAACCAAGACAGCTGGAACACCAAAATCTGCAGTTCTGACCACCAATGAGCTCTGCATAGGAAGAGCCTAAAGCCCCCAATTTAACAAGCACAATGGTGCATGGCCGAACCATACTTTGTGCTGCATCTTAGACTGCAGTCCAAAAAGCAATCAAGTATCCTCTAGCCACCTCGAGAGCTGAATGTGCCTTGTCATTCCTCACTGGGGGCAAAGAGGTTGACCAGGAAATGCCATGTAGTTGACATGAAAATAAGAGTTTTAAACTGAAGTGTCCTTCACTGCAGTCTCTCCAGCTAATTTAGATCAGGTTAGTGTGAATGACAGAGGAAACCTACTATTATTTTTTCTCCTGACAGTACAAGGTTCTAAAAATTACATGCCTCTAATCCCTCATTAGCTGGTGTTTTAAATTCCCAGGCTGTGTAGCTTGTTCTCAAGGAGAAAGTGACAAGAGACGAGTCGTAATCCCTGTGGCAAGAGCTGTCACTAAATACCTGCTGGGTGATAAATCCACTAGGTTTTTCCAAATAGTTGTTTTTTGGGTTTTTTTCATGCTAAAGCTTCAGGGATGCACTCAAAATACAGAAAAAAAATACACACAATCTAAAATTCATGGCATGTAGCATGACCTGTTTATACCAGCTGATATGTGATGAGTACAGTCTTTACAAGACCCTTTACATCACAGACTAGAAAAAGCACAGATTGGCAAACTATATATATTCCTAAATTGTTCTTCTATCATTTTCTCAGAAAATGTAGCTTGCAGCACTGCAGCTGGCCTGGAAACTGATCTTCCCCCATAATGGCCACTAAGACTAAGCTCCCTATGCAGATTTCAAACACATTAAAATGAAACTAATAAACCAGACATTATACTGAATAACATTCTCAAATTATTTGAGTTCAATATTCAACAGAACCAACTTGAGCTAAGAATAGGCAAACCAATTGCAAATGATTGCATTTTGCAAATGAACAAGTACAGATAAAAAGCAAATATATAATCGAAAACATTTTAGCTGATAATCACTATGTGGTTTGCAGTATTTCATACTGCAGTGCATTTGTCACACATTTAGTAAAAGCCATGGTGCCATAAGCAACATGACACTTACCAGCTGTGCACGTTGTCAGCACGCAAACACAGAGTGGTATAATCCCAGGCTGATGCTGGAAGAAACACGTATTAGGCATTGAATCAAAATCCTTTCAATTCAGAGAGAAATTGGTAAGGAGCTTGCTGGTTTTAAGGTATAAGCACAGAAGAGCTGAGGTTGGAAGGAACCTCTGGAGGTCATCCAATCCAACCACCTTGCTCAAGCAGAGCCACCTGGAGCCAGTTGCCCAGGCATGCTTCAGTGGAGAACACAAAACATTACATTCCAAAACATACATTTACCTACCCTACAGATACAGGTCAAGTAGTGACAGGGTCAGCTTTCTCAGGCTATGCCATCATCTGCCTTTGACCTTGCTTGTGAGCAGCCAGCCCTTGGGGGAGCAAGGGAAAATTTATCACCTGTATGGGCTGTTGTTCTCCCTTGTTGCTCTACATGACAACAAAGATATCAGATATCAGTGGCTCCTTTTTCTTGATGAAACGAGCTTATCATCAGGCACTGAACAATACAAGTTTTCACATGGACTACTATCCTACCCGCATATCCCCCAACCTTGTTACTGACAGCTTGGGTTGGAAATCCCAAACTCAGGTATTTTCAAGGTCAAAGAGGATTTTGCAGCCACTGTGCAAGATGTGGACAACAAATAGATTCAAGCCTTTACACCTCATATGCTACAATTTGAAATATCTTAGAGTTATGATAGATGAATCTTTGCTAACTGATGCATCATCCCGGTAGAAATCGATGGCAACACCTAATAGTTATAGAGTACCTTGTGTCACAGGGTCTTTAAGCTCTCTAAAAAGCAAAACACAAAAACATAATAGCATTACTAGTGCTCAGGAACAATTTCAGTTTACCCTATTGAGAGTTTTTCTGTCCTTTAACTAGTCAGTTATCACCCAGAAAAAATATTTTCTTTTTATATAGCTTTAGGAATATTGCAAATAAACATTTTCATTTCTGCTGTTTCATGGGGTCTCACATCTCCCAGTAGCATGAGAAAGCAACGTAGACAGATCTGGAAATCTGTTGATACTGGCTGCTGTCAATAGGGTAGATACAACCCTCTGACAAAAAGAAAACCAAGTTTCAAGGCATCTCTCCTTGGGGCTTCTAGACTTTTGAAGAATTCATCACAAAAGGAAAACAAGAGTCTCTAGTGAATTGTGTTGTGTGGAAGGCTTACTGCTGTGTGGTCAGTGAGTAGTGAGTGCATCAGCAAGGAAAAATGTACACTGCCAGTGAGACAGTACCTGAGAATTTCCCAGCAGGGTTACTCCAGCACAAAAATACTACAGATGGTACAAAAATTTCAGTATAGGAAAGGCTCTGAGGGCGATACACACACACACATACACACATATATAAAATATATTCTATCATTATGGTATTATTGCAGTATTAGATTATTCTATATACATTAACACAGTTCATGAGCCATTACATTGAAATCAGAATGTTCATGAAGTAGAGTGTTACTGAGTAATTTCCATTCCTAAATACAGAATGCATACCAGAGAAATGCCCTGAATATATCAACAAGAACAGTGAGATACACTAATGCAACTTGGTTTTACCAAATAAACATCAAAGAACCAAATATAATCTTGCTCCTGAAGCAGTTTTCTCTCCTTGTCTGAACATGTGTCCTTCCTTTGCTTGAATACTAGCCTCTGGAGTCCACAGAAATACTTTGGTGGTTGTTCCACAGAATAGATCACCTTTTTTCAGACTAAAGAGAATTAACAGATGCATTGATATCAAGTCTATAGTCACATATTTGAATGAAAGCTGTAGTTTCCCACAGCTCATAGTTTATTAAATTTATTTTGGTTACTTAATCAGAAACACAGCCTTCATCACAGGTCACTGGAAAATGAGGCTCTTCACAAACATTTTCACTCCACTGAGTAAAATGTCCACTAAAAAGATGGGCTAGGATTCATCTGTGCCATGCCTATGTCTGAGACAGTCACCCCATGCTCTGATTGAAGTCGGTTTTGAGGGACAGACACTTTCAGAGGATGATTCAGCTGGTGTGATTTATGTGCCTGCCTCAGGATGACATTCATTGTCTCTTGCTGTCTGGAGGATGCTTACGTCTATCTTTTGACTGCAAAGTAACTGGCTAAGGTCTACTGCAAGACAGTTTGGGTGGTAAATACTGTGGTGACTAGCAATGATTGACAGCATAGCTTGCAGTTTGTGAATAGTTACCCTGTGGCACACTGCAGATTCCCAAAGGACCTTAGCACTATCCAAAAAC
This sequence comes from Dicaeum eximium, assembly GCA_013396995.1. NCBI lineage: Eukaryota > Metazoa > Chordata > Aves > Passeriformes > Dicaeidae > Dicaeum > Dicaeum eximium. The sequence goes on from VWZP01002845.1 coordinate 3,637,076, forward strand.
CTCACAGCTGGGCAGGATGAAAGTAGTCAGCTCCTCTCCCAGTGGGAAAGGGAAGTGTCTCCCATATACCCAAAGTACACTGACAAACAATGTTAATTGATTTGAAGAAAGGTTAAACAGGACGCTATTCCTCAATAACACTGCAGAAGAGGACAAAGGTCACATCTTTTTGACAAAAAACGTGCCTCTCTAGAAGAAAATGCAAGTTGCTTTACCCAGTCAGGAATGATCATCAGCAAATACAAAATTAATTACATTACACATTAATTAATTACACCTCAGTCATTGTGCTGAAGTGATCTAAGGATTAGTGCAGAGCAAGAGCTGGACTTGACTCAGCAATAGCCTTTCTGCAGTGAAAAAGACATCATCATGCTCAAGTATAAAAAGAGAACTGCAGCTTGAAGATGCAGAAGGTCAGGGGCACTGTGATTCAGGAGGGGGTGAACAGGCAGAGCACTATGAATGGTCACAGATCTATAAATCATGTCATATGAAGAAAAACTGAATGCAGTGGGATTGCTTAGCCTAAAGAGAAGGCTGAGAGAAATATAATAAAGCTCTCAAGTATGTAAATGGTGCTGCAAAGTGAAAAAGAGCAATTGTTTATTCATAGCTGCATTTGGTTGGACAAATTAAAACAAATGGATTTGACTCTCAAAAAAAAAAAATCTAAGGAACAGCTGAGGGGAAATTATGTAGCAGTAATAATGGTAAAACAGTCAAATATAGAGAAGACTGTAACACCAGAGATTTTTGTATGTCAGTCCCAGGCATGGCACCAGCACAGGAGAAGGTTGGAAGAAATAACCACCTGCCTCGCAGCTCCTTTACAGGCTTCCCCAGCGCTCGCATCCTGCACTCTCAATCACAGACAATCAGCATTAAGTAACAGTCTCCTCCTGGGCATTTGTTAGATGGCAGCATGAAAAGGGACAACTTTTCTGAGGAACAGAGATTGCAGTTCACAATGTAACAAAAAGCTTAGTACACGCCCCCTGTGAAAGCACCACCAGCATCACACTGTATTCCTCTTCCCAGGACTCTTGGGATTGTGCTACACTCTGAGCTGCTCCCCCTGCAGAGGTTACCTCAGGTGGCTACTTACTTCGCTGTTGGTGAGACTTTCTTTTCAGCTTTTGACTATAGTACAAGGATTCAGAGAAGTAACCTCCAAAGACACAATGTGTGTATGTGTGTAGCAACAGATGCTGCAGTTCTGAAGTAATCAGTTCAGAAGTAGCTTGGATTACATTAAAGAAAAAAAAAAAAAAGCCCCACAAAAAGTAACATAAAAATAAACACAGTACAAACAGATAGAAAAACACCCCTCTACTGCGTTATTTGACACCTCTCCCTTAAAGCATGAAACTGCCTTTGAAGTTCAACGTTAACTGCATACATTATCACATAGCAAAGGAATGAATAAATAAATGTTTGGGCTTTAAAAATAAAAACCATGCTAGAGATGCATCTCTAGCTGAAAATGTCATTAGTCAGCAACTTCACATCCTCAACCTCCCCACAGCCAGAGATGCAGCTCAAGGCAGAGAAAATCTTGAGAACGATCTCTCTCACTCACCACAGCCTGAGAAATTGTCCTCACCCATTGCAAACAACCTTGTTGACTGTAAGGACCCCAGTAGGGGAAAATGTGCTGGAAAAGCACATGGAAATTTTTTAACTGTTTCATTAACTAACACTAGCACCTGGAACTAAACAGATACTAGTCAAGTGCACTACGAATAACCACGTCTTCTTTACTGGGCCATAAATCACAGTCTGAAAGACAAGTCTCTGTCTTGTACCCAAGGCTGATACTGTAACCAGTCTTCCTCAGCTCCATTTCCTATTCCAGCTACTGGACCAGTAGCTTTGCTAGATGGACAATTTCTCCTTCGTTTGGCCCTTTCTTCACCATTAGAAATGTAAAAAATGTTGGCTAGCTGTCCTTGCTAAGAGAAAATAAACATGTTCTTGCAAATTGCTGTTGCTTTGCACAGAAAAGCTGATGGAGGCATCTCTGCTGAAGACAATAGCATCTGTCTAGTTCAGGATGGAGGATTTTACCAATCTTACATCTTTCAAGCTATGTAAAATTTTTACAGTCTCAAAAAAAAAAAAAATCTACTAATCTACTCTGATTTTTCTGAGCAAGGTGCCAGGAATAGTGAGGAGGTAACTTTGGGTTTGATTTTCATTTGATTTGTCCTTATGTAATCAGTTAAACCACACACACCACACTTTTATTTAATACTCCCTTGACATTGGTGTCAATGATTGTACAAGGTTTAAAGAAGTAGGAGACCTGCTGTAAGCTATAGTGTTTGACACTAGCCTGTTTCCCCAGACTGAGGCAAAATTAACTAATGTACTGTTCTTTGACCAAAAAAAAACCTAAAATCCCTCAAAAAAAAAAAACCAAAAACAAAACAAAAAAAACCAAAACAAAAATGAAATAAAAAACCCAAAGCAAACCTGTGAAAAGCTTAGGAAGCTCTTACACTTTCCCACCTCTGTGCTCACTTTCCTCAATATGGCATGGTGTCTGTGGGACCACACTGTAAACAGGAATCATGAAAAGACAGGGGTTAGGGAAAAGCCTGGCATAAAGTTGCTTCTATTTTTAATCCAGAGGATTTCCATTGTGGGCTTGATACACACCCAAGGCCCCTACAGCATTACAATGGAGCACCTGGCCAGTCCTTCCTGCACAGTCCTTCTTGCAGGTACCAACCATCCTGACCCAAACCCCATGACAGCCCCAGGCACCTGCCCACTTTCCTATGTCAGCCTGGCCAATTCTAAACAAAGGAGGAAAGCCAAAATTATGTGGCATTAACTGATCTTTAATTTCTAGTAAAGTCTGAAGCCAATCCAGTGAATTATTCAGCATCTTCTATATCAGTATTTTGCCATAAGAATAAAAAACCAGAAGCCTGAGCAGCAGAGCTCTGTTGGCTACAGTGCAAGAGTAGTGGTCATCCTGAGTCTCAGGAAGTGCTGAAGGGTATCACCACAAGGGGTTTGAGCTGATGAAACCCCGGGAGCAATCACAGAGACAGAGATGGTTTGGGGCACTGTTCTGTTCTTCCTCTCCTGATGCCAACATGAGATCAGAAGCACAAGAGCACATTCAAGGACAGCCTTAAGCAGTGCCAAGCTGCCAGTACAAGGCAGGCAAAGAGGCAATGTGCTGCAGCCATGCAGTGTTACACTCCTCATCTTATCCCTCCTTCCCTTGGGTCTGGGTTGCACCCCTGTCTGAGAGGGTACAAAGGCACCCCATTACAGCTGACTGCTGGTGGAACAGAGAGGGAGGAAAGCCCCTGCTCCAGTGCAAGCACCTTGACCCTTCCCAGCACTACCATCGCCAGGCAGCAGAGAGGGGAATGTGTTTTCTGACTTTCAGACTCCAAATGGCATCATCCACCAGCATTTCACATTTATAAGGAATTTTCTCCTGCGTTCTAATTCACAGTTTATTTAAAAGGAATATATTTTCTCCCTAGAAATCTGGAATATTTATCAAGATGTACAATTAAAAGGCTTGCATTATAACAACTGAGGCAATTTCAGGATAATTGATAAAAAGACCTGAAAGCTCCTCTCATTTTGCATCCCATACCATGTCCACCCTGGAACCTGCAGCTCAGGCCCCACCTCCCTCAAGCACTGTCAGTCTCTTTTTTCACTGCATTATGTTCAGTCAATCTCATCTTGCTGAACTTGTGTTCCCTGCGGTGTGGCCATGCAGACCATGAAAGCACTTCCGCATCCCAGAGAATTAAGCTAACCTCTAAAGCAGTGATCTCCACACAAGAATCAGGGGAAAAAAAACCACACCAAGTATCAGGCTGAAGTAGAGCATTTTCACCTGTCAGTATGATGGCTCTGCAACACAGGGCTGCTCACCTCTGGGTTACCTCACCACTTCATCGTGGCACAGCACACAGCAGGGGATATATTTCTACTATTTCAAAACCTGAGTTATGAAACTGAGACAAGAAAATCATTTAATAGCCTGCCTGATTTTAATGGTGAATGCAAATGCTTAACCAATTATATCCTGGGGTGCAGCAGGACATTGCCAGACATTTGAGGGACGTGATTGTCCCACTCTGCTCTGTGCTGGTTCAACCCATCACCAGAAACGTTCCAGACCTTCACATCAGTTTGTGCAGAGCCACAGGGGCCCCTTCTGGTTTGTAGGTTTATGGTGTGGGATGCCAGTAAGTGATGACTATGGCTCATTCTTGCAAGGTGTTCAGGTCCTAAATTCCAAAGGAATTCAGAGCATACTGAATGGCTTCTGCTGCTGACAGGATGCAGCCTTTACCATAAGGTTTTTCAGTCACGTGTCCTGAAGTTAAATAAAGGCTAAATGAAATAAAAAATACTGAAAACCATTTATTAACTGGTGTCTGTAATACAGTCTAAATAAAATATCCAGTATGCCTTCTCTTGGAAATATTATGCAAGTTATACACATGCATCATACAATGTATGTAATTCATACTGAATATTTATGTTTGTCCATTTATGTACATATGTTTGTCTGTTTATGTTCATACATGTAAAAAGCCCAAAAGTTAGAAAAAAATATCTACTTCATAATACTGTGAACGTCCTAAAAATTGCAACAACAACAAAAAGGTAAATATAGAATGTGCTTAAACAAAACACAAACTTCAGTAGAACAAGTTCCAGCAAACCTAGCATCTTTGTAATAAAATAACTGCCATCAAAACTGAACTAAACCCATGAGAAAAATAAACTGCTTCCTCTAAACATCATCACAGCTATCACTGAAAATATGTTTACTGCTGCACAAGTAATGGAAGACAAAATCTAAAAAACATTCCAAACTTAGTAAGAGATACTAAGAATACCTAAATTTTAAAAAGACAACTGCAGAGTCTCCATTGGTAACCTGTGAATTGGCTGCATTTACTACTGAGATAGAATACAATTTTTCCTCAAAAATCCTTCTTGACACATGCTGTTTCCATCTTTGTTTCACCATGGATTAAATGTTATATTTTGTTCTTTGAAAAAAAAAGCATTGTGTCTTGCACCCTCCATAGGTAGTTCAGCAAGATTCTTCTTGTGCCAAAACACAAAATGCCAGAATATGTGGCCAAGAATTTACAGTAATTTGAAGACTTGTAGGTTTTAGATGAAGAATACCTGGTATTATCACAAACTAATGGCAGGGTGATTTGGAAGTCCTCCCTATTTCTGGGATTCCTAACGACACAGATTTGCAGTTTCCACTCCAGTGGAAGAGACATTTCTTACTGGAAAGTATGCCATACTTGCAATGTGCTGTTTTCTGGGGCCTTCCTCATGAGGCATCTGCTACCAGATTACAGCATGGATTTGCACTATGCTGACCTTGGTTCCTGTCCAGCCTGTCAGCTCTTGGACTCTGGCAGCTCTTTGCTCCCCTCCTAGCCCTGTGTAGCTGCTGTTTTCAGCTGTACTGTGTGGGAAAGCATATTTCTTTCTGAAAAATTAGCCAGATCTTCATGCTCAATCTGTTGTAATGTCAGCAGCCCCTCCAGTAGGGTAAGGAAATTATCTGAATGTAACAGCTAGTGATGCCTCAAGATCAAGTGCTATAAAACATATATTTCTGGAAACATATTACTTTCAAGTGCAGAACATTCAGGCATACCTTAATAGTTTTCCCTTATGTGAAGTGCATGGTGCTGAGATTAGGATTCTTTTTTTCCCTGATTGATGTTTTCTCATATGTCTTGTAAGGTCTTGTGCTGCTGCTAACCATGAAAGCAGTGACTGGGAAAACTGCACAGGCTGTTTAGCTTAATTTCCTTTTGTTGCTGAGGCACAGTTTGATGTGTATTTGTTTTGTTGGATGCTTTGGATTTGCTAGTAAATCTGGTTGAGCTGGCATTCTCTGTCTCAGTTTGCTTCTTACCTTTTCATCTTTCAGTTTTTAATATCATGCTAAGCTGATTTACTGTAAAGACATGAACAAACAGGCTTGTACATGCTGATAAAGAACAGACATTTATCCTGTGCTAACAGCTATTCCTCAGATGTTTTGCCCACTTGCATGCAAGACCAGAATGTTTCAAAGAAGAGCATCTCATGATGCCCACACCTGAAACACTGGTTGCATATCTAGAGGTCAGGTTGATGGAAGGCTGCTTCAACACATGTCCTTTTTTCTTGGACAAAGCCACTTTACAACGTAAACATCCTCATGAGGCCATCTTTTACTATACTGTGATTTTCAGAACCGTTTGGATGGAGTTTTTTTACCTGCCATTAAACTGTAAAAGTGTTGGCTGAATAGACATCTTTAATAGATTAATATATATGAATCAAACTTTTTATCACAGATAGTAGTGTATTAACTTCTTAATGTACAGATAAGTAGTTTGTGTGTCATCCACTTTCAGAATAGCATGAACTATGGTGCATGACATCTCTCTTCATTTCTGGGATGTGCTTTCTCTATTGAACTATGTTGAGACTGCCTAGATATCTCAGTTAAGTCTTTTAAGTTAGATAAAATGAAACTGGGGTTTTATCTGTCTAGACAGTATATAAGGATACCCTGACCACAGATCTAACTGCCTTCAGCTCTTTTTACCAAAAAGGCACTCACTAAAAAGGTAGTGTCTGTGGAAAAACAGTACAGAAATCACAAAGCAAAGGGTACAGTTGGGATGAAGGTTGCTTAAAACTGTTCTTAACATCAATTTAACATATTGTTTATTTCAATATGTCCTTTTAAATAATTTAATGAAAGCATTTATGCATACAGATGAAATTGTGTGATTGAAAGACTGGCCTTAGAAACAACATCTAGCAGATCTCTGCAATGTATGAACTCCCGTTTACACAAGAAAACTAATTATTCTGCTGTTGAATTTAAGGATGAAGGTCTATAGAAGTGTCACAATCTTGGTGAACTTATGATACCAAGATAGCTATTCTTCAAAGATCAAACAGTGCACCTTCTTCGAAGACAAGTCTGGTGACAGAAACCCATATATTCCCCTCAATCCCAACAAAACATATAAACCTCTTTCTCTGTTTTTTTTTTTTTTTGGGGGGGGGGGGGGGGGAACCCCCCCCCAAAAAAAAAATCACTGAATCATCCCACAGGTGTTCGGCTTCCTAGTAATTCACCATAGTAAATTATTCTTCACTTAACAGATTAAGTCATAAATTTGGAGGTATATGGGAATTGTTGATTCTCCTTTTAAGAATATATCCTCAACATTTGGAATATAGTGTGAAATAAATTTAAATGGTATTTAGCTACTTAATTCTCTTCATCATTACCCCTTTATAATAACTTCAAATTTTATATTAATTTAATTTTTTTAATGTCAGCTAGGAAGTCTTTGCATAACTTATTATAACTCTTTCACAGTTCAAAAAACAATTTCATATCCCTTCAATGACTGTGTAGAAGTTACATGTAGAGGTGAAATACACTTCTATGTATTTGTGTTAACAAAATAAGATAGAACTCCTGGTAATTCTAAAACCCCTTTGGTAGACAAGGAAAAGAGTAATTTAAAAGTTTGATGCTCTTTGCAGAGAGTTGGACTAGATGACCTTTAAAGGTCCCTTCCAACACAGGATAGTCTGTTCTATGGTTCTATGATGGTATGATGCAAAGCTTTCAAGGTAAAATGACACATTGCTCCCTGAGATATTTTCATGATGTGAGAAAAGCAGTTGGGTGAAAGTAAATATTAATTCTCTTCCTCCAGCTTCATTGTTGTCTTTAAAATAGACACACAATGGATGATTTCTCTTTCAACTGCTTACTAACAAGCTATGAAAAGCATTTTGACATTAAATTGTTTGAGGAATCATGGACCACAAAAGGAAACACACATTTTTCAGTGAACCCTTTAATTGCTTTCTCGGTTGAAAAAAGTAACTAACCGATTTTGTCAGTAACTCCTGTATTATTTTAACTGTGGATGAATCTGAAAAACAGTACTTTTTAATTTTCTGTCATGACCAAGTGATAGCTATTTGAAGACCTACAGATATCCAGAGATATCTGGTGTTCTACAATACAGTTCTCTTGTTTCTGCACCAGTCATGATGTTGTTTCTAGCAGAAAAATATAAATACAACCCCAAATATATTTCAAGTTTTTAACTCGTAAAAGTAGAATTATATTTATAATCTGCGTTTATAGAATCATGGAATGGTTCAGGTTGGAAGGGACCTTAAAGATCATCTAGCTCCAACCCTGCTGCCATTGGCAGGGAACCTTTCATTAATCTATTTTAGTCAGAGCCCCATCCAGCTTGGACTTGAACACCTCCAGGGATGAGGGGTCCACAACCTCTCTCGGCAGCTTGTTCCAGTTCCTCACCATCCTTATAGTAAAGAAATTCTTCCTTATATCTAATCTACACCTACCCTCCTTCAGCTGAAGGCCATTCCCCTTTGTCCTATCACTACATGCCCTTGTGAAAAGTCCTTCTCTAACCTTTTGGAAAGCTTCTATAAGGTGTCCCTGAAGCCTTCTCTTCTCCAGGTTGAACAGCCCAGACACTCTCAGTCTGTCCTTATAGAGGTGCTTCAATCCTGAGACCAGTGCAGTGCCTCTCCTCTGGACTCATTCCAAAAGGTCAATGCCTTCTTTTGTTGGGGGACACAAATCTGGATACAGCACTCCAGGAGAGGTCTCACAAAAGCAGAGTAGAAGGGGAGAATCACCTTCTCTGACCTGCTGGCCACACTGCTTTTGATGGAGCCCAGCATACAGCTGGCTTTTTGGGCTGTGAATGCACACTGCCAGCCCGTGTCCAGCTTTTCATTCACAAGCACCTCCAAGTCTTACTCCCCAGGCTTAACCTTGATCCATTCTTCCTTCACCCAGCCTGTAATTGTGCTTGGGATTGCCCTGACCCAGGCGCAGGACTGTGCACTTGGCTTTGTTGAACTTCATGAGGTTCATGCAAGCCCATCTCTGGCCTTCTCCTATAATGAGCAGTTCCTCATTCTCCCACTCCCTGCTATCATCTTCTGCAACTTGGATGCTGTGTCTGGAACATTTGCTGGTGAGGCAATAAAGTCATGAGTATCTCAATCTTCTCTGTGTCCTGGGTAAGTAGGTCTCCAACATCCTTTGTGAGAGGACCCACAGTTTCAACAGTATTTCTTTTATTGCTGATATACATTACCATTATCCTCATCCAGATTTACTTCTGCCAGTACTCTAGCTTTGCTTACTGGATCCCTGGCTGTTTAGACAATTTCTCTGTATTCTTCTCAGACTACCTTTCCCTGCTTTCACGCTCTGTAAGCTCCCTCTTTGTAGGGGTGCATTGTGCTTAAGCCTGGAGGAAAACATCCTTGAAAACCATCCAGCTCTCTTGGGCCCCTCTTCCCTCCAGAGCACTATCCTCTATGGCACTGTACCAAGGAGAGCCTTGAAGAGACCAAAGTCTTCTCTCATGAACTCCAGGGTAGTGTTTACAAACTGCTTTTGATCTGACAGTTCTCCTGTCTTTACTGATTAATGCAAAATCATATTATCATTTATACCATAAATTGCAAAGCATATTTTTAGATGCAAGGGGATAGCTTTCCTTTTTGACAGGATTTAATTACAGACCACAGTCACAGACCATGCAAGAATATAATTCAAAAGATCAAACATACAAGAACAATAGTTGGACACAAAGTTAGATGATGATCACTTTGACAGCTCTATCCTGTGGCACGTTGAGTGAACAAGCCCCAAGTGTTGTGTCCCACACTGCTATTATTTACTGCCAGGTGATATATACGGTGGATCTTCTTCAGCTAACAAAAGTTAGAGTACTCTGATAGTACTTTTTCTATCATTCTAGCTGTAATTCTTTCAGGTAGGCTTTAGCTCTCCTGTAAATTCATCCCAGTGGATCATTTTGTGTTTCACAGGCAGTACACAGTCAGAGAAATTTAGGATGCATTATTTTGCATATCTCACATAAATCACAATGTTTGAGATCAAGTATGTACAACTTTATTTTAAACAGGATTACTGGGAAGATAACAGCAAACATAACCCAGAATTCCCTCCAGAGGAACAACTTGGACTACTTCTCTCCACCATTCCCAAATCTTCATCTTTTCCTGACCAGGCTATGCAATCTTCTCACTGCAGACTTCCAGCAAAGTCACAGTGAGTCACTCACATTCAGCTTATTTGTGAGTTTCTTACCCTCAGAAGTTCCCAGAACAGTCCTAGCCAGTATGGTAAGCTCCAAGGGAAAACTGCTATCCATGCATTTCTACCACAGGACAGAAGATTTTCCCCTACAATAGCTTTAACACTGAAAGTGCTCCTCCTGTCAGTACCAACTAGCTCATGACAGTTCACTATCCTTCTTTTTCGAAGTTGCTAAATTTGCATGAACATCTCCACAGGGCACTGCTGAGGGGTCTACCTGGAAACAATCAAGCAAATTCAGAAAAAGATAATATGCTATTTTACTTTTAAAAACCTTTCCTGTACCTCTAATCCATCTTGCAATAAAATAGATAAATGCTCATGTGCAGCAAGTATTTGCTGGCTACAAAAAAACACTCCTATGAGTGGTTTTTTTTTTTTTTGGTCTGAATGGAAAATCATTTTAGCTATTCCTGATCTATATAACATGAATATATGTCTAATAGTCAAACCAGAAACACAAAACCATGTTTGTGACTCTTCCTGCTTCTGTGAAATTCAATGAAGTCTAAGGACAGCTTATGGAGAAAAAAATTTGAGATTTTTCTTTTGTTTGTCCTATAACCATGGGTCTCTCTAGCCTGAAAACAAGACTTAATCAATACGTTATCAGGGCTGTCAAAAGGTTGAGTTGAGTCAACCTGCCTTTTACTTACGTAAAAGATGAGGTGATGACTCATAAAAAAAGAGAGAAATAATCACTCTCAGGGACACTTAAAAGAATAAGGAACAGGTTTAAACTAAGGAATATGTAGTCATCCAACAACTCTGCACATGTTCTACACAGCTCTTACTTAACATCATGTGGGGGAAAGCAATGGTCCAGCTACATTAAGAGAGTGATTCACACAGAGTAGCTCTTCCCTGGGGAGGCTGGTCGCAGGATCATAGCCACACGCCAGTGAGGAGAGGTGCTCCATTTTGGGACAGTTCATTGACCCAACATTGTCTTCTGTTTCAGGACAGCAGTGTCTCTGAGGTAAATTTTGCCTTGTCCACTTTGTCCATTTTGTCTGCCTGAAGTATATGTTCTGGGAAATGGGTCATGTGCTTAGTCTTTGAAATAGGAGCCATCGTTTTCTGGAGTACTTAGATTTTTAATTTATTTCCTTGCTATTAATTTTTAGTGATGAGCTTAATAGCCCTGGTTTAGATTTTACCATAGATATACAGCAGTAAAAACAGACAGGACAATGAAGACAAAGTGACCTCACTGTGTTTTCTGGAAAAGGAGAGTCCTAATGAGATTTTGAAGGAATTTATTGTCTCTATTTCTGTCATGATTTAGCCACTGTCTGGATCTTTAACCAGAACAGTACTGGATGTGTCTTGAGCTGCTTAGCAGTAGAGGCTCAGAGACTTGATTGTTTGCTAAGCACTACTCCTGAAAGAAGTCCTCCATACCCGTGGACAAGAGGTGTCCCCACTCCAACCAAATGGCTTAAAACATAGACTCAGGGCTCCAGCTGGTACAAAAACTATTATATACATATATTATTAATTTAACCAAGCTTACAAGACATTGCAATGAGGTCCTACAAGAGCACAGAAGATAGGATCTACCCAACAGTACTGAGGGAGCTGCCAGAAGAGCTCAGTGAGACACTTTCCATCATTTACCAACAGTCCTGGCTAACCAGGAAGGTCTCAATAGACTGGAGATTAGCTAGGTGACACCCCTCTACAAGAAGGATCAGAATGAGGATTTGGGGATCTACAGGTTTTCTAACCTGACTGCGGTGCTGGGAAAAGTCATGGAGCAGATAACCTTGAGTGCCATCATGCAACATGTACAGGACAACCAGAACCAAGGGGTCAGGCACAGCTAGCACGAGTTTGTAAAAGTCAGATCCTGCTTGACCAACTTCATCTCATTCTGTGACAGGTTGACCCACTCAATAGATGAGGGAAAGGCTGTGGATGTCCTCTGCCTGGGCTTTAGAAGAGCTTTTGACACAGTTTCACAGATGTTCTCACGGAGTGTGTCCAGAAAAGGGCAATGGCCCTGGGGAAGGGTTTGGAGCACAAGTCTCATGAGGACCTTATCAATCTCTACAGCTTTCTGAAAGAAGGTTGTAGTGAGGTGGGGGTCAGCCTCTTCGCCAAGGTAACAAGCGACTGGACAAGAGGAAATGGCCTCAAGTTGCACCAGGGCAAGTTTAGATTGAATAGTGGGAAAAATTTCATTACCAAAAGGATGTTCATACATTGGAGGCAGGCTGCCTAGGGAAGCTGCGCAATCAGTATGCCTGGAGGTATTTAAAATATGTGTAGATGTGGCACTGAGGCACATGGTTTAGTGGTGGACTTGGCAGTGCTGGGCTAATGCTTAGACTTGATAATCTTAAAGGTCTTTTCCAGTCTAAACAATTCTACAATTCTATGAAAACAGCCATAATAATTAGTTTCAGAGGGAATTGCAAATAGCAGTGACCTTTCTGCATTCAGTGTGCTGTTTTCATGCTCAGATCTAAGAGGACAAACAGAGCAAATTCAAGTGCCTAAGTCTGAACAAAATCCCAGCATGATTTGGCACAGCCCAGCACAGCTGCCAGCTGGAGATGCCTCACTGCTGGGAGTAGGGAGACAGATACTGTGATGGGACCACGGGAAGGATCTGCAGGACACAGCAACCAGAAGAACACATGGCAGCTTCAGGAGCTCACCCTGAGCCACAGTCATCCCAACATTCATAATATCAAACACCTGTAACCCTAGCTGGGAAAAAGGATTTTTAAAAATCCTCATTTAATTGCAGGGAAGAATTTATAGTAATGCAGATGGCCTGTAAAAATCTTGGAAACATAATAAATTGGTATGAACTATCACAATGAGTTAAGAAATGTACAAAAGTATCCAGATGTTGAGTGAACACTGCACTTTGTCACAATTTATTACACTTGTTTAAAAATTCAAAGCCAATATGAAATTACATGAATCAAATAGGAAAAACCCTCATCTCTTAAGCAGGACACGTATCACAGCAAAAGTGCTGGTTTAATTGGGGGAGACTGGAAACTGCCTGAAAAATAAAACATGTAATTTTACAGGAAGATCGATGTAAACTACTGCACAGATTTTCTCCTATCTAATAAATGCTGAGAGGAACTCATAGATGCAAAAATCTACCTATATCTCAGTAGCCAGTTAACATACTTTGGAACTGTAAATGGGGGCTGCCTTTTCCACTGGCAGTGATGTCATGGCAGAGATTTCACAACTGAATTTTCACAAGCTGGTAGACTACACAATGCCTTGGTATGCATACAGGATCTTCCAGGGAAAGCACAGAGATATCCCAACATCCTGCTGTGATTGCAAGGATGGGCCTTTCTCACCTCATCACACCTGTTAGTTAGGGGAGAGTGAGAAAGAAAAATTGATAAAGAATTCTTTTCCTTTAACAAAATCAATCTGTTTTTTTTCACATTTAACTGATTTTTTTTTTTTAATATACACACACCCACAAGCCAGCTGCTAGGAGACAAGCTAAGAGACAAGAAGGAATGTGCTTCACACAGGCTTAGAGCAGCTGTGGTTCTGCTGGTTGTGAAAGGAAAAATGCACAACTGGGTCATTTTTACTGAAGTGCAAGCCTGCAAGTTTCCCATTTAAAATAGACAGCAATCAAAATTGTCCCTTAAGGTTTCAGATGTCCTGAAGCCCACACAAGGTAAATGAAAAGGAAATACTCCTTCAGTTTTGATGGTCAGATTTTACACCTCAATACTCACCAACATGCTTTAATTAAAATAACTCTTCCTGAGTCACACAGAAAGAGCAATTCTGATGAATGTGTGAATATACCAAATACAGAGGGCCTGCACTGCCACTTACACACACTGGCAGGCATTGAAAGCCAGTCAGTTGGAGCATCTCTTTATGCCCCTTCATTCCCTGTAGAATGTCATGGAGCTTCTAAACTGGAAAGATGCCACTTGGTCCAGCAGTGCTCCTGCCCTTAGAGCATAGTAGTAGCATGGCTTGTCCCAAAAATGTTTTGGATACTGGAATTATCATGGGTATTCAACCAGTACTTAAATTAAAAAAAAAAAANAGAGTTTGTCAGTCTAACTAACAACAAGGATATTCATGGTGGCATCACCCCATCTCTCACCCTGGCAGAGTCTGTGTGAGCTTCACCACACTGTCTGAGGACACTTCTTATGGGACAGCTGCATCTCCTGGAGACCTGTTCAACAACCATGCAAGCAAAATGACAGTAGAGTTTGATTTTAGGAGTAAATGGCCAGGATTACACAGAAAGCTTGAGACAACACCCTCATTGAGTTAAGATGGCATCTTCTCTCCTGCACCAGCTGCAAACACAGTGACTAGGGCTGAGAGCAGGCAGACAGAGGCTCAAATAATTGCACAGCACTTTCAATCACCTAAACACCCTGCAGTGATAAGTATCAGGAACATGTTTATCTATAGCTACTTTATGGAAAAAACCAGAAGGTTTTGACATACTGCTTGAGGCAACCTGGCAGGGAGGATGAGCAGGGAGAGAAAGGATAGGGATCTGTGTTACAGACCTGGGGAACACAGGCCAAGATTCCAAGAACTTCAACTACTGTCAACCTCTGGTGCAGCTTAGTGTTAGGTCTGTTTGAAAGTCCAAACCCACAGGCCATAACTGGCTCCTTGTCTATGCATGACTTATGCATGTTAGAGGCAGTCTCTCAGCTGATAAAATAAAGTTTACCTACCAGTTTGAGTTTGACTGTATTGTCCTCAAAGCATCATCAAAGCAGATGGGTTAGAAGTGCAAAATACAAAGTCTGAAGCACTGTGAATTGTGCAAGCAGAGCAAAGAGCACTGAAGGGGAGCTGAAGACTCTGGCTGAACCTGCAGTTGACCGAGGCAATGGGAGAAACGTTTGCTCTTTGAGACAACTGGATCTTGAGCATCACTGTCACAACCCAGCTGGGCACAAGGGTTTAAAAATGAGTTTGACAAGGTAACGTTTCCCCTCTCATGTGGCTCTAATCCTGGTGCTGGTGATCCTTTTGGTGTTGTGTTTGAACAGGGAAGTTTTAGAGGCCAAAAGCAACTTTAGATTATGTCTTCCAGCAGTCCATGCTGGCAGCTTATACTTTCCATAGCACATCTTCATCCATTTCTCTTATCCACCTGGGGCAATCAGGTTCATTCATCACCCTAAGACTATACACAAGCCTCTCAGGCTTCAACAAAACTGGTGAATCAGGGTGCAAATCCCTTAAAGCTCTCAATCCATCCTGCCCTCTGAACCTCTGTCCTTCTCTTTTCTCAAGAACTCCTCATCTTTCTAGCCACCCTCTCATGCCAAGAGGACTCCACAAGCTCTTCTCTTCTGCTTTTAACAAATTAAGTAGTCATTGGCACAGGTTGATATAAGTAATGCCCTTGAAGAGCACAGGAGAAGTTACTCCACTCAGTTGCCACAGCACCTCCCCATGCCCCGCTAGTCTGGATGTAGCATCTCCAGAGTTTCTTTGTATTTTTATGAAACAAGGAAGGAGTAAGCTCTTCTCCACCTCTCCTCCCATTCTCACTCCTACACAGCAGTGTTTAATCTCTCTCCTTCATAGTACAATCAAGCTCACTGCATGCTGCCTGTCTGACGTAAGTCTGGTAGAGGGTTACCAAATTGGTCAGGGGACTGGAGCTCAGCACATGCAAGGGGAGGCTGAGAGCTGGGTTTGTTCAGCCTTAAGAGGCTCAACAGAGGAAACAGCCTGAATCATCTCAGGGACAGATAGCGATGGGATGAGAAGCAATGGACCCAATGAAAATCCCAATTAAACAGGAAACATTTCTTCTCTGTAGAAATGTAAAACTTGATTAAAGAAGGACTAGTATCACCTGATTCTCTTGGATTTATGTTGAATGAAGGTTGAACTAGATGACCCACTTCTGATTTAAACTATTCTGTGATTTTATGATTTCATTTACCATATAAAAAACTGTACATTGCCTGACTCCATTGGGAAAGTCCCTAATAAGGAGCAGCAGCAGAACAGGCAATGGGAGATGTAGATGCATTATAATTGCATTTGCACTGCTGTCAGCACTGGAGCATATCTGTACTAAATATGATAAAACAGCAATATAAAGTCCAATTTTTGAAAGTCCAATGTTTTACACAGTGGGGAAAGCATGAGCCTTTAGTAAAAGCCAAGGAAAACTCATCCCTGTTCTTTAACAGTTGTGTCCCTGTTAAGACATTTTCTGTCTATAACACTACAATTTGCATTCTCTGGGGCTGTCCTTAAGGTTCACCACAACATTACTGGTGTTTTTTAGCATTTCAGGTCGTTAAGACAGCAACGAATTTGTAAGCCATACTTTGAAATGCACTGCTTGCTTGTAATTTGGTTACTACTTTTCTATGGTTCATAGTAAGTTTAGAAACTGGATTGGTACGGTTTTTTATTGTTAAAAAAGCCTTCAGGAGTTATACTGATAATAAAAAAACTCAATAATATTAATTTTAATCTTAAAAAGCTTTCTATGATTTGTTGATATAAAAAGCCTCTCTAATAATTTACTGAAAAAACCCCATCCCAGTGAGATTTTAATGAACATAGCATGAAAAGGCTCTGAACATAACAAACTGGCACTGCTTTTCTGCATTAATAACCTCAGTTATCTAAATGCAAGATGTTCACTTTCAAGAAAGCTGTGCAGGGCCCAGTACACATGGAAAACATTTTTTAATCTGGCACAAGGGAGACCTTAGTAAGTGGAACCGACTGGGATCCAGGAGAGAAGCAGGCAGTGGTATAGCAGGTATTGTCAGCCTAATGGGGAACAAGGGCGTGAAAGGGGCACCTGTACTGGGTCAGAAAGCAGAGAGCATCTCCAGAGAGACATTCACTCCTACCTGCTCGGGGTGACACCTGACTCTGGGAATAGGCAGCTGCCATTTGTGTATCTTTGGATGCAGTAATCATCATTTGCAGCAGATATAAAAACCACACAGTCACTTTGTAGAACAGAGTGCTGCTGGCAGTAGTCAGCTTGTGGAGACTGTGGCACAAGCCCTTGGTGCTCTGGTTCATGAGGACACTTCTTTTCTGCCTGGGCTCCAGCCCTGCCTCTGTGGGCAAAGCACCAAAGCAGCAGCTGCAGACCCTCAGGAGGAGCTGCAAATCTTGCTCTTATTGGTGACTCTTGTACAACCACATACATCTAAGACAAAACAAGGATGCAGGCTGGCTACCAACATCTATTTATGTCCTTCATTGCACAGAGTGGTGGTAGGAAAACAGTCAGAGATACGCACATCTTATTTTTAACCCATCCACAGAATTTTTTGTGCATGGTGCATTGCTTATTTCCTTTAT
This sequence comes from Dicaeum eximium, assembly GCA_013396995.1. Lineage (NCBI taxonomy): Eukaryota > Metazoa > Chordata > Aves > Passeriformes > Dicaeidae > Dicaeum > Dicaeum eximium. The sequence continues at coordinate 3,654,639 of VWZP01002845.1, forward strand.
GAATCACAGCCTGCCCCTGAGACTGATTATTTACCTGTTTGATTTTTAGGAGAGGGAACCAAATGAAAATGGCACTGAACAGAAAACAGGCTATATACTCTGAGAGAGAGAGAGAGAGGGAACTTAAGCAAAAGACATCTTAATCTTGTAGTGAACATTTTTAAAAAGAAAAAAATAATGTATATTAGCAGGAATAAATTCCACTTATTTCCTCATAATTTCATTAAGAACTGGCGTTTATACAGGATAAATGTCTTGGGTAGATCCCTATAACACTTCCTTTAATTTGCTTGCATTACATTTCTGTTGCTCTGGGTTTCTCATCAACAGACACAGAGTGCTCAGGAAGCAAGACAATTCAAAATAATGATTTAGCAGCAACTAATTTGTATACATACAAATATAATCATTCCATCAGTTTTAAATTATTAAAAAGAGGTTAGTTAATAGCTTCGTGAATTAGTTAATAGCTACTGCTACATGAGTAAGAAAAGCAGAAAAGTTTCTTACATCTAACTTTGTCCCAAACATTCCATCAAACAAAGGCATTTTCTTAATGATTAAAAAGCAGAATTAATGATCCATGTTATTGAGGCAATATAAGCTTCTCAACAGAGACTGTTAGTAGCTTCCCTGAGTGGCTCGACCCACAGCCTCTCACAGCACTTGCCAAGCACCAACTGCTGCAGGTCCCCTACCACAAATCCATCACACCGTCTTGGAAAAGAACCACTGCCTCCCACAGTGCTGAATACAATCCTGCTAATAATGTGGAATGCAGAGATGGTGGCTGGGTATGCAAGAAGCCTGCAGAGAAGTTTTGGGGGACCTGGGCTGCCCTGCTCCCTGGGCAGAGCCCAGCAGGGCAAGGGGCTGGCACCGGCACATAGCAGACAGCCCCTGGGAAAGCATCTGCCATCCCAGTCCTTGGTGCAACAGGCTCCTTCCACAGCTCCCAGTGAGACAAGGCATGGTGTGTAGGGCATTCCTGAGAGGCACTGCTGCCCAGGGGAAAAAGCAAGAGCACTGGCTCTGCTTACGGCTAATCCTTCACTTTTCATTCATAAACCGTTTATTGCCCCCTAAATATGGTTAATTCTATGAAACCCTTTGAGGCTCTTTAGAAAAAGGGGGGTCTGTGAGAACTAGATACTCAGCAATTTCAATCCTATTTAGAAGGAAACAAGTCAAGGCCCCCTTCCAGATTCCTCAAGTCACGGTGTGCCTTGAATACTGATGTGCAGCCTCTCAAGCTGGCTTGCTCAAAGGTTTGAATAAGTGAACAGCGACACAACAAGAAAGCGCTTTACTCAGGAGAGCGAATATGGTGACAAAGTATCATCCTCATGACAGCAGGAGTGTGGGGGCCTTTTAATCTCACTGGGTCTCCCTGAAATGCTGGTGCCTTCTTTTACCTGCAGGCACTTGGCACAGTGAGGAAAAGCATCACATGGAAGAAAAACACTTGGAATGATATTGCATCTATTCTTCTCCCTGAGCTACAAGGACTAGTGATGATCTAGTTATCCCTGCTAATTTCAGGGGGTTTGGACTAGATGACCTTTAAAGGTCCCTTCCAACCCAAACTATTCCATGATTCTATTTATACAGATTATGACCTTTTCCTAGCACTGTTTACTGCAGTAAAACAGATGGTGCGCAGTTTCATTCTGATCCAGCACTTTGACCCATCTTTTTGACATGCAAGAAAATGAGACCAAAGTGTGGTTCTGAGTTCACTAAAAGTTTGAGGTGTTGCCACCCTCAGAAAATAAGAGAAAGAGCATTTGCATAAGGATGCATCTTTCAGGTCCCTGTAAGTACAATCAACAAGGGACAATTTTGAAATCCATTTCTTGAAAATATTCTTTTTTTCCTTTAACTAATTCTTATGTATGAGTTGGTAATTTGACTGCAAGTGATTTCCAGGATAAACAAAAAACATAATGTGAGAAGCAGCTGAGATGATCCTCTCATTGAATCCCACTGTATTTCTGCTGAAGTCCTATGACTTCTTATGCACTTTAACATTTATTACATATTATATTTCTGAGTTCCCCATTACACTTAGCATTCCAACATCTCTTTGTATAATATACACAGAATAAATGGCAATAGATTTCTAAGAAAAAGAAATATAATTCAATAATTGTTTAAAAACTGCTGTAATTTCAAGCTATAAAGATAAACATGGATAAATATTCAGGAGTGTTCAGAGTGAGAGCTAAAATTGGAAGCAAAATGTTTGCCTAAATTTTCCCGCATTAGCACTTCCATCCTCCCTACAATACACCAAAGACAGAGGAGGTTCCTAGTGAGACAGTATTGAAGCAACAAATCACTGCTCTGCCATGGTCAAAATAAAATAAAATCATATCTGTTTTTTCTAATTACTGGAATGGAAATGACTAAGCTCTGAGTGCAATCTAGAGACTGGTGAAGTGTTCTGCCTACAAACTGTAATTTTGTTGAAAACATTATGTTCTTTGGGTAAATCTGCCAGATGAACTCCCCATTTTGGGTGACATAGGAAAACCTTCTTCTTTTTCACTTTCCCAACTGAATAAAATGTGAAGGCAGACATAAACAGCCTCTGAGGCACACATCACCTTAAACTTTAAAAAGTGGTGCTACCACTACTTGAGAAATTAATTTCACAATTTCAAACAGAGATGTATCTGCCTCTGTGTGGAAGCATTAAATGAGAAATTTATTTTAGAATCAGGTCCATAGCTCCACTAACAATTTCAAGGCATGTTGCAAATATAATTATCTGCAATTGCAAGACTATTTAAGTAATGTAACTGCATAATTAGGGTCTCTTCTGGTTCATCATGACAAGAGACTAGCTAAGATTAAAACATGACTTGATTTTTATCTACTTTTTCTACTTTGCCACCTGACATTTCTTGCTAACTATTAATAGGACAAATAATAAAATTAATAGGACACGTAATAAAACGATAATGTTTTGTTCCCCTCTTCAGTAATAGCCATTGCTAATTTCCATTACAAGTTGTTTTCCTCAGGCTTTGGAAAAAAAGAATTGCAATGATAATAAGCAATTTATTTCTATGAACAGCAAAACCTTGACTTTATGGCTGATAATAAACAAGTAAATATCTTCCTTTAGCAAGAAAAATTGAAACATGTCAAAACAACATTAGAGTGAAATCTGACCATTACCACTGATTAACAGTGGAGAGTCTTTCCATAATAGAATAGTAGCAAATTCTCCAGACATGGGAAAAATGCTAAAGTTGTTTACAGCCACTTGTGTACATAGTGAATGAATAAAAGATGTTTTGGCATTAAATATGTATCCAAAACCAGAAAATTAAGGCAAGCATCTTGAAAGCGAGTCATTAGTGGCTGATGTCTGAGATCACCCACCTGAGATCACAGAGAGGAAAAGCAGCTCTTCTGTTAAAGCATTGTGCAGCAGGAAGACTAAAACAGTCTTCTATGTTATAGTCTTCTAGACTATAACTTAGTCTAGAAAATGTGGTGGCATGACTTGTACAACTGGAGCACTGCAATGGGTGGGTAGATCTTTAATCAAACCTGTCTTTTCCTCCACACATCCCAGGCACAGGCAACCCTCTCTGCTCTATGTCCCTCATTATCTGAGTTCAAAGATACAGAAACAGAGGCATCCACTCCCCATGCTCCCATCCCCAGCCTCGCCTGTTCCACAGGCCAGAGCATGCATGGATTGCAAGCAACAGTGGAAGATGAGACAGCTAAAAGTACAGGAGGGAGCAATTGCATCCAATATGATTTAAAGGTAGTTCACTGGTTTGGCTTTTCTTAATATTTGAAGAAAGAGGTGACAGTGTTTCTCACATAACTTTCTGATGTGTAAGACCTATTCTCTGGTGCATGGTGTGTGGCAAAATAAAGAGGAAAAGCCCAGGTGATGCACAGCCAGCACAGGAACACTGAGATACAATGCCACACAAGAGGATATGCAATATTCAGAGCAGTGATCGAGGCTGTGGATGAGCTGTATCCAGGCCCCCTGGAGAACCACTGTTTGCTTTATACACTCCAGAGCCCATTATGCCAGGCAACAGATGAAGAAAAACCATTACCTTTATTGCTAGAATTGCAGTGTAGAAAAATGTTGTTAATAAGAGTAGGAGTTTCATCTGTCCGTCTCTCCCTACTGCCTTTCTGTGACTCCTCCATGCCTACTGAAGTTGCACTCACACACATACACTGAGCCAATGTGGGAACAAAGCTTACTTTAAACAAAGAGAAAACTGTTATGTATCAGAACCTTGAAAGGGTATACATGAAAACTGGAGACACAATCTTACTTTTGCCTTTGGCTTCATCACTAATTTTTTTCTAACTCTCAGCCTATATACTGCTTATGAGTGAGGTTCTATAGTGACATCTGGTTTTAATACAGGGCTTTCCACCTCTAAATTCCTGCTGGTATTCCTAACTCTGTTTTCAAACACGGAGACTGAAACCTGTCTCTGACCCAGTTATCTGCTTCATTTCTTTCTTGGAAGTTCCCATCCTGCTGCATAGTCTAGCTGCTGCAGAGTGGACAGCATGTATTCCAGTCCCACAGCTACCTGGGCACCACCACAGTCTCTGAAACAGCTCCTGGCACATGTAATTTCATTTTACAGACTGGCAGTTTGGATCAGTGCCAATTGTCTCAGTACCTGTGAGCTATGGCTGTTGAGCAGCTGCTAGACAAGTAGCAGCAGGGAGAATCAGAAGGGACAGGATGGGCTGCCAGGGACAGAATCCACTACAGACATCTCTGCTTAGGATCCCTGTGGGCTACCTGTCAAGCAGGAATAATGAGGAGCATTGGTCAACAGAGAGCAGCAAATGCTTCACTCAGGTGGAGATTGCCAGGCACCTCACCTCTAGCCACATCAGCGCATGTGGTGGCCCAGACATGGCCATCAGTCTTCTCAGCAAGGAAAAGTCTCTTGTAACAAGCACTGGTTCAAAAGCAGACTAACATGGTCAGCTCAGCTTTCAATTTGAGTATTAGAAATTGCAGTAAGCGGACAGTGACTGTGCTTTAATTATAAGAAAAGCCCAGTAAGCTCTTCTCTCTTTAAATATATCCCCTTACACCACTAACAGCTTTACTTTAACAGAAAGCACATTAGATCCTCAATGGAAATACAGCAGAGCTTGGACTGTGGGAATACAGCTGCTAAGCAACCTTACCAACATCCTGTCTCTCCCTGCACTGTAGCTGTGAGTAATTACTCCTTCATGTAACCCTTGCCTTTCTGTCACTGCTCTTCCACAGCTGTATACTCTTGTTACTGCAAATGGGCCCAAACCAAACTCGCAGAGCTAAAATTATTCTCATATTTAAGGAAATCTGGCAGGAAATCCAAGCAGGTGTCTGCCCTCCCTCGCTACAATTGGATGACGTGGAGCCCTAAATATAAACAATCAAAACTTTCAAGGCTGTTTTTCTTTTTCAGATACTTTGGTTCAAGACAGTCTGTACTCATTTTCTTACTCTGATCTCTACTGACAGTAGAGTGTGGCAACTCTTTTAAAGTGGCAACTTTAAAAACCAACCCATAAACCAAACAATTTTACCAGTCTTTAAAAAATACTTTCAAAATATTGATGGAAATGAAGCCATTTACTGCATTCACTGACTACTGTGTCCACTCTTCCTGAATGTTGAGCTAGTGCTGCTTTGTAGGAAGAGGAGATTCTGTTTCACAACTGAATGGAAGAAACGTAACCAACACAGTGTTTGGGGTAAAAGAATGACTCACTGCCTTCTTAGCATATCTCCATGTTAACAAAAGAAATGAGCATTACCCAACTTTACCTTGTTGTCTGGAAGGCTGCTCAGACATTTACTTCTAAAGGATCCTGGTCTATTTAAAATCCCCAGATTAGGGACTGCACAGATTTTAAAAAACAAAATTCAATAGAAAGACTAAACATTGCTGACCATACTTTAGAAGTACTGAGAAAGCTGTTTGCTTTGGACAGTAAATTTTCAGCACTACAATATTAGAACATATTAGAACATTAAAGTTACATCCCTGAGAAATCAATATTTAATCTGTCACTGGGATATTGCATGTCTAATAAATATATCATTGTACTATTAGATTATATAACTAATAGTTATAATATATTATATGTATAATATGTTAATAATATTAAATTACAAAAATTGATATATATTATATTGGAGGAGTTAATATTTATAAAAAATTCTAGAACTGAATCTCCTGTAGCATTATGAGGTAGTTGGGAGATACATTTACTCTGCAGAATTTTACCCATAAGAAATATTATTCCAGAACTTAGAAATTACAATCTCAAGACAATGATTTTCCATCTTTTCTAAGTATGTTGGACTGAAAAATTTCCATGGTGACTGAGGCTTCCGATATAGTGCAGTTTAGCCTAGTAATAACAACTTTGATTTTCCTCCACACCTGTCACACAGCCATTAAAAAGCACCAGCAGAATCCAGCAGTCTAAGTAGAGATTGAAAACCTCTTTTTGCCAACAGTAAACATCAAACTAGGCATATCTCTTGCCTAGGCAGCAAGGCAACTGCCTTTGGGAAAGAAAAATAGTCTTGAGGCTGAAGAACAGGAAGTTTTTGGGAATGAGACACTCTGCTTTCTGACTGAAGGCAGGCCATTTAACTTCTCTCTTATTGTGTGTCTGTCCAAGGTCAGCAAGTGGCCCTACTCCCAAAGCCTTCAGCCACCAATGCAGGATGGAGGAGATTTTTAAAATAAAGAAAAAACACTTGTACTTGGATAGGGCCATGATATTTTACCTTCACCAAAAACTTCATGTCTTTCTTTCTCTTTCTCCCCCACTAGAAATGTGGAATATCTCATACATAAAAGCACTACAACCTGATTCACATGGGCTCGTACACCCAGAGCAAGGAGGAGTAAAAACACTGCACACACCAAAAGGAAATGGCTGCATTTTCTCCCTCACAACTTACATATGTGTCCCTGTTCCATCAGAAAACATGCACTTATCAAAGACCACTAGCACCAGCTTGTTAATCTCAGGAATGCCTCAGTCTGTTCAGGAGCTGACAACCAGCTTAAATAGAATCACAGATGTGTTTAGGGTTGGAGAAGACCTATAAGATCATTGAATCAAACCATTAATAATTTTAACATTAAAATAATAATTATTATTTATAATAATTAAGTATTAATTTTAATTATTTTAATATTAAAACAACAAACCTATTTAAATAATTTTAATATTAAAACAATAAACCCATCCTTTTGCCCTCTAAGAAGCTAAGAAGTTCAATAACTACTATAGCTTTGGTCTTAGAGCAAATTTTTATGTTTTTAACTCTCACAGAAAAAGGCACATGAATGATAAGATGTATTACATGTTCTATTTTCAATGTGGTTTATAAAAATCAATTCACACATGCACTACGCTGCAAGACAAGAAATTACCTGTTTCATCCCGTCACTGACGTCCAAAAAAATCAGTACTAGCCAGGTGTTATCTCATCTATGTGCATCAAGGAGGGCTTTACTCTAACAAAACTGATTTTAATAGTCTATTTAAATGTCTCTAATTTCTCCATGTAGAAAAGATATGCACCTATCTATCTCTCTATATGTACATGGCCACCCAGTAATGAGGAAATGAAATGCATTTGCTTCCTGAACAACGTCCCACACACACACAGTCCTGGGTGAAGCAAGAAGTTGCAGAGAGTTCACTGAGGGTTATTTGGTAACTCTTAAAGCTGAGGGATACAAAGAGCTTGAAATGAATGAAAACACAACTGTTTACCCTGAAAAGAACACGCAGCTTCTGGGGAGGCAAATGCTCCATCCTAACTACATCCTCTGGGAGCATGGCAGCTTTATGCACTGTGAGACTGTCACTCTTTTCTCCTCTCTCTCAAACTTCTTCCTGGCTACTTGCACACAAGCCATGGGGAAGCCCAGAGACATTCTCATTGCCTAAATGTGCAACGTTGAGGTCATTTGGTCAGACTGTGAGGGCATTGTTCCAGCAGTCTTGCTAGATATTTTCCTTGGCATGTGTGCAGTAAGGCTTTGACAGTAATTAGCAGGGTTACTTTGCAATTTTGTATTGCATAAAACTTGTGTTGTGACCTTCATTTGCAATAATCTTAGCATTCAATAAAAAAGAATGTTAATGAAAATATGTTTATGAAGGATTAACATAGCAACAAATATAAAAATTCTGTGTAGTTTTAAAAAAATTACTAAATACTTTTCTCATGACTACCCTAATTAGAATATTTATTCTAAATTATTTATACTGACCTTCTGAGCAAATCTAGCTCTTAAATTTAAGCTGCACTACTAAATGTAATAACATTATTAACAGAGTGCTTGAAAGTGCAAGCCTGATATAACACAGTGGCAATACTTTGCTGTTTTACTGCTAGGTTCACTTAGCACATGAAATTTGGGGGTCTTTGTACTAGAAATGTTAGGGGTTTTGGTCCCTTCCTCTTTTTCCATTCCATTTGTAGGTAATTCCCTGGCCAGAAAGAAAGCACAAAGAAAATCACCTGTAAGGACAAGAGTCAATGGAAGAGCAACCCTTTCCCTTTTCTTCTAAGGACCAGGTTCATCCTGCAGGATATTGATTGAGTCACTTTGTTGTGTACTACAGAAATGTTCTGTAGATTGATGTACCCTGGAGAGGATGGGCATTTAGGTAATGGTTCTAGGGTTCTTATCAAATCTATTACCTAGCAATTCACAGTTGTGGAAGAAAAAAGTTCTGAAGATTCATAGGAACATTCCAACTGCATGCTGTGTAAATGCAAACTTCACTTCTCAGCCTTTATTAGCTATCATCCCATTAGCAAAAGTGTCCATTTAGATCTCATTTGTGTCAAGCCTTTTAAACACTTGTCTTCATGATGTACAAGCTTTGGTATGGTCCATGTTTGAAGACTGACTCGCACCTCTCGTATCTAAGTTAACTCACTTTGGGTTTTCTGATCAAAGGTTAGACCACATGGTGAGGTGGTAGGGAGAACAACTGGAGGCATAGACACTTTTATTTGAAAAGAGACTGACTGGCATAGGAAGTTTATCTTAGGAAAGGATAAACCAGACATGATAAACAGATATGACCCAGTAGTGCTTCCTTTAGTGAAGTTCAGCAGTCCCAGCTGGTGTGTTAGGGAGACTTATTAAAGCTTTTTCTAGTCTTTTTGGCTAGATGGCCAGATAATTTAGTTATAACAGTACTTGTAAAACTAAACTCAATGCAAGTAGTGGCTATTCAACCCTTTTATTCCATCCCAGGAGTGCCAAGCAAAGGGAAGAAAATTAAAGGACTGAAAAAGCAAAGCAGCTCTTCTCAAGGCAGGCATACTTTAGAAATACATACTTAAAAACATCTTTAACACAGTGCCAGAGAGTAAGAGACACAACCAGGCCAAACAGCCTGGGGAAATGTTTGTTACCACTGTGTATTCTGCAAGCATGTTCAAAGTCCCTTGAGACAGAAAAATTTCATGTATTCTCCTTCTAACTCTGCACCACAGAGCAAAACACAGGTTGCTGGTTCTGGCACCTTTCAATGGAAATTCAAAACACTGCAATTTTTCTGTTTACATTTCAAACTTAATCATAAAATTTATACAGACTGAATGCTAACAGAGTGGTTTGCTGTGTTTTATAATACCATGCATTTCAATCAAATGATCACCTGCCTATATATTTTATGCTATTTTCTATAAATGCCTTGATTTATATCTCTAGGAACTGTTTGCCTGCCCTAGATCAGAATAACACCCAAAAGCCCCAAGTATTTGTGACCATTTGAATATTGATTACAGTATTTTTGCTTTCATTAGGTTTGCTAATATAAACAACTGAAGTAAACCAATTACTACAACTGGAATTGTTACCTTATTGCACAGATTTTGAGAGTAGTAAAGACAAAGGATGGAAGCAAGAGTTCAGAGTACTCCAAATCAGGGGATACAATGTTAAAATGCCTGACATTGCTAATGCCACAGGGTCTTTACCCAGTTGTGCATTTCAGCTTTGTTCAGGGAGATGCACCTTCATCTGCCCACTTCACTTCTAACACTTCACAAAACTGTCCCATGCTATCACATTCTCCCAGGACAGATATCCACACTCACAGACTATAGAATATCTTCTGGAGGTCTATTTACAACAGGTAATGTAGCATGACTTAGGGATTTTTTCAGGGGAACATCCTGTCTCTGGACTCATGATGCTCAGGAGGGCTGGCATTAGTCTTGCTGACAAATCTGAAATGGAGTGCAAACCTCCAAGAGGAAGTACCAGGGGAAGGCATGTACTATCAGTGAAACTGTGCAGGATACAGGCCTTCCTCCAAGATTATCACCCCAAAAGTGAAATGCCAGTTTTACAGACAGTAAGCTGGTGAGCAGTATTTAATTCTGCAGAGAAAATTAGTAAGTAATATACAAATATAAAGAAGGTTTTTCTTTCAGACTTTGACTTAAATGTGTCAATGATGGTGACTGAAACTGTTTTTTCTGACTGAGCTGAAATTTAACATCAGACTAAACTCTGATCTGCTATACCAGATATGTCAGGATAACATATGGCTCTGCACTATGCAGGCTAACCCAAGTGAAAACAGGAGGTGGACTAGAACATGACAAAGCCATGGTCCTATAGCAAATACTTCTTTAAGCCATTTACTGGGGTTTAGGCAGTACATAACTCTGTCACAGAGATAACTATTAAAAAGACAACAGTTTTAGGCACTGCCCTGTAATACAAGACTATAAAATGCAAAACAGTGAACTTGCCATCTGGAGTGGTATGAGCTGAATACACAGGCACTTGCTACATTTAAAATGACATCCCAATCCACAGGACGAATTACGAGGAGAAGAAAGCAGACAAACGCTCTTTTGATCACTACTTGGATTTCCTAGTTCCATGTGCCCACATTTGCCTACTCTCAGGTAAGAGCTGGGTGTGCAGTGTGACGGTTAAAAGGCCGCTGCTATTTTTAGCTGTGTACACATTGCAAGGCAGCAGAAATGTAGGGCAATTCACACCAGCACATCACAGGCAATTCTTGCCTGAGAGCATGCAGCCCTCTAACTGCTGCTTGAACAGACAGAGGCACAGTCCCGGTCATGCCCTGGTTTATAATATCTCCATATCAAAATCTAGTGCAAATGCATTTATATGCCCTCCAACACAAGCAGCCAAGTGGAATGGAAGTTTTTGTCTGGGGCTCTGTTTAAGCAGGCAAGGGGGTGAAACAGGGCCTCCATGTGACCCTCAAGGCAGCCTCCCTGCCTTTATGACCTGGAAAACTTAGTTCCGACCAATCTATTTTAAATTCTGCACTGGCGCTGGCTCTGGGTTCATGCAGAATGCAGAGGGACTCTCAGAAGTCAGGTCAACATCCACCTCAGCCTCCTTGCCTCTTTGCCATCTCAGCAGCCAGAGTGAAGGTTCAAGGACACAGGCTCACCAAGGCCAGCTGAACAAGGGCCTGAGCCAGCTCTGGAACACTTTGGGCAACAGGCCAACTAGAGGCATTCAATTTGTTGACTGTCCATAATAGAAGGTCTTCGTACACTATTCCTTCCCATAAGGACATTATTGGGCACCGCTGTCATCTCCCAAGACCTCTGTCCTTCTGATTAGTTTTTCCAGTGTTTAAGCACAGAGGTTCCGAGCTGCAGTGCAGCTGTCATTCTACATGGAGCAGCACGTAGGAGAGGCAGCAGTAATTTTTCTAGAGGTTTTAGGCAATGAAGCAGCTTCTGCTGCTGGGAGGAGAGAAGAAACACAGATGCAAACACAAGCTGGTCCTTGGAGGTGCCAGATGAATTTGATGTCAGTGCAGAAGATGGCCTAGAAGGAAGGTAAGCATGATAGCACCAGGAGAGGGAGCTGAGCCCTGCAAAGACAAGGCAATGTTAAAAGAACCATCCATGCACACTTTGTGCACCTCAACAGGAGAAGAAAGAATTGCTTGGGATAGAACTAAAAACAATGAGATGCAGACAGCAAAACAAAAACATCATTAAGGCTGAATGTTAGGAAACATCTGAAATTATGAGTAAGTGGCACAGTTAAAAATGAAAACACAAACAAAACAAAAAAAAATCTGTGCCTGACCTGCTATTTTACCATAGTACAAATTCTGATTTAACTGCAGAAATATATAAGTCAAATGGAGTTCCCACAGAGCTATTAACAGAAAGGCTCAGAGTGAGAGAGGTGATAGCTTAGCTACCTCTCAGTAACTGTCTGCAGATTATTTAATGTCTGTAATGTGCTTTAAAGAAGAAAACCACCGAGTGCTTAGAAAATTAGAACAGAAAAAATTCCCCAACAGTGGCATCTATTAAATTACAAAATAACCTCTCCAGGGAAGCCTCAGAAGTATTGTTGCTAAATAAATTTAAAACTGAACAGCTTGAAATGTGTTTACTATAGGAAAGAGACCTGCATTTGCCCTAAGGAAAAGAGACGAAATGTCCTAAGGCTTCAATAGTCTTTTATCTCCAATTTTTTATCGCTCTTCCCTGATGCACAGGGGAGAGAGATGATTATTTAAACTCTTTTTTCCCCCTCTGGAGCTGTCTGGTGAAATGTGCTGACAGGTATTATCCATTGACTGTGTATTCCAGGTAATTCACAAGGCAGGCAAGCACGGGGGCCCACATTCCTTCACAAAAAGCGCATGCTGGAGGAGGAGGCAGCTTCTCTTTGAGACCAAGACAAGCTGCCAGCCTTTGCCATTTTCAAGGAAGACCAGAAAAAATGTTACCCAGACACACATACAGACAGATGCACACAGCAAGCAGCAAGCAACAGTTTAGTCAATCCTAGGTTGTCATGGGATGCTCAGAAGAAAAGGAAGAGGCAGCCTTCTCTTTTTCTTTATGGTCTTACTGCATCTGGCCCATACAAAAAGAGAAGCTCTCTTCCTATCACTGACAAGAACCAGGACTGAAGTTGTTTATATTGCCAATGGCAGAAGGAGGGGCAGAGGTAGGAGAAAGGGAAATGGGAATTTAAAGAGTGAAGTCAGCTGGTGGAAGAAGGGATTCGGACAACGCCACAGCAACAAGAAGCTCATTTGTTTCGGCTCTGATTTCCCATTACCTCAAAGCTACATCCCTGTCTGGGACGATTATGGATTGCAGTCTCCATGCTGTGGGCACCTCACCTCACAGTTGTATCTGCCCTAAAAAACTATGGAGTGGGCTAGAGGCTCCAATGAGGTTTATTATAGCCTGCAGGTAAGGGCTGTATCGAGTGCCCTGTGAGCCTTGAGAGGCACTGTCAAGTCTGGAGCAGGATTCCCGAGTCACAGAGCGGCCGCCGTTAGGGTGAGTACCAATTACACCAGAGGAAGGCCCTTCGATGGTGTGACCTGAGGTTGATGTGTGGGCAGCCCTTTGAGGAGATTCAACTCCTGTCTTCCAACAGAATTCTTCTGTGGCTGAGCAAGAATGAGAAGTGACATGGTGGCAGACACTGTGTGAGGGAGGGAGATAGGATCCAATACAGAAGATGCCATCAAGGGCAGCAGGGAAGATAAAATGCACATTTTTTCTTAACTTGTATGCAGCTTCAATACTTCTATTAAGTTACATTTTCTATCATTACTTGATCACCTGTAGGTTTTTGTAGCAAATGGCAAGTACAGCAAAAAAATCCAGAAATAATTTAACGCTCTTGCTAAGGTAAGTGGAGTATATAAAAGTTTTTTTCAAGAGTACATACATGGATCCTCAGCATAATATGTTAATACAAAGTTGTCATTTCTGCTTAGCAGTAAAGGGCTCTTATTTTTTCCTCTGCATAAAGCAAGATGTCAGATGTTGTGCAGATATCCTTCAGACATTAAGATGTTTGCAGGCCACATAAACCTTCAGGGCAGCAGGACAGAGAAACAGAAATTGAAATTCCTCAAATGATGTCCTCATTTCCAGCTATACTCTGTGGGCCAGCACATGGGAGCCAGGTAAGAGTTCATAAACCCAATTTCCAAAGGCAATCAGACAAGTAGGTCAGAGGCAGGCAGGAACGAAAGGCACTGGTCACTTCATGCAAGATACTTTGGTATGACTTGCCACTATGGAGTTCTTGATGAAATTTTGCCATGCAGCATCAGCAGTAGCTAATGAGGATGGATGGCCACTGTCTCCCCTTGTTTTTTAATCTTCATGGGCTCTTAAGGTAATTTACCCAATCCCGGAATTTCAAACCAGTTGTTATGGTTATGGTGTTGGTAAATCCGAATCTCCCATCACTGCTTATCCTACTTTCTGGGCCAAAGTCTCAGTATTGCAGTACAAAGTTGCAAGCCAAGTACCATAATTCAGGGAAGAAATTTGAGCTGCAGCTCAAAACCCAAGATGCTTACAAGGGGAATATTTGCTGTGGAAAAAAAAAGTCTCACATTACAAGATCTTGACAAGTTTGACATCAGAAATCTATTCAGAACTCTATTTCTCAAGAGTACTCAGGTACTCAAAATGCTTATTTCACAGTGTAACTGTGCAGGATACAGGTTGTATCTTAATGGAAAATTACTTGATAGCCAACAGCTGCACTATGACAATTAGAACCAAAGTTTCATTTGAAGGTCTCTTTATATTGAGTGAAATTTGTCATTAAAATTCATCAAGCAAAAATGTCACTATCAGCAAATTTGACTGATGTACTAGAAGATTTTTCAAAAAGTATATTTAAACTAAACTAGAAAATCAGGATATATTATAATAAAACCACCAGATTGTTGTAAACTACATCTGATTTTTTTTTTAATTAGAGGCTTGTTTTATGATAAGGCATGTTAATATTCTTATTTGCTCAGGGAAAATAAAGTCACAGTACATGTGTCAAACTTCATACAAAGGCATATGATTAAAATCATATGCTAAAAATAACAAAAAATCTTGTCTTATTGCAAGTTTCTTGTAGCATATCCATGTTACAAGCCAAACCAAAATACAACACATTATATTTTGAATACAGCCTCATGAAATAACTGAATGAAATATTTACTGTATGCAATGGATGAATCAATAACAAACAACTTCTCAGCTTTTTTCTTAACAACCAGTGATCCATTCACCTTCCTTTCCTTCAAAAACATAAGGTGTAAACAACTTTCCCTAAATCTTATTGATGTACTGATAGCAAACATCATGAGTAAAAAATTCATATTTGACTGAAACAGTTAAATCATAGGGATGCCTTTTCAGAATTTTATCACACTGTTTCACTTCCTACAGATCAAATAAGCAATTCATTTTCTTGTAAATAAATGGCTAAGGAAAACACATAGGATTGACTTTAGGGAATTTCTGAGTTATTTCACCCCTACAGCTTTTTGCTTAGAATTCTCAATGTGTGATGCCTACCTTTTAGGAAGGCATTTGGATGTACTTTGTTCAAAAGTCCCAGTATGGTCAAAAAGACACAACTTCAGAGCGAAGCTAACTGTTACTGTCACTGAAGTCTCAATAATGATGAAGGTGAAACTGGAACACAAATCTCATAGTACCTATACACCTTCTCCACTTTACATTCACCTTGCCACTGCCCACCTTGATCCTAAGGTGGCTGGCCTCTCACCACGTATAAGATTTTATATACACCGGATCCTTTCTCTTTGTTACTCCTAAAAGCAGTTTCACCCAGTTGGCAGGTCTCCCTTTATTTAACCATTAGTCATTGACCATTTATGTGTTGTTTATAGCTCTGGGGGCTCAAGTATCATCCCATGCCCTCCTCTGACATCTCAGATCTATACTCCTCTGCAGTACATCCAGCAGCTTTCATTTTGAGACCTGGGCCATGATACCATGTTTAAAGTCCTCTACGCAACATCATTTTGCTAGGGCCCTGCATTCTTCATTCCACAAAAAATAACCACTTGTTAGTCTCAGCTAAATTAAAATTATGGGTAAATCACACAAAGCTAAGCAAAAGCAGAACAGATTGTGTAACAGTCACCTAATTACAGCAGGGAATTGCTGCTCCAGCTAAACAAGCTAAAGCAAAGTCCCAGACAGGCCAAGACAAGCCCAGACAAAGCCGTAAGTCCTGAGGCCTCACAGAGCTCCTGCAGACCCTCTGGGCTGTTACAAACAACAGCAATGTGTGTCACCACGAGTACAGTAAATACTGAGCTACAGGGCTACATAGGAGCCTACAAATGCAGTCCATCCTTGGAAAGCTCAGTCACGTAGTCACAGTGCCTCACAGCCAGAGAAGGGAACTTGGGTTAAGCCTCCTCTTTGCAGTCACCTCTGTCTCACCTGGAAGTAATTGACTTCTCCTAACCAACAGTGGTATCTATCCTGACCCAGCTAACTGGAGACTCTACTGTTTCCTTCCTACCTTGATGAAAGTCAGCCTGCTTTAGAGAAGGAAAAACTTGTAAGATTTCTTTTGCTGGTTACTGGTTTTTCTGTGTACTTTAGCCCAGTCAAGAGCATACAGGGAAATCTTCCTTTCTCTGCCCAGATAAGCAGGACCTGGCTTAATACTGAGCCATAAATGGGACTGTAGACCCAGTTTAATTGGGTCTGTGGAGCCAGTTTAATTGGGTTCTATTCCCAGTTCTTCAGCAGTTCCTTCCATGACCTTGGGGAAGTCACTGGTAATCTGTTTTTCCTGCTAAATTGAGGCAGTATTGTCCCTTATACCGTTATACCAAAGCAGTTCAACAGCAATAGATAAAATATGCCATTTAAATGCACACTACTATTTTATTATCCACAAAACTCACCTTCAAGCCAATTTTGTAATTTCTGACACAGACCCTTTTAACTTGCACTGAAATGCTGCATCAGGCCTGAATGCCAGATCCCAGTGAACAGTCACCTGAAGCAAGCACTGCAGGTATGGCTGGATGAGGTGCAAGAAGGAAGCTTTCCTACTTTCCTTGATCCCATTTTCAACTGCAATTCAATCATACTCTGAAAGTGATCATTGGGATGCTGTGCTTTTCATCAGCATCCTTCTGGGAGAAGCCTAGGGGNATAATACTTCATGCTGTAGCTCCTTTATTTTTCTTCCCTCGGTCCTGACCTTACCAGCTTCAAGTCAGCTCCAAAACAGCTCCTGCTGTGCAGCTCCCTGTGACACTCTTAGAGCAACTCCTGTGCCTCAGAAACACGTGCTGTTTGTGCTCACTACACTTATTCTTCATTTTAGACCAGGCTGAATAGAACTTGGAAGCAAAGAAAAATTCAGCTTTGTTTAACTGAAGGTTCAAGGTCACAAACATGTTCAATTTAATGGACTTCCAGGGAGGATTTCCTTAAACCCTTGACTGCCCCTATCCTGACTGATCCCAGCTCCCAATCACACTGTCATTTTTATTTTGCCCTAAAACAGAAATGCAGAGATGCCTATATTCACAATTACTCCTCACTGCTCCCTGTGGTAAAACTTGCCAAAGGATGCTTAGGTTATCTAACCACTGATACTTGAAAAGCAACTCCTCATTAGGCCTGCAAGTGCAAGTGGAGTCTTGCAGTTGCCACAGGGAACAAAACACAATAAAAAAAATTTTTAAAAACTCACAAATTTTTGTTTAACATGGTTAGCCTCCCTGCCAAGCAAGTGAAGAGTTATGAACATTGCTATAAGCACTGAGATACTATCCCATCCTGTTTTCTGCTATGTACCCTGGTGCTTTATGCTGCTGATGTGTGTCCTTCAGGTTGCAGGTAATGTTAAATGTTCATGAATTTTCATAAATCAATAATTATAATTAATATAATTTTAATTAATAATGTGCAGACACTGCACATTAATTATTTTGTATCTCAGATTTACACTAATCTTTGCAAAAGGTAGTATACCTTTAGCAATTCTTTACTATACCATTTATGAGAGATTATGTCAACAGGTGACTGTTTCTATTAGTGATTATTCTAGAAGTAGAAATTACTGAGGAGTGTAGTTGTTACATAAGTGGTTTGCATTATAGCTGTACACTGAGTCTAAGTCAGAGTTTTCTCAATGAAATTATTACATAAATGCCCTGATGCTAATTGTCTTCTCTCTCTTCAAAATAACTCCTCAAATTATCTTCTCTTTTTAGGCTATTTGTCATCTCAAATTGCTCAAGTTAACCAGTTTACCCTAGGTGCTCCCAAAAGGGTCTATCATCTCAGCATAGAGACACTAAAAGCACAAAAAGCCCAAACTGCAACTTTCATTTATTTTGCCCAAAACCAAACAATTCCTGAGGGCTGCTCTCAAATGGAAACAGTGCCATATGATTCAGACACTCTCATGTGTTTTTCTTTACTAGAGTTTATATAGCTTTTTTTTTTTTTCCCCAGAGTACTTCCACTCCTTTGCCTATGACAGTTAATGAAACCAGGCCTGCACAGGGAGAGAGTATTTAGTGTTACAGCACACAGGTTACTGAGCCCATGTAACCATGTACTCTACATGCCTGTTCAGCACTGCACATTTCTAGCACTCTCTCTGGTTTATGTCTAAGTACTCCTATTCAAAGGTCTTCTATAATTAGGCCAAATGCAATCAATTCATAGAGTACCATTGTTTTCCCATGTTTCAAAGGAGTTGTTCAGGGCTGTTACTTACTCTGAATTGATTGAGCATGGGGATTACTTTATCTCCAGGGGAGATGATGATCAGCATTTCCCACCCAGTTCCAGAGCTGTCTTTAACAATTTATCTTAATAACATCTTTGTGTTTTGAGTCAGAAGGAAAGAGATCAAAGCAGAGAACACGGCGGGCATACTCTCAGGATTAAAATTGGCCAGAGGCAATCAGCAGAACAAGTAAACAGCTCTTCAGCAGTCTGAAGAAAAGCCTCATCTAATGTGAACATTTTTCTGCCCCCTGCAAGCTCTCTCCCAGTTAACCCTGCTGGCTTGGAAGGTCACATCTGCTGCTCATGTTATTTCTTGTCATCATCCCATCCCTATTGCCCTTTTTCACCCTTGAACTTCATTAATGAATAACATTACATCAACTCTTTTGGTTCCATAACAAGACAGCACAGACCTGTATTCCTTAAGGAAATGGGCTGATCTTACAATTACACCATGCTTCACTTTAAAACCCTGAGACCTGGCATGCTGAGGAGAACTCACATGTCTGTCTGAGGTGTAGGGCTCAGTCTCCTCAGGATACGATTTGGGGCTTAGAGGGTCAGTGTATTTCAGTGTTTCAACACGATCCCGTTTCACTTTGGCAGGAACAGCACACAGGAGGTGGAGGAGCCTATGTTCTATTCAATACTTGATACATCTCACTTGGTACCTTGCCACTCTGATGGTCCTTCCTCTGTGTTTTCATCTCTCTGAGAAATGAAATTGCTTTGCTCTAAGCTGGCTCCACAGCACATCTTGAACAGAACAACCTAATCAGAAGGAAAATGAGAGAGATTGCACTCCTTGTCTTTCTGCATGGAAGCCTAAAACACAACTCCTGGTTCTTTTCTTAACTTTTATACTGAGAAGACAGAATTCATCCAAAGGAGCCATCCAAAGTGATCATTTTAGCTTCCATAGGAGCTTGATTTTTAAAGTGGAATTTATTCCTAGTGAGTTCAGGAGCCACTGCAGTCTAGTTTAAGTGATTTTTTTTTTCCTTTTTAATCAATGGGCATTAGGCCTATCCTGTGCTCTCATCTTGCTTAATACCAGAGGTGGACAATAGCAGCTCAAATTTAATTGAGAATCAATGCATACAAATACAAGGTCATGTGTCTGGGAACAGCACAGACACATTTGCTGTGGAACAAGGAGTCAGATCCTGCTAAGCACCTCTGAAGAGGACATAGGAAGTCCCAGCAGAGCAGTGCCAGAGCAGCACCCTGGCATCATCAGCACCACTGCTGTAACAACAGGAGCACTGCTGCTATCTATGTAAGAGGTAGAACACTGAACACAGAACTTGGTATTTGGTGGTGATGAGGCTGTTGCTGACACACTTGAGCCCAGACCTCGGCTTTAAACTACTGGAGATGTGGGAAATGCATTTGCAGTTTGTGAGTGCTGCCAGGTTTGCCAGTCCTCTCATCTCTCTTCTCTTGCCCAAGCTTTCTGCACACCGTGGGTGTCTTCCCTGCTGACGGTCATTCTGTGATGCAGCCCTGTACAAGGGAACAGGAGACTCCATTTTTAAAAGAAAAATGACATTGGGCAGGTGTAGGTGTTCTTTTGTTAAATGTTTGTCTGAAAGGCAGAAACCAATTCAACCAGTCCCTTCATAGCTGCTGCTAAGAAAAGAAAAAGGAGGAAAGTCAGCCCTAGCCCAAAAGAAATGGGCAATCCTGTCTCCACAGAACTCCTTGATGAGTGCTGTACCCCAGAGCTCTGCTGTGACACATACCTGATAAGCTAAGCTTAACCTGGGAAGCTTTAAATGATAAACTAATCTTCCTCCTGGGTCACAGCCTTACTAAAGACTAGGATTGGAGGGATCCTTCATGAAAAGCCTGTTGGAGTGCTGGAAGGCAGCTCACAGAGCACAGGTGATGGGGTGAGGAATGCAGCCCCATGGCATGCACAGGCCTGGGGTCAGCTACATTCTGACACTACCTGCCATCATGGGTGAGCCCAGCACTGCCTCTGATGTTTCCTTTACAAAAACAATGGGGGGACAAAAAGATATTTTCATATTTTCATTTTTCTTCTATGTAGTACTGCTCTGGAAAAGCTAACTTCTGACCCTAGAAATTTTACTCCTCACTTACTTCCATTTTTCTTAAATTCATTGGTAAAAATAGGCCACAAAGGTAGAAAACCAATATAAAAATATTGCCTTCTCAAGACTGCTTCTGACAGCTGAGGAGGTGACCAATGTCTGGCCATTGCTTTTTAACCAGCTAAACATCAGGCTACTGTTGGGTTTATTTTCAACCAGCTAAAAGGCCTGTCAGATTTATCATGATATGTAGGGTTCTGCCATTCATGTCAAATCAGTCACTGGGCTCTTTGGAGCTACCACCAGGCTGACCAGAGCTTCTACAGAACTAGGTGATCGGCCCTAATTATGATTTCCCATGACAAAGTAGTTTTAATCTCCATGCAAGGCATTTGTCAACCCCATTGAACCAGGGAGGAAATTGGGCTGATGAAGTCAGGGTAATTAGCTCTTCTCTTTCCCTTGACATCCCATTCATGGGAGTATTTACAGAATATGAAAACCATTAGCAAGCCTCTCAAGCCATGCCACTGGCACAAATAGAGAAATTGTGCCCTGCTCATGGCCTTCATATATGGGTGATTTCACTTCTCAGTGCGTCTCACTTCCTGGCCACGCTCAGACTGTGGGAGGTACATTAACTTTCAGCTACATCACCAAAATTGGAAAAAAACCACCAAACAGATGAACTTTCATGTGTACATCTTTCATAATTCCAAAGAGTTGCAAAAGTTTTGCTCTGTAGGTCTTGTACCATAAGGTGCCTTTCCTAGACATTGGACAATTTTTATGGCACTTCCTTGATATCTCAACAACTTGTGTCACTAAACATAAACGTCAACACCAAGGAACATTGCCTTACCACTGTCTATACAATGAGAGGGTGACTTCTCTGCCAAAATCAGGGAGTGTATTTCTGTGGTGTAAAGCTGAAACTGATGTTTCAGTTGCAGTGGGAAGGACAAACTGAAGAATGGACAAGATCTTTCCATGCCCTGGTTGGGCTGCTCATTTTCTGAAACATAGTTGCTCATAACATTTTCTTGGGAAATACTGTACTTAATAGGTTTTCTTTCTAGTGTGAAAAGCAGCCCTTGGAAAGTCATGTACACTTTTGACTTTTTTTCCCCTACGATATTAAGAGAAAAGAGGAGAAAACAAGGAGAAAAATATAAAGCCAGTAAACAGGAGGAAAAAAATTGTGAAAAAAGGCTTCTACTTTGAGGAGTGCTTGGATGTTATAATGTCCACTAGAGACGTGATATGCTGCATAGCTTTACTGGGTAACATCTTTGTAGTATAAACTAATTTACCTGCAAATTCTCCTTTGTCTCTCTCTCTCTCTCTGTGTGTGTGTGTGTGTCTGTGCACATATAAATTCTCATCAAGGTTATGTTTTTCCATAATTTTGAGTATGCAGTTTGCTTTCTGAGGAAATAAAATGGAAACAAACATCATTCCCTCTACAGTACCCCTCCCCTTAACGTTATTAAGGAAAGCAGAACAGCTCTAAAAACCAGAGGCGATGTTTATGCCCGATTATCCCGCCCCTCGAGGCGCTGCGCCGCCGCCGGGCCCGGCTCCCTCAGCGCGGGGNAGGGCCGCCGCCAAAGCTCCCCTTTCTCTTTGCTTTTGCCTTTCCCTTGGGAGTAAGAACAGCACACCGGCCTGCAGCCTCCCTGGCCAGCGTCGTCGTTGTCTCCTCGGCACCGGCGATGTCCGCTGCGGCCAGCAGCCCCCTGAAACCACCGCCAGCAAAGCGCTGTTTACAGCCACAGAGCAATCCGAGCTGCTTTTCCCCAGGGATTTGTAGTTTTACCTCAAATACACCTTTATCACATGAAATTGCCCGTGCATAGCCTCAAGCCACAGTTTCTTACACTTGTTTCTGGATTTTCCCCCCTCCTGACGCTGGTGCCGTGCCCTTTGTGTGCATTCCCCTCATGCAGTGTCTCCTCACCTTGCTTAAAACGCTGCTGCTCTTCAGAAATCCTCAGCAGCACCAAACTTGCTCTAAACTAACATTAAACTCCTGAACATTTACCTGAAAAAAAGCTAAAATGTCCATTTCTGAGGAGTTTTTCATTAAAATTCTGCTTAATTTCCATCCCTGTACTTGTCCTTGAACACAGTTAGCAGACCCCTCGATAGTTTGTAAACATGGGAGGAAAAAACCCAGCTCCAAAACAACCATTTCCCTAACTGGAGATCTAGCTAATGGCTGTCCCCAGACCCCTTCACTCTCCTGTCACCTCAGATTACACCAGAAACCCACATCTGCTACTGCACATTTGCTATTGCACCATCTTGGAGCACAGAAGGGTAGATAATAAATTCCCAGTGGAGGTCTCACCCAAGAGAGTAATACAGCCCTAGTGACAAGTTATTTGTTATAGAACAAAAATGGGGGGTGTTGGGTGTTGAACAAAAAGGACAGCACACACACATTGGGAAATGTAGCACGTTATAGCCCAGGAGATGTGTACACAGGGCATGACCCCTGCAGGTCTTACCTTTGCCAAGGAGCTCTGGCAGGCCATACCCTTCCAGAAAGCAAGAGAGGCTTGGGCTGGTCTGTGGTCTTGGATCTTTTGCCCTTCACTTACCCCATGAGTACTGTGAGGTTTCTGCTTATTGCTGGAATAGGCTGTCTGAAACACCAAAATATATGGTTGGGAAAGTTGTGGCTGTTCAGCCTGCAGAAGAGAAGTTTGTGAGGAGACCTCACAGCAACCTTCCAGTACCTGAAGGGTCCTACAGGGAAGCTGGAGAGGGACTCTTCATCAGGAGCTATAGTGAAAGAACAAGGAGTAACAGATACAAACTAAAAGAGGGGGAATTTAAGTTAGATATTAGGAAAAAATATTTTACTGTGAGGATGGAGGGACACCAGAACTGGTTGCTCAGGGAGGTTGTGGATGCCCCAACCCTGGCAGTGTTCAAGGGCAGGTTGGATAAGGCCTTGAGCAACCTGGACAAGTGAGAAGTGTCCCTGCCCATGGCAGGGGGGGTTTGGATGGGATGATCCTTAAGGTCCTTTCCAGCTCTTAGAATTCTATGATTCCATTATTTAAATTTGCATATATTTGTTTTCATTCCCTCTCTGGATGAAATTATGTTTTCACTGGAAAATTTTCTTCTATGTGGGCACTAGAACTGTATTTGTGACCTGGAAACATGATTTTTCATCTAGAAATCCAGACTAGTGTAACAGGGATATCACCAAAACGAGTACTGTAAGTTTTACGTCATCTATGCCACCTGAAAGATTAACCTGAAAGATATATTGTTCAACTGGGGAGACAGAAAAATACACTAGAATATAACCTAAAGAAGATGGTTACAACCCAATATTTCCTGTTTCTCACAGCACTCCTAGGCCTCGCTGTCTTCATGAGCAGACAGTATTATGTCTAAACCTGCTTGCAGAGCCTGAATTCATAGATCATAGATGCACACAAGTTTGTAAAAAATACACCATTTTAAAAAAAGGTGCTTACAAAGAATGTACCCTGATTTTGTCACTGCAAACACTACACTAAGAATGAAAAAAAAAATTGCCTACTAACTTTTCCAAACCACCATGGTGTCAGCTATGCCCACAGCCATGGGCTTTACACAGAGCTAATAGCAAACTATAATTTAGCATGAGATAAATAATGTCCACATTAGACTTACCATGGTTACCTGCTCTTACCCTGGTCTCAATAAAACTGACCACTCAAACTACCTTGGCTCAGGAGGATCTGATTGCTGAGGCCTTTTCGAAAGAAAGAAGTACAAATACAAATACTAACAGGTGGACAAATACAAGGTCCACCATTTTGACTGTTCTACTGCTGCTAAAGCAGCAAAGAAATTTCTATGTCAGTAGTATATGTATGAGAAAAGAAGAAAGATTCTTATTCAGTCAGAAATTAAAATGTGGAGAGGAAGAAGAAAAAAAATATCTCTATACCAATAGCAGTCCCTTTTTATGGAAAAAAGAAATAAAAGATGTGGAGAGGAAAGAAAGGAGAAGTTTCAGGTTCTGTGTAGTTACACACTTTTCTGACACTGCATTTCCATGCCAGGCGAAGAAGATAAAGAGCCACTAGATTTATATTCTTGGCTGGTCTTTACATTGGTTTGAAGAACTATTTGGCTATACTAACAATGATTTAGAGACAACAACTACGAAGAAGAGTTCAGAGGTGTCCAATTACAATCTAATTCTGCTCTGCTTAAATTAAATATGGAAAGGAATTAGTCCAGCACCAGATCCAGGGGTAGAGTCTCATCCTTCACAAAGGCAACAGACATATATCATTAAAATGGTGCCAGCAATGTGTACAGCAAACGGAGGCTGAATTTGAAGCCTCGTCCCAAAATGGGGGGAGGGGAGGAAAAGGAAGAAATAACTTCTTTTCCCCCCCGCTATTTTGTCATGCACAAATACAATTTGTAGAGCTCCTTCGTTATCCAGGCTTCCCTGAGCACATGAAAAGATCTTTGCTAACTGCATTTACCACGTAAGAGGCAGACCAGCACTGCTACTGAGGACTGATACCAGCCAGGCTGAACAAAGTCGAGCTAGTTCAGAAAGCAGCGTCAGCCTGTAACACATAGGACAAACACTGACACGTTCAGCCCACTAGCAGACGACCCACATGGCTATCATTTGTAGGCTTCAGTGGGTGCTTTGCCAGCAAGGAAAAAGAGACTTTGAACAATTGGAGGGATGCTAAAAGGAAATGTCTGCACTTCTGAATAGCTGCACGCTGGGAATATCACCTCTTTCATGCTGCCCTGCTTTTTCCCAGCTCCCTCTTGTCATGCAAGACAGGATCTATACTGGATCAGTCAGGGTGACTAACAGGAACAGAACAAGGAACAGAAAAGGACATGGACAATGTCCATGGACAATGGATAATGAAGGACCTCTTTTAGAAGCTACGATATGAGGCAGTGAGGTCATGGGCTCATTTTGGAGAGCAGAGAGAGAAATAAAAGTCCTGGAATAGCAGGGAACCAGAGTCATTGCTATTTACTGAAGATGAGGATTATCTTTTCGGAGAGAGAAGACAGGCATGTCCTCAAGCAGCTATCTCATCTGGGAAATGACACTGATCATTTTCAAGTTTATTTAACTTACAAAGAGACTGTGAAAAAACACAGAGTATCAGAACAAATTTAAACCATCTGTTTGATCATCTTGCAAACTGTAAACATTGTCTTTGAGAAAATAATCTTTCTTCAGCATAACAATGTGCATGGATGGATTTGACTAAAATCTGGATAAAAAGGAACTTCCACTAAGTCAAATGGAAATTACCCAGAGCACAAGTCAATATTTAAATTATTTTAAGTAATCCTTCTTCTTTCATCAGCTTCTTCCAGGAGTATCCAGGAATTTTGCTCCCTTCAGCTTTCTTCCACACCTCCCTGGGCAGTTATTCTACCGAGCAGCATTCAAATTAATTGCCACACTGTTTATCTATTTAAAGCCATTATGCACATACCCTAACTGGCCCTGTAGTTCCTTTTTTTATATAGATTTTGCAGCATCCACATCTATTCTTTCCTGAAAATATACAAGTTTTAAATGACTGCACTGCAATCCAAATTATTATCAGATGATTGGATATTTTTGTCTTGTCTGCATATTGTGCTTTTAAACTGTTTATTATGATCCATAATGCACAGTTCAGAGAGAATCCCTGCCTATAAACCAGAGGCACGAACCTGCTTTCTTCTCCTAACTCAAAGCCCCTTATCAGCAATGTCACTGGATTAAAATAACAAAGAAAGCAGTTCCTGTTAACGCCCACTGGCCACACTGATAATTCAGCCTTAGCCTTTTCAAACAGGCTATTTGTTGCTCACAACAATAACATTAATTTCCTAGATTAAAAAAAAAAAGATTCAATACATGTACAGCATCAACATGAATAGAAAACAACACTTTGGAAACAGCATCAAACCTAATACATGCTGACCTTGGATTTATGGACACAGGTTTAAAACAGTAGCAGAAACTACTTTCAGCATGTGCTCATTTATACCCACACATGACGTATCAGACCATGCTAATTGAAATACATAAATCTTGCAGAAGCAGATAATCTTCAGTGCAGTTACAGCATGGATGGGTCAGCTTGGCAGAGACCAGCTGGGGTCTGCAGGCCATACCCAGGCTGTAGGAGGACGTTTCTACCTGGCCCAGAGCCCCATTCCCCCAGAGGAGATGGTGAAGAGCTGCTCAGGCAGTGTGCGCAGAGTGATCACCCCAGCACCTCTGCCTGTGCCTGCCCAGAGCCCAACCATAAGGGGCTCTTGTTCAGGTGAGGAAGGGGCAAAGTGTAGACACATCCTCTTACACCTCTCCCTTGCTTGGGAGCAACCTTCTGCTGTCATCTCAGGACAGCAGCTGTGTGTGGCCTGCATCTCCCAGATCAGGCCACCATGAGTTGGCTCCTGGGATCCCTCTCACCATAAGCCAGAGAATATCCCAGTGTGAGGGTATTATTCAGCCTTAGAGAAACTACCAAAACATTTTGAGCCATTATGACACTGTCTTTCTGTCACTGATCACAGCATGAAGTTTCGAGTCTCTCAAAGTCTGATGTGCACATCTGTACCAATGTAAGCGAGAAAAAAGCCAGGATGACATCATCTTACCCAACAGAATCTTGGACACATTCAGGCATTGTTCACAGCAACATGAAATCTGTGTGTGGGAGGGTTGGCACCTTTTTCATTGCTGATCACATTCAGCTGCCTCCTAAGTCATTCATACAATCAGAACTGTTTCTGAAGAACCTTTAGAAATATATATTTACTCAGGAAAAATAAAATCAAGGCTATGAAGCTCATTCACATTAAATGCCAACACAACATGGAACAGAGAGACAAACAAGCGTAAAGAGATGACAGCAGCACAGGCTAAGTGAAACACAAGTTAAAGAATCAAATGTCGCAGGGTTGACCATAAATTTTGAAGAAGTCAGTCACAAAAAAAAAAAATCTGCTTGCTTGTAACAAACAATTTGTAAGCACTGGGAGCTCCTGCTAACAGTGGCACTGTGAGGTCTTTCCTCTTCAAGTGGAATTTGTGTCCTCTTCAAGTGATCTTGGACAGTTTTCTCATCCTGCTGTAAAGAAAAAAAACTGTCTTACTGATTTTGGTGTTGGATTGCAAAACTGGTAATTTTTTAATAGGAGAAAAAATAGAAAGAAACAGTTACCTACAAAAATTCCAGGCTGATAGTCAAGTGGCAAATGCAGCTGTCATGGCAGACACTTCTCAAGGCCTAAGTAAACTTTGACATGCAACATTTTGTAAAAATTTGCATGTAAGCAAGGTAATAGAGCTACTGAGAAATTTGGGAGTATTTAATATGTTGAAGGAATTTAACAAGAATACATGTTAACAGGAAACGGAACAGTTTCAGATGAAGAAATTCTATCCTGGGTTTGGATAATGAAGTATTGGCTCACCTACAGCTTCTGTTACACTGGGGCCAGTGTAGTGTTCATGATCCTAAGCAAGAGGGCTCAGCTGTCCGAGACAAACAGCAAACAGCATTTAAAGGAAACAAAGGTTCAAGGAAGTACTGTCACTTTGCCTCATGTTTTCTGCCATTTAAGCTTTATGTGGGTAAGGTAAAGGATTGCAGTCCCTGCTGGAAGAATTAAATTTCCCCCATAGCTGGGGAGTTTTCTAGATACACTCTTCACTGACCGTTACCCTTCCTGAGCAAGGCTTTGACGTTTTGGTAGATGCTTTCATTAAAACAGCAATTCAGTGCTCAAAGAAGAAAACCCAGTGGTAAGAATTATAAGAAGAAATAAAGAACCATCACTACACCAAAACTGGGGACAGTGCCAGTCTCCTCATGTCAGAAAGAAACAACAGAACTGGAAAAGTTTGATTATCTTTGGTATCATTTTTTAAATGGAAGACATGGAATGGCTTCCTTATAGTCTTCAAAAAAACCCCAAACCAGAGGTAACTGAAGCAGTGTCATCAATGACATTAATTAAGAGTGAGCATCATTAAGAGTGGTCAAGGACTGACCATTCAGCATGCTTTGCCACCAAAACTAGGCACAGTCAGATGAAAACAGAATCCAGGAACTGGATTCAGAAACACATCATCAGAAGCAGTTCACACAGTAGCTGCTTGCCAGGGAGCACCCTGCATGCGTAGCTTTTGTGGGCTGAAAGGGAAGCTGGACTTGGAAGAGAGATCCATTGAAAGTTATTAAACAGTTAAACCACAACTAGCTAAGGAAATCCTGTGGACTGAAAATAGCTCACAGCAACAGTGATGTCTGGGGGAGTTACTGTATATTTTTATCCTGTTCTTATTCTCCCCTAGATACCCATTTCTGGCCACTCCTGGCGGCAGTCTGTCTCTTTTGTACAGTACAGTTCCCAGTACAGCCACTTTTCTGTTCCTTGATCTCAGCCTCTCTCCCCAGCAAATTCCAGTCCAGTCATGAACTGCTTTGCTTGACGTGGTTTTGGCTATTCACATCACACACACGGGCATCTCCCACATCCTAAAAGAAACCAGCCATCCTTGCAGGAAGGAAAGTTAAAATCCTTGCCAATAACTATTACATACAGAACACAAGAAAAGGCCCATCGGGTTTGTTTTGGCTTGTTTTTACTTCAGTAGATAAGTTCTATGATGAAGGGACACACAGACTTATCCCTGTGGAATACCATGTTAATGGAAACAGTCCTGGTTACAGTACTGTGTCTGCTTAATAAAACACCCTGTTTAGCCATTAATAACTCTTGGGAGTCTCTAGTGCTATAGGAGAGAAATGGGTGACAAAACAAACCATGTGTTAAATAAAACCTTTTTGCAATGAGGTAGAAGCTGTTCCATCACCCTTTTCTCTCCAGTTCTTGCCAGCAGAACAGCTCTGCAATCAGGCTCTTCAATTTGTCCAGTTCAGGGCAATAAAAAAGCCCACTGGAGAGAAGGCACTGCAGTGTTTCTGTTGAATATGTAGGGGCTAAAATTTTGTCTTTCTGGGATAGAAAGGTCAAGGTCCAACCTGCTCTCTCTGCTATAAAGCAGCCAGGCACATTGCAGTAGCCAAAACACTACCATCCCCATTAAAAGAGGAAGAATGTGTGCAGATGAGGCATGGCCAAGCTACAGATATCCATAGTCTTTGGTCCTTGTACAGTGAGATAAATCATCTAGAGCATCTTCCTTCAACTGCAGCAATAACACTCAGCTCCTTATGTAATTCTTCAGGGCTTTGCTCCCATGGCTGGTATTTTCATTGCAGTTACCTAGAAGGCAGAGTGTAATACAAACCCCAGCTGGAGGCAGCAAGGAACCTCTGGAAGCTAAAGTTCCCCCAGGGACCAGGCTTCAGTTGTCTGAAGTTGTCCACTTCTCGAGAAGGCAGTCTGTATCAGACACACAACAATGTCACCCCTTGGCCTGCCTGCTAATCCTGACCAAAAGCCCTCAGCTGGTTCCTCCTCCATCCCACAGGGAGCTTGAGGAGCTTGATGCATCCCCATTGACCTCATGAAAAGGGCAGCTCCCACTTCTCATCCTCCTGTTGCAACCTCCCTGAAGAGCTTTGATCCATCCATGGTGGCACTCCAGTCATGTGAGCTACCTCACCAGACCTCTGTGATCTGAACTGGATCACAGCCCTGCAACTGCACACAGATCTTCAGTTTCTGCTGTTCGCTCCTTGTGCTGTACGTGTATCAGGACTTCCGAGAGGCATGCACGTATTTCAGTTTCCCAAAAAAAGCCACAGATTTTTTCCCCATAGAGCTCTGCTTTTCTCAAAATTGGCCCCTTTCAGCCCCTTTTTCCCCTCGATTCTGTTTGACAACCTAATAAACCTTGATGGTAGGCCACTGTTTCCTCCTCTGTCACAAGCCCACAGCAGGCCTCCCTAGATACCAGATTGGGTCAGCAGATAGTCTCCCACTGCTGCCATTATCTGCTTCCTCCCAGGGCTACCAGCTGAGGTACAGAGATGCACTGTTTGCATCTCCGGTATCTCTGGAGATACGCCACTTAGCTGTTGGAGTGAATCCCTTCCCTGGGAGCAGATCTGCAGTGGGAGCAGGAGCTTGGTTCCAGGCCCAGGAAGACACCAGCCTTTGCCATAGCGAGAGTCCTGCTTTCCCACCCAACAGATCTGCCTGTACCTCAGGACAGAGGAGCTTTTGGGGCTTTCAGGCTTTTGCACTTCCTGGAGAAGATCTGGTGGATCTTTCTTGTCATCACTGATGATGTACAGCCACTTTCATCCTCCCACAGCTCTGTTAATTGGCAACATGGACCCTCCCAGGCACAAAGGCCCGTGTCCCCAGCCCTGGTGAGAGGTCCCCGGCATTCCTCAGCCCCAGCCCTAGGGAGCTGCACTCAGGCTGAGGCTGCTGATGTCACAGGGGCCACTGACCCAACTCTTCTGGGGTCTGTGCTCTTTGGCACATCCTCACCATGGCAGGGCACGTGTCTGCTGCTCACAGTGAGGTCCCTGCCTCTGTTCTGCACTGACTGCTGCTATGGGAAGCCATGTTCTCAGCCAGGCAGTGCTTCTGGAGGGCTGCCCCATTCCTACTGAAAAGGCCCATGTCTGCTTCAGCCAGGAATCAGCTGAACAGTAGCTCAGAGCCCCCTTTTTTTCAGGAATAGGCCAGACCTGTTTGAGGTTGCAGCATCCTCACATGCAGCAGCAGCAGCAGCACACTGATGCTCCTCAAATGTCTGAGAGTCTTCTGTCAATCTGAGGAGAAACTTTCAGAACACCCACAAGATTTCAAAGCACAGTCCAGAAACTGCTGCACAAACTGCTGCACCTGTTGGCTGCCCCAACAGATGTGCAATTCCTCAAATCTGTCTCCAGCAACCCAAGTCTGTCCTCAGTGCTGGCAATCGTTCACTGAGGAATATTCATCCTACCATACCAAAAGAATTTAAAATTCTTCAAACAAGCCCGACTATGCTGAAGTAGTTCCTTACTTATCCAGATCAAAAGTCCACCACGGTATCTTAAAATTTGAATTTAGTACCCAGTGGATTAGGAGACCGTGAATTAAGCCCATGGCCATACAGAGCCTTGACTATACTACACTTGACTATAATTACTATGTAATTATAATAATACATACATCCTGTATTAGCATAACAATGCATATGTTCCTGGTAGTGATAACTAGAAATCAGCTAGAAGTGAAAATCTGATTTCAAGCTGCCTGCATATGTGCAGGTATGGCTCTCTATCTCTCTCTCTCTCTCTCTCTCTCTCTCTCTCTATATATATATATATGCATATATGTCACAAATGTATGAGAAACTATTTTGAAACACACATCTAAAAAATAAGAATAACCAATCTATTCATTTTGTATTTGTTTTCTTCTAAACTGTGCTAACACTTACCAGTGGTGATGCTGAATGGCAGGTGGAATAAAAATTGAATGCTATAATAGAGTGACCTAAATTTGTCAAGCCAGAGAAACTTGTCCTATTTCATGATTCCCATTTCAAAAGCTATGCTGTTACAGGAATGGGGTCATACCGTAATTCAGGCTGAAAGGGACCTCAGGTCTGTAGGCCAAAATCTAGTTCAAAGTGGGGTCAGGCATGAGGTGAGGCCAAGTTGCTCAGGGCTTTACATAGCTGGTTCTTGAAAATCTACACAAGAGACTATATTCTCCTTGGGCAACCTGGTCCCAATGCCTTACTGATCCTAATCTGGTCAGTTTGTCTTTATAAGCTTCTCCCTGCATCCAGCCTTACACCCAGATTCAGTATCTGACTCTGTCTCCCTTCTTCCCACCACACATTGCTGTGAAAAGCCTGGGCCCATCATCTCAGAACCCTCCCTGCCAGTGTCAGCAGGCTGCTCTTTGCTCTCCTTCCAAAGCTTTGCTGAAAGCCCAGCTCTGCCAGCCTCCCTGCACAGAGCCTGTGCTCTGGGCCTGAGCGTTGTGGCAGCTCTCAGCTGAACTCACAGGAGTTTATCAGGTTCTCAGGGTGCCAAACCAGAGCATAGTATCCAGATGTGGTCAAATAACTACTGGGTAGAGGGGATAATCACCACCTACTAATCGCCCACTCACTTCACTCCTATTAATACATCCTAGTGTGATGTATTAAAATCAGCTCCCTCAGCTGATTTTCAACAGATCTGCTGCCCAAACTAGTCAGTCCCCAACCTTGCATCGTGGTCAAGGGTTCTTCCTGTGCAGGGGCTTATTCATGGGATTTCTCATGGGTGCTTATTCAACTTCATGAGGTGGTCCCATTTCCCCAGGCATTCTAGGTGCGCCTCTGTATGGCAGCATGCTGACTGCCCCCTTCCATGTTCTGTCATCTGGGAACTTTGTAAGCGAGCACTCTGCCATCTCCTCCAGGTCACTGATAAGGGCATTAAACACAGCATATCCCAGCACAGATCCCAGACAGTTGTTACCAGCTTTCAGGCAGAGTAGCCCTTGAACCACTGCTCTCTGAGTCCACTCATCCAACCACTGTTTCTACCCCTCTGGTTGACTGATACCTCCTAAGACAAGAACTGGGCTATCTATAGGTGTAAGAGAGAGGAAAAAAAAAAACAAACTTTAGTATGAGCAGCCAGAATATTCATTCCCTGTCTTATCTAATACAAATATGGCCTGGATTGAGACACTTGGTGGATTACCACCTGGACCAGCCCAGGATGGAGTTTAGCTTGCAGCTTCTTCCCATCCCAGGAATCACATCTTCATCTTGCAGCTCCATCTACTATTGCATATTTAAATCTTTGACTGGCAAAATAATTTTAACCAATGCCTGTTCTGTATCTCTAACTGTATGTTCCTCCCTTGACCTCTTGCTCCACCTCAGCAGGGAATCATCTAACCCTGCATCCTGACTGGGCAAAGGGCTCGCTCGGACACAAGCTCACTAAGTTGAGAGAATTGGTACCCCATTGCCAGAATCTAAACCCATTACCCATTTTCTTTCAGCAATGTGAATTTATACTGCTTCCCTTCAGCAGAGAAGGTGTTGTGTGACTTAGTCATCAGATGATTGTCCATGCAGTGTTCAATGAATTTGCTCCTCTTTACAGAGGACTGAAATACTTTTAATTTTTTATTTATAGAGACACTTTCTCAATAAGTCACCCAAACACCACCAATATCAAAGTCACTGCATTACTTAAAAAGGCCAATGTCAATCTCCTTTTTTTTTCTTTTTTTCTGTGATATTCTCATAGGGTTTGAAAATTATATTTACTCCCTTACTCCATTACATCATTTTTCATTTATGAATTTTCTTCTTGCAGAGCTCTGGCTCTCAGCCACAGCAGATCTGTGCAAACAGGTACATGTTCCAGTGATGGGGGGAAATCAACCTTTATTCTTGGGGCCTGTTTTTAATCACTGCTGTTCATCAAAGCATTGTGGGCCCAGGAATATACAGAAAAGAGCAGAAAGCACCTGCTGATGACAAAGCAGGCAGAACTTTAGGAGTTTTAGTCAGTCATTTTCTTAAGATAAACTTGTTTTTCCGTATTTGTATTTGTGTCACTAGACACGACTAACACAAAGGAACAGTATAAAAATGGACAGGAACACGGAAGAAACATCAAAAGAAACAGAAAGGTATAAAAGATACAAAAATCCTAAATAGATAACAGGGTATGTGCCAATTATTTTACTTTTTTAGCACATAACACTTCCCTTCTGAGGAGTTTTCCATGGCTACTGCCAATGTTTTATTGAACTCAGATGCTGCCTGTTGTGTAGAGCAACACTGAACTCCACTCTCCCCTGAAGACTTCTCCCTAGTTTGGTAGCTCTCCCCTTCATAGTCACTAATTCCACAGGAGTCTACACCACATGAAGAAAAGTAAGAACCAGGATTCAAATAAGAAAAACAGTATACTATGCTTAAGTCTTGGAACCTTGTTTTCAAACCTTTTTCAGCACATTAAAAATGTAAATATGTAAGAGGAAAAATAAAGAGGCACAACTCAACAGGCACTGGAGTTCTTACAAATAAACATTGCCACAGCTGGGCACAGAAGCCAAGACCATGGAACACCTGGGTTTTTCAGCACATACTCCCAATCTGACCTCTCTTACAAATGTACACATGACAAAACCATTGCATTTCAGTTTCTGCTCTGTAGATTGAAATATCAGATGTTTCAGAAGACTAACAGCAGAAATGGCAGAAAGTAAGCAAATACACACATCTGTTACTTTAATAACAACGGTTCCTACAAGGCTGTATTTCTCTCTGGCACATGGGACAGGACAGGTCCCCTTGCCATACACAAAGCTGCCATGTTCTGGATTCTCACTCCTCTCGTACTCAGCACCTCTCAGCTGTAGGAATGTATCGGCAGCAGATACCAAATGACAGAAAACCCAAGCAGAATGCTCGTGTCTCTCAAAGCTCACCCACTTTGCA
This sequence comes from Dicaeum eximium, assembly GCA_013396995.1. Taxonomy (NCBI): domain Eukaryota; kingdom Metazoa; phylum Chordata; class Aves; order Passeriformes; family Dicaeidae; genus Dicaeum; species Dicaeum eximium. The sequence continues at coordinate 3,689,782 of VWZP01002845.1, forward strand.
TGCACTAACTAATGCTTTCTTCAAGTGAGTTGGCCTGCACTCTCATGAAAATGTTACACCACTTTTAGTGTAGTTGGTAGTTTAGCAGTAGTTGACTACTGCCAAGCACAGGAGAAGGTTCTCATAACAATCCACCATGCTGTGTCACGTTAGTGGGCCAGATGACCCCCATGAGCTCTCATGATGGAATTTGTGTGGTGAAATCCAGATTTGCATGGATGAGACTGCACACAGGTGTACAGGGAGTAACCAGAATACAGCAGATCTTCAGTGTTCCAGAAGTCACCTGTGTCCTGGCAGAAGCCACTCTGACCACTCACCTCCTAGAAGTATTTCCCAGAAGGCTTGGACACAGACTATTAGCCTGTTGTACAGTCACCGGCTAGAAATAGCAGAACACCTAGACAGAATGCCTGCAGGAGAACTGAAGATGTCCAAAAGTCTGAATTTATGTGGTTTAAAAAACCCCAGAACAACAAAACATCAAAATGCCTTTTGATATCAAAACCGTGACAGACAAATTACACATAAAAACAAAAAGCTCACAAGAAAAAGATTTAAAGATTTGAAGCAATTTCCTGGCAGAGCTGAAACTCCTACTCCTTTTGAAATTAACAAAACAGAGGAATGGAAAAATGTGGCTGAAAGACTAGAGAAAAGGATGTGAGGTTTAGTATCTCCCTATGTCTAGCAGAAGTAATGGCTATCAGGAACATCACACTTCATTAACAGGAACATGGAATCCAGAGATTCAAACAGGGGATCCACTGTGAGAAACCCTCCGGTTGTCTCAGTCATTCACGCCAGAAATTTTAACTGGGGAACACTTGGGCTATTTTTTACCTTTATAACAAAATGGGACAATCCAGCTACTTAAACAACTATTTAGAAGTCCTCAGCAGTCTTGAAGTTAAATAGGATGGTGGGTCCTAAGCAGGGACGGCTTCAGTACTAAGGACTTCTTTTTCTTGCATAAACAGAAAAGAACACAAAATGAAACAATGTTCCAAATTCAATTTCAAATAATAGCACAGAAACTAAGATGACAAAGTCACAACTTTTGAACATATTAATGAATTAAGTATAGATTTAAAGTGTTCTCATATTACATCAAATATTTTATCTAAAGTAAATAAGATAGCACTAAATGACAGCAATTCTGTGTCATGGCCAGCTCTCACTTCCCTATTTTGTTTAAATACAAAAGTTGGAAACAGGTAATGGATGCTGACCAGATATTAAATAACAGTTATAGAAAGAAAAACAATAAAAGGAACAAAACAGATGAAAACAAAATTAATTTTTAGATCCCTACAGGGATTAAATATTATCCCACAGAGAATTAGTGTAATATCCCATAGCCCACTATTACACACTTGTCAGGATAGCACCCAAGTACATAATCATTAAAGGTTGCTGTAGTGATACGTATTTCCTGAGTAATTTTTCCTGCTCTTTCCATGACTACAAAAAATGGTTTGGCAAATCTTGATCTTCCCTACTGCAATAGTCTTCTTTCACATTCCTACCAAAGACTTGTTTCTTCCCTAATACCAGGAGCAAGAAAGAGTGAATGGAAACTTCTGCCTAAATCTCTCTGTATTATTCCTCCTTTTGACTTAGAAAACAAAGTCTATGTGGGAACACATAGTTGGCTATTTATGTTTCAGGGGAGTCCTTACTTGCCATTTCACTGGATAACACAGGTCAGATTTTGGAAGACACCTTCGTAATTTTGGAGAAGTACTATTACCTATAACTTTGGAAGGAGCTTGGTTCACTAGATGTTGGGAAAACGAGGTATCAAAATGTAGCAGCAGTTCAACTGCTACTGCTCCTGTGAATTACCAAACCTGTCCACACCTTTTTCAATACACCCTGCAGTGCAAGGACTGCTTTTGCTTTACAGCTCAGTGCCTGTGAAACAAGCAGCACAACAGCTGCATTTAGAAAAACAGATTATCTCAAGTTGGAAAGAAACCATAAGGATCATCAGGTTCAATGCCCTGCTCCTCACAGGACTACCTAAAAATAAATTTAATGTCCAAGAGTGTCATCCAGACACTCCTGAACTGTGTCGGGCTTGTTGCTGTGACTGCTTCCCTGAGGAGGCCATTCAGCACCTAAGCACCCTCTCAGCAAAGAGCCCATGTCACAAACAGAAAGATTCACAAACCTGGCTAGCTGGGGCCTACTGAAAGGAATGAAAAGCAGCAGTGACTGGGCATAGGACTCACACTGTCCTGTAGAAAAGGACATCCGTATGTGAAGGAAGGGGAGAATCATCCCAGGCTGCTAAGAAAGTGTACTGATATTAGTAAGGAAGAGCAGATGACCAGTTTCACAAAATGCTGCTAAGAAAAGAGGTCACATTGGAAGATTGACTGAGAGGCACTGCAGGAAACATCATTCCAATGCTTAAATGCTGCTATCTGCAATGTGGACCTGTGTGGGGTGCTGCTATTAGGCAGCTTTGAAAGCTCTTGTTTCCCAATGGCTTATACACCTTGACCTCTTTTGCCTCAATTTGTGTTTAGCACATAAATGAATGCTGCCCTACTTCCTACCTATGGAAGTTAGAATCCTCTTTTGCCAAACTATTTCAAATTCCTTACTCATGACATCTGCCCTCAGCAGTAGCCATCACCCTCTATCCACAAACACTCCTGGCATTAGTCTCAATTCTATGCATGTTCTTATGCATTTTCCTCCAAATCAGGGAAAACAACATATCCTCAGTTCTCCTCTCTTAAATAAATAATAATATCATCATCACCAACTTAGTTTTCCCCATCTCGGCTTTCATCTTGAGTAGAACACTGCTATCATAGGTCATCTTGTATCAAGAAACTGCATTCCTACCTCATTTATCTGCTGATTCCCTACTCATTACTCATCTCTCCAGCACCTTTCAAATCAATAACCCATCTCTAATACCTCACTTTTCACCCAACAACACACTTGGCCCCACTGTTGTTTTTTCATCACCTAAACCATAGAGATTATAGCAAAAGATAATTAAATCATTTATTCATCATTTATTCATCTTTTGAAATGGTCATTGAATGGTAAGAGTAAATGGCTTTTGGGGAAAACACAAAGGCAGCTTCTACTGCCTTTCAGTGTCTTGCAGGTAAAAAGACTCCAGAAAAATGGTGATGCACATCACACTCATGTAACATGTTACTGCATCTATAGGTATGGCTATAAAAAATACCCAACAAAAGCCAACCCCCAAAAACGTCTTTGCTTAACCAAAAAAGCCAGCTGTTCCAAACCAGACTAATTCAAGGTGCCGGGATCAAGAAGCAAGCTGTTTGACATTATCAGCTTGTTTTCCCAACATAGTAAAGAAAAAGCTTTTTAGGATAAGATTGTTTCATTCTAACACCATCGTCTACACTGTAACAGCAACTGAAGTTACCACTACTGATATTGCTAAATTCTCAGTTCTCTTACACTGCATGTCATAACTTGTGCAATTTTCTTCTAAATACAGAAAAATAATGAAAAATAACAATACTGACACAGTATTACAGAATGGATTATCTGAAGGCATCAGCTCACTGAATCTGTTCAGAACCACTAACAAATCTGTGACCTGCAATTTCTTTTTTAATAACAAAGAGTAATAACAAAATTTCGAGTAAGCAGGGACAGTGTTCAGTTCACTGCTTTGATTTGCAAAATGCTGCATTGCTTTGGTCTACATATGTGAGGTAGGATACAAGCATGGAACATACAGCTAGCCAAATCAAACACCTTGTGTTACCCATCCTTCAAAGAACCTGTATACTAAAGTAATTCCAACATACTACACATTACTGAAATACTTTTATGCAGGGGTAGAAATCTGTATTTAGAGGCTTTCTTCCTTCTTACATCGATATGATGCTGCTGTTTCAAAAACAATATACAATATACATCTTCATTACAGAAATGAAAGTGCTACTAAAAACCACATAATGACTGTACTGAGGCACTGAAAAAAATGCAAGCATGAAACCTTTTCATTACTGTACACACTGTACAAGACCATGTGTATCCTGCCCACACAAATACAGTGGCAATTGGGGACCACTGTGAAGAGATCAGATCTTTTAGAAAGCAGAATTTGAAGAACTTTAAAGCAAATTTGGTGGAGGTTTTTTTTCTGTATTTTTATACCGATTGCCAACATTCAGCTTCTTACTTTTCCATGATCAACAAAACAGCAGAAGCTGTACTGTAACACAATGAAGAGGGCATCCTAAGGATGTGGGGCAAACCCACTGACATGTCAGAAGTTTGCTTGTCTGCGGAATAGAAGTCACTTCAGTCAGTGTTAGGATATTGCACCTAAATTAGTAAACATCTTTTGTAAAGGCAACATCCAACAAAGATGCAAAGACTAGAATGCCAGTCTGTGAGCACAACAGGAAAAAAGAATGCATACAGATTCTTCTGCTCCTCCTGATGGATGACTGGTCTTGGTCAAGTGAATTTTATCATTTTGGTCATTGCAGAACCATCAGAGTAGCAGGATGGCCATCTAGAACTCATCTTAATCATGCGTGTTTGTAGACATGAGGCCTTGATCAAACTCAGTGGCGTACCTGAATGTGTCCCTTTAAAAAAGTATTTGTAAAATACGCACCGCACCTACTTGGATGAGGTAGAGATGCATCCATCTCTACACTATATATATTTAAACACAGGCAATTTTGTAAAGTTATTTCATCCACAAACTCAGAATTTTGCTTATCACTGGTGTCCTGTTTTAAGACCCTCCTATCCTCTGCGTGCACAACTGTGAGAATATTCAAACAGCATTCTTGGGTTTGTACTTGCATTTGCACAGGATGACTGCATTTAAGAATTAACCCCGCAGAGTGATAGGGTAAGTATGAATGATAAGTAAACTTGCAGGATCCAAAACCTGCTATGTGCATTCACAAAAGCAGACTTGGATGATCTGTCAAAACCTACATATGCAAATAAAAGCAGCAAGAAAACTGCACACACCCCTCTCATGTTTGGTGGTGCCTTTTCTAGGCACCATTCTAGGCCATTTCTATCATATGACAAATGTATGTCAGAATAATGTATTTAGGATTCAAAACTTAAGGTTTTTGCAAGTTACTCACAAACTGAACGTATTCATTTTTGGTGAAAATGTCTTTAATATTAATATCTTTTTGTAAACTAATATTTTTGTTCACAGAGATCCAAATGTCAAAACAGCAAGTCTCAAAATATTTGAAAAAGGGCTAAATTTTGCTAGAAAATAAAGTCAATTGGCAGCGTCAAGTATAGTTAATACAGGATTCTGATTATCTGAGGTGGAACAGGTATAGTCACATTAGAACTTTCAAACACTTTCATGTTTCCTTCCTATTAGTGGGTTAGCTAGTCCTAAATATTCCTTATCTCAGTCTGTGACAGGTAAAAAACCATCATGCTTCTGGAATCAGTGAATTATTTTTAAACACTAGTATAAAGGTTACAATCCCTGTTTGGATTTTGCATGTGAGCTACAGATCACTGAAAGTTTCCTGTTGCACTGCAGCAAAAAAAGGAAATGTAACAAAAGCTCTATTTGCTGCAAAGTACAGCAAGATACTTTGGTAATCTCACAAAAATGTCATACTGGAACTTGTTACAGTGAGTTCAATTTGATCTTTTAATGTAATACAGTACATTTTTATAAACTTAACATTATCATTGCAGAAGAGCATGCTAACTGAATGTTAGCAATTTATCTTTTATACATAATTATAATCTACTGTAGCTACTGTACGCAGATCTCAAAATGTTAGTACATAAAATATTCATTTTCTTTATATGAGATGAGAATGAACTTAGAAGATGTTTGAATATAAGAATGACATATTTGCTGTGCCTATTCCTCAAGAAATAATGATTTACACATTATTACCCAAGAAATCAACATTTAAATTGCAAAACTATAGTTTAAATTTACAATAAATGTTATGATCAGTATTGGTGCATCAATATTTCATGAAGTTTAACCTAACCATGTTTATGCACATAAAGCCTCAAGAGTCTGCAGCAGTTTCAGCATTACTTTTTCATATTTCTGTATAAAATTGACTTAAAGGTACATCTTCCATAAATGTTTTCAGTGCAATTCTGTCAAAGAGGAAAATACAAAGCTAGCTTTCAATCATTTTATACCATAAAAAACCCTCAACAATTTGCATTTGCACTGCTGAAGCATAAGTAAGCCAGTTCCATTGTGCCAACTATTTCAAAGTCAATTCACATCAACCATAACTGCCTTTCTAGTCAGCATTTCCCCAGTATCTACAGGTATAAATGTTGAAAAGCAGAATACTGGAAGAGAGGGAAAGTTAAGATGAGGCAGAATAAGCTAATTGTTTATAATATTTTTTCCTAGTGGTACCAAAAAAATGAATAATGAAAAAATTCTAAGGATTGTTTGTTTTATTAGTGATCTTACAGTTTGGAAATCGGTAAGTTTGGGGTTTAGTATTATCCTTTCCTACAATCTTTACAGGCAACCTTGCGACAATAACTTATTTATTGACTGATTATGTGAAAACGTTCCATTATTCAATGAAATAAAATTTTCTTAGGTTAGAAATTCATTTTTCATGTGTTGTCAACTGTAGGGAACCAGAGGGAGAACAGCACCTGAAATTATGATGTGTGCTTGTCTAAGCAGAGTATAGTATCTGATATATTTTGGTTCAGAGACAGTTTGTAAACTGTTAAACTGCATACAGGATACTGCTCTCTGTATTTTGTTTCTTCTGGTTTTTTTTGCAAATTATAACTTTAAAAAAAAACACAAAAAAAACCAACCAAACAAAAAAAAAGACCACCAAAACCAAAAACCCAACACAAACCAACCTCTCTCTATTGTAGCACAAAATAAAAATGGAGCTTCATTCAAATCTTGAATACCTTGACTGTAATAATTGACAGCTGGTTCAACAAAAACTTAGCTCTTCATACCAAAAAAATTTGGCTCAAAAAACAAAAAACAGAAAGGTACAATAAACTCTCAATAAAAGGATCTCTCATGAGGCAACCTACCATATACTACTGCTAGATACGAGTTTCAAAAAAAACATTACATCCCATTTTCAGCACATTTTTCATAAACATGCAACTTCACTATAAAATACAAAACACTTGGCTCTCAAGAACAGCTTTATAAAGACACACTGCATCAATAAAATTTCTCTTTGTGATTAACTTTACATTGTAATAAGAACTGTATTTTCACTAATGTTTATATATCAGATTTCATATTATAATGTAGTAATAATTTGCTCTTTGTGAACATCATGTTCAGAAGGAAATATCTATACACATTAACATACTAGACTATTAAAAACTCAGTTACAGAATTTTATTGATACAGTAGATTAATAAAAACCGATAGGGGAAGATAAAATGGGTAGGGTATTCAGTACATTATTTAATAACACACTTTTAAAATTAAAATATTTTAAATCCTTTTTGAATTTTCAATGCCACTACAAGTCCAGAAAAGTCTGGCATCAATACTGAGGTGTAAAACAAAACTTCTTTTGAAATTTGCATCTCTTGTATTATTTTATCCAATATTGTTCAACTGTAAAAGAAAGTAATTTAGCACCTCTCATGATAGGTAGGTGCCTGAAGGTAAACACTAGGTTATATTCATGAAGGAAACAAAGACTTTTTTTTCTTCCTCTTCTTCTCCTCGACAAATAGTGGCAAAAGAATGTGGCACTATTTGTTTAACTGACTTGTTTTTCACAGTTAAATGTCAACAAGAGTACAAATACGAACACTGACAGATATTGCTTGAGATCAATTTTCAACAAACTCTGTTCTTTTTTTAAATCAATCAACCCAATAAACAGTGGGGTACTGTCAGTTTAAAGCCGCAGATAAAAGCTATACAAGCACTTTATAAGTCAGAAACATTAAAAAAAGAACTATTTACAGTTTTCTTTTTTAGTTCATATGTCTACAAAGCCAGCGCACATTACACTTCACAAAAATCCACAGTTAATGATATCAACATGTGTGTGGCTAAAGCTTGTGACCTAGGGACTGAAAATGCAGGGGCAGTAAAATAGGTTTTGTCTTTTCTTCAGCAACCCCATTTGTGCACTAACAGCTTCTTTCAGTCTCAAGCTTTATATTAAAAGCATTCTTCAAAGCTTTCACCTGGAAGGCTGGTAACTACATGCTCACTCATCGTCTTTCCCTTTTGGAAGTTCTGCGACGGACCTATTTGGAGAAAAGATATTTTAAATGTTTTTACAGAAAAATTTTGAAAAATTCAAGAATGAATACATTTTATAATGGAAAAAATGCTCAGGCTCACTCAATAATGTTTGAGTATCCATATACAGTGGCATCCATTACTCATTTTGTCACAAGTCTCAGTCAATGACCAGGACCTAACTTCATCCTTAATGGAATTCACAACAAAGCAGTTTCCTTTTTCAGAGTTTTCATACCCTCAGATGTATCTGAAAGTGCATCTCAGCTCCAAAGGCATTCTCAGCTTTAGTATGACTACTAACACTGCGAATGTGTTTGTATTAAATAAATATAAAAGTGAACTCATTTTAACATATGCTGGTAAGAGGAAGAGACCAGTTTAGGATTCTGTTCCAAGAGTCCATACTTATTTTCCAGTACTACTCATTTTGTGTGTCTGTTTTGTATAAAGAAGCTTCATTCATTATTAAAATCTAGATGAGAAGAATGGGCAGGAGTTACCTGGAAAATAATTCCCATTAGATGCTACACAATTCTGGCATACAGATAAGAAAGGCTACAAAGGACAGAAACTTCAAGATACTTGACAAAAAGTTATATTTTCTAGGAAATGCAGCTTCTCTAGGAAACTACAGTGCAGCTCCACTATGCAACAGTGGCAGCTGAAAACCACCCTGTTCATTTTAAAGGAGGAAGGTTACGTTCTAAAAATGGGGAGGAGTCATTCTAAGAACAGAGGTCATTCTCTGATGATCGATACACAGAGCAGACCAGAAAGACTCACAAAGAAAAGCTCAGGCATTTCCCTTACATTGATTGTGGAAACTTCCTCTTCTTCCATTACTTCTTCTTGGGGAATATCATCACTGACAGGTGAACCACTCTGAAACACGTCCATCTCTTCACTGGATTCATTCTCTTTACTGGCTGCTTGTTTGGAACGTCCCGCACGGCTACAATGAGAAGAAAACTAAAGATCAGCTTCCCAGCACCTGTACATCTGCTGTATGTATGAACTGTATGAGCAAACATTCCAGTTCACAAAAACAGCAGCCTTAGCATTTCAGGATATGTAATGCTGCTGTCTTTTACACCTGTCTAGTTCATGCACTGAACTGAAGTGAAACTAGGAGGCCGGACAACACCATTTGAAAACAAAATTGTTCCACAATAGAGGGCCAGGAGCACAAAGTTGAACAATTTTGCCTCTACAGACATGGCAGATTTTTCTCTTCAGTGCCACAATGCAGGCCAAAATAGATTGACATGACGCTAACCAGTGAACAGGAAAAGCCAAACAGCCAGAGACTGAATACTGTTTGTTGGTTTTCTCTCTATTCAGTTCTATGAACAGATGTACTCTACTTCCCCAGGACTTTTTACACAACAAATTTGAATAACTGCATCTATGTTTTTTCAGACCTAGAAGAACCCATATTGCTACTCATTAAATTAACACTATAATGAACCTAAAAGCAAATCTTACAAGCTATTGTAGGGATAACCAGTATAACAATACCTTAATCAGGATAATCAAGAACAATCAATCAACAATATCTTAAACTGTAACTGTTGGTAATGGGATTTGTGCCACAAGCAGAAAGCACCCATTTGCTTAAAATGAGAATTAGCCAACACCCCTTGCCTTTAAAAAAAAAGCAAACTACAGATGTATCCAGAACTCCACAGCTGCACCCACATTACAGTAAAACAATTCAGAATCCAATCACTGAATCATCCCATGTACTGCAGGTGCAGTCTTGGTGCACCCAAAGTTGGTGACATTTTGGGTGAAACGAAACCAGAAACTCAGTTCCAGGCACACAACAGACAGACTTCAATCTCCAGTGGGGGCACAGATCCACAACAATCGTACTCTGATGCCATCACATCATGAAAGTGGCAGGAATTTTCAATCCTGAGAATCACTAAAATTCAGACAAAATAAAATCTCTCAACTACACGGCAATTAAAGTATTTCCAAACCAACCAACATGCCATCCCTTAACACAAATTAGCCCAACTCAAGTCTTCCAAGATTGGTAGAAGCAAGGGAATTGAAAAGGAAGCAGAAGAATTATTCACAAGCTAGGGTCTTCCTTTCACATATCACAAAAATAAGCCTGTTCACATGTACTAATTGGTAACTCAATTTGCTATCAGAAATAGGTTATACACTACCACCCACAGGATACATTATCACCTCATAGGCAAAATCCCAAGTTCTTAGGCTAAATCCATTCCCAAGGAGCCCAGAAAGCTTTAAGCATTTGGTATAAATATATCTGTCTTGCAGTAGACAATGCTGGCTCAGTTATCAACTTCCTTCAGTGAAAACTGATGTAGATGAGGGGAAAAGGCTACAATGCACTTGGAAGACAGAAATGGCTACTGTCTCACCTTTTTCTTGCAGATTTGGAAAAAGAACAGTCAAAATGTGGATGGTCTGATAAAACAAATAAACAAACAAACACAACCCATTTTTTAAAATCTACAATAGATCCAACAACTTTGAACCCTGACTGTTGACAGGAACAACATACGTACACATGAACAAGAGCTATGCTTGTTACTGATTTTGGGTAGTGACATAGTTTACTGTCAGCTTAAAACAGAGTATAGAAACATACCAACTTCACTGAGAAAAGTTATTTAAATATTTAGTAGAAGGTATCTTTGACAAACACCACATAGCACATCACCCAACAATAACTTGTTGGTTTGTCTTCCCTGCATGGCAGTAGCAGTTTCCAACTCTTGTTCTACTGCACGTGTAGCAGTGATTTCTGGAGTAACCAACCAGTGTTGAGTCCTGTGTTTCTGGTTACAGAGTAAAGGAGAAGCAGAGGTCTGACCTGAGGCAGTGAAAGTGAAAAGGTCAGGATGCTGTGCATGCAATATGCCAGATCGTGAGATCTGGAGTGAGCCCAGAACTTGAAGTGAGGGTACAAGCTGGTTTAGGCAAGGTTCTCCTGTAGGGAAGATCCCTAGTATAAGGCAAGTCAGTACACTACACTGCCAGAGGAAGAGCAATGTGATGCTAACTAAGCCCAGAAGCCAGAAAGACAACAGAGATATACAGCAGCGTTAAGCCCCAGGTAGTGCCCCAAGGAATTTATAGCAGGTTCTGGAAAAGTAAATATTCTCCATGAGCTGCAGTTTGATACAAGGGGCAAATAACCCCTTGTGCACCTCTGCTTACATGTATTATCTATACATGTACAGAAAAGGTACAGACACCTGTATTTTCCTACAGCAGGCACAAGACAATGAAGCTAGCCAACAACAGTTTACCTTCATTTGGGAACTTAATGCACTTCAGAACTTTCAGAAACTACTACCCTTCCCTGATCACAACACATTTTTCCACATGAAAATTATTCAAGTGGATAGTAAGAAGGCCACAAATCAGAAAGTGAACATTAATTTAAGGAGAATCAGAATAAACTTAATTTTCCACAATTCTGTTTCACCACAGTAATAATTTGATTCTTCCTCGCTATCTGAAACAAACAGGGCCACTTTCCTCTCCTTTAAGTCCTAATAAAGTCCTATCTTCAAGGCCTTTGTATGCTTTCACTTTTCTCCTAAAAAAGCAAAGCTATGTACATGCTACCTGAGCACATAAAAATTACTTACAGTCCTCTTGCTCTGTTGTGAGATGCCCTAGGAGAAGCAGCTAAGGAAAACATTTTAGAAATAACAACAGCAATTTATTTTCTTAACTGTCAACTACAGTATTCTGAAATAAATATTTTCAGTAAAGGTTTGCTTGGGGGCACAGAGGCATTATTTAATTTTCACTAAACACAGATTTAGAACACTTACACTTTTTTTTGCTGTGCTGGTGGTGTTTGTGATGACCTTCCTCGTCTTTTCTGTGGCGTAGACTGTGCTGATTCAACTGTACTAGTTTCAGATGGCTCTGCTCTGTTTTGAGGAAGACCCAAATTGCAAAGCATCAAATTATAACTAATGTCCAAAGATAAAAGAGACACAGCTTACAAGAAGATGGACTTACCTCTGCTGTGTTCTTTTTGATGTCCTATTTTGCCTGCCTTTTGGTTTTTGTTCAATATTTTCAGTTTGCCTTTCTTCCTCCTCCTCCTCCTCTTCCACTGCAGCTGCTGGTGGTTGTTTTTTTTTGCTCCTTTTTGATGACTTTGCCACTGGTTCTTCCTTTGGTGTTGCCCCATTATTTGTTCTGGTAGGGCGTCCTCTTCTCCCTTTCTTTGGTGGACTGTTCTGTTCATCCTCACTTTCTATCACATCTTCTTTTAGCCTTTTTTCCTCTTGCCATTGTGTTTCATCAGCTTCTGATACAACTGCAGGTCTCTTCCTTCCCCGTTGACTACCTCTAAGCTTCTGCTCTTGACCCAGTTTATTCAGGTCATCTGTGCTTAGCTTCTCTTCTGAATCTGTGATAGTGGCTTTCTTCCTTCCTCTAGGCTTCTCCATCTCTGACTGAAAATGCAAGATTGCACCATTAAATTAAAAAATTAAACTGCCATATTAAACAGTCACATGTAGAAGCTTCCTCCAACAAGACAGAGTCTTCAAATTACACAAGTTAGATTGTTTACCATATCCATTTCAAAAACATTTGCAAAAATATAAACACACACCTACATATAAAATACCAGACCATGGGGAAAGATTATTTGAAAGATGAATAGTTAAAACCCTGAAGTGTGTAAGGCCTTCTTCATTTGCATCCTCTGCTGTGTCCAACACAGTAGGACAGAACATCCATAAGTGCATTTCTATCAATGGGAAAATATAAAGACAAAGAAGATGGGAATTGCCAACTTGTAGCTTCAGCTCTTGTGACCTGCAGGATGCTTATGCCTGGCTCTTATGCTGGCACTGGCAAGGCACTAATACAGAAGACAGTGCACAACCTGACTTTACAACTGTAGGAGGAAGCACAGGAATTAGTGGTAGCTGCCAAGTCACTACTGTCAGAGCTGTACCAACATTTGCCCTGGGCAGCAAAACAACCCACCCAAACCTTAAAACAAAGAGTTTGGGTCAGAAGGGTCTGAAGATCATCTCATTCCAACCACCCTGCCATGGGCAGGGACACCTTTCACTACACCAGGTTGCTCAAAGCCCCATCCAACCCAGCCCTGAACATCTCCAATGATGGGGCATCCACAACTCATCTGGGCAACCTGTTCCAGTGTCCCACCACCCTCACTGTGAACAATCCCTTTCTTACGTCCAATCTAAACCTCACCTCTTTCAGTTTAAGACTGCTGCCCCTTGTCCCACTACTAAAGGACAAGGCAAAAGTCTATCCCTCTTTCTTACACGCTCCCATCACATTGGAAGGCTGCAGTAAGGTCTTCCCAGAGCCTTCTCTGCTTCAAGTTGAACGATCCCAACTCTCCCAGCCTTTCCTCTTAGCAGAGGAGTTCTAGCCCTCTGATCATTCTCCTGGCCTTTCTCTGGATCTGCTCTAACAGCTCCATGTCTGTCTTCTAATGGGGACCTAGAGCTGGACAGAGCACTCCAGATGAGGGTCCCAAGAGAATAGAGGAGATAGCAAGAATCCCCTCCCTGGCCCCACCAGCCACTCTCCTTTTGATCAGCCTAGGACACAGTTGCCTTTCTGGGCTATGAGCACATGTGGCTGGCTCATGTCCCGTTTCTCATACACGAGTGACCCTGAGAGTCCTTCTCTGCAGGGCTGTTCTCAATCCCTTCATCCCACAGCCTGTATGGATACTGAGAATTGCCTAGAGCCAGGTGCAGGACCTTGCATTTGGAGCTCTTGAACCTCCTGAGGTTCCCCTGGGCCCAGTCCTCAAGCCTGTCAAGGTTCCTCTGGATGGGAGCCCTTCCCTCTAACACATCAACAAAGGTAGAACCCATTCTGAATCATAAGGTTTGAAAACAAACGATTCCTTTACCTCTCCATGCTCTAGTTCTCTGAAGAGCACAGTAAAGAGCCATAAACAGTACAAAGATTTCAATAAGCAGCTACTAGGGCAATATCGCCCCAACCTACCCTCAGAAAACATTACCCATCCACCATTTCATGGGTACCATGACTCTGTCCTTTCACATCATGAAATTATGCAGAAGTCCAAATATTTACACTTTCCTGTTTCATAGCAATGTTTGTTTCATACTAACACGACTGTATTTCAACACATTTATTAGTATTTGCCACATTGAAATTTCATCTACATAATCAGAGATACATAATTTAAAACGTGAATGAAGGATTTTTCCCTGTACATCTGCCTTGTGACATAAGATAAAGGTCAGCTTACATTTTCATTCATGTCTCCATTTTAACCAAAAAGCTTTTCCAAGAAAAGCAGAAAGAAAATCTAGGAAGGATATGAGGGTAAAAGGGAAAAGAAATTGAAGGACAAAAAATTACACTAGAAGAAAATAAGAAAAATGTTTGAACAATGATGATATCTCCTGTCAGTTAGTGTCTTCAGTGACATTCTCGTTATTCCCCCACTTCATTTGCTTTTGCAGATGCATATCTGTCACTGCAGCTCCTTTCAGCTGGTAAGTAACTGCTGCCAATTTTCAAAGTCAAGTTTCTCCCTGGGGCTAAAGAGTATCCCACAACCTTACAACTAAGGTGGTAATCTGTTAATCTAAGGTGTTGATCTAGACAAATATCCTGAAGAGTGATACCTTTAGAACATGGACTTTCTGCTATCCAATTAAAATCCTGCTTTTCAGTTAATGCTTGCTGGAATCTGCTCCCCATCTTCAAAAAACCAAAAATGAGTTCTGAATCCATGACCTCGAGCAACTCGTTTACAGATTTGAAGTGGAATGATGCTCTCAAAAGTACTCAAGACACTGACCTGTATTTGCTTTATCACTGAGCTTTCTCAGTGGTTACCAGTTCAAATTAATGCTTCTAAATATGAATTGCATGCCAGAAGCTGTCTGGACTCTCAGACTTTAAGGTTTACAGAAGTGGTTTTGGTTTTTTTTTTGGACAAGAGATTCCAGATTTTTCTTAGACTTTTCCTTAATTAGATTAGTTATAAACTGGTTTACTTTTCCCACAGTATAAGATAGTTATTTAAACTTCAAGACAAGCAAAAGTTCAGGAGTTTTTACTAGTCAGTAGCTTATGTCCCAAGCAACCTAGAAAAATGCACCAGAATGACATAATGAGAGAAAAGAGAAATGTCAGACAGTAAAAAGCAATAAAGCAGCAGTGACATCAGATACAGGACATCTTTAATGCAGCCTAGGAAATCCAATTCTAGCAAATCTGATCTTAATACTTTCTCATGCATATCCCAAATACTACAAAATTTATAGACTGTCAACTGCTATTAAGGCAGAAAGAAGTGAAACTTACTAGTGGTAAGGGAAATTCTTATTATTCTATTTGATCTGCTTTTATAATTACAATACAATTGTAATTTTCTTCGGTAGTTTATTTTTCTGTATTCTGATACAGGCATAAATACTGCTTAAGGTAATATTAAGCCTGCTTAGAACTTTTTACATATTAAAACACTACATCTTACTGAGATGTTTTACGTCCTCATTAGGAATCTTTCTTATTATTGAACTACATATACATGTATATGTATATATATATCCATTGGTAAGAATTAGTAAGGATACTACCACTCTCCAAAGCCTCTGTAGCCTCAGGGACATGGTTTCATGCTGGACTTCACTCTCCCAAGTTAATGTCTGGACTTCATGACCTTTAAAGGTCTTTTGCAACCTATATGATTCTATGAGAAACAGAACCTTTTTTTTAATTGTATTTTCATATCCAACTCTAAACACATTTTCCAGTAGTTTAAAATACCAGCTCAGTTTCATGTTTCAGCATATTTTTTGAATGATCTCAAATATCATCACATCAATTTTTAACAGCTCACCCTTACAAGATCAGAGTCGTCCCTTTTGTCAGTTTTCTTTCCTGGTAAGGGTGAAGCCAGACTGAATTCTTCATTTTCGCTGTGGTCCATTTCAGTACTGTCAAGCCTAGGATAAATAAATATATATTTCCCTCATTATTACAATATGTTGGGCAATCATTAAAAAAAATACTAAGGACAACAATTTTCATTAAAAATCTATTAATAAACCAAGAACAACTTGGCAGAAGGAACCTTTTACTGTGGGTACTATAGATATCAATTATCACAGGCCACATCATCTAAGTCTCAAGACAAATGTTTGGATCATAAACCACATTCAATTTTCTTTTTTCACTGGGAAAAATAAGCAGCCTTTTAAAACAGAAGAGTGTGAGCTGCAAGAGATCTGTGTTTGCATACAATTGCCTACACTTTCCTATAGCCATCAAAGATCGCCACAGACAGACCAGCCAAAGCATACACACTTTCCTATGGTGAGGTTTAGGCAATAAAACAGCAATTCAAATTTCCCTCTGCTTTTTGCAGCAGCAATTTCATTTTTATTTCAATTTCTACAAACGTAAACAATAATGCCTCCTGCATATGCAAAACACTGAGACCCACAGATAAAAGGTAATGCACAAAAGCCAATACACAAGTAATTTCATTTCATCTGCAGAAGCAACATTTTTAAATACCAGTGCACATTTTTTAATGAAAATAAATATGCTATGTGTCAAAATGAAAAGTGGTATTCAAACACAAAGTCAACTCCCTGTCCTGGGCACTGCATAGTGAATGAAAGATGTTCTCTCACTCCTACAGGTGTACAACCTGTATTAACTGGGATGTAATGGGAAGCTTAGGTTTTATACATCCTCCCAAAAGATGCAAATCTGCCTGTACATATTCAGACTGAACTGGAAATATCATGCATCCTGAATCCTTCCCATCTCTTCTCTTATTCTTTGGCATCGCCACCCAAAACACTCATCCCTTTAAGTGAACTGGAGAGATCATGAAGATGACAGAACATGTTAGGCTGTGAGAGCAAGATTTTTAAAAATTTGGTCTCAGCTTCATTTTGCTGGATATAGAGAAGAATCTGGAGTCCACCTGTCATTAGCCAGTAATACAGTGCAGCATGTGAACCTGCATGACCTGTAAGAATTAAGCCTTTCTGCAGACTTCCTAGTGGAGAAATACTTCTTGTAAAACACTGCACTACATTTAAAATTAGCATTACATATTGAATGGTCACAGAAGTACTAAATGAGAAGCCTTAAATTCAAACAAAACACTTCGTAAGTGTTGAAAGAATGTGAAACAGTAGGAAGGATACAAATAGTGGAGGCTATACAATCTCTCACTGTCAGTGAAAAAAAAAATAGTGACAATGTGACTTTCAGTTAAATAAAAAAATGAATATAAGATACAGTAACTGATTAATAACCTACAAAACTGACAAAAAATTAGCTATAATTTTAAAGATAGATAACTAGAAGATGACTTAAGTAGCATTACAGTACACTCCCCTCTTCATCACAAAACTAATCTAAAATCCAAAAACATTTGTCTGCAAAGTCCAGCAAAGTGCAGGACTCCAGGAGGAATTCGTGCAGGACCACTCCAATGGCCTAGCAGTTCTCCCTGGGTGGGATGTGTTTGTAGCATTACAGCCAGGTTCCCAGGGACTGCAGCAGTGTGTAGAGACACACGCATACACACACACACATATGTGTGTGTGGGGGGTGCATCTAGCTACCTAAAACACACCCCAAAAAAACCCAAACCTGCCCTCAAAAAAATTAAAACACAAGGCTTTGCTTTCCTCCTTCAGTCAATTCTGGATGTAATTTGATTCTGGGGGGTTTATTTTGGGGTTTGTTTTGTTTTATTTTGTTGTTGGGGTTTTGTTTGTTTGTTTGTTGGTTTGGGGTTTTTGTGAGTTTTTTGTTTTTTGGGGGTTTTTTAAAAGAAAATTTATTTATGGAGTTAGAAAGCCAAATTAATGGTTTCAGTTATACCAATGTGGCACTGTAACTTTATCAATGTAAGATAAAAGAATTCTGTCTTTTACTTAAAAAATATTATAGAAGTATTCAAAGTTTCCATTACAAATATTTGAAATATCAAAGATCCTTTGTTGTCTACCAACCTCCCTTTGATCCTTCCCGGAGAGCTTGGATTTGAACTGCTGCTGGCATTGCTTACAGTTTCCATTCGTGAAGATTTGGATTGAGACTGCTTGCCTGCTGACGAAAGAGGCTTATTAACTGCTCCAAGAACATTGGCTGCTTTGGGCTGAAACCAAAAATATATTTCCTTTATTTTAAGCTACACGTTCAGATATTGTTAACATGTACTATGCTTAAAATAATCACAGATTTCACTTTCTGCAATCATTATGTTAATTTTAATACAAAGTGATAAACATTTTCATATGAAGGCTACAACAGACACCAGAAGGAAGCTGGGGGAGCTGCAATCAAATAACTAGCTGCCACCAAAGCTGGTATTCTTCTCTCTAGCCTTAGCTTCTGTCATCTTCTCATTGGTAGTGCTGTGTGCTCACTGGACCCTGCAGTCAGGCACTGCTTCACTTTGTGTGCCATTTGCTTTCTGCTCATTTATCTACCTGAACCAGCTCCCCCATCTGCATCAGATAAGCACCTGGCCCAGCAAAGCAGAAATAGCAGCAGGACAGCCCTTTCAGCAAAGGAGACATTAAACTGGCAATCACATTAGTTTCAAGTGGGAATAAATGAGAATCTCAAAAGCCAAACACTGTGGAGAAAATTCTGATACTTCTTGCACAGATTTAAAAATGTTAGGCTTTTAATAAGTGCCACGATTTCCAGACACTGTTGATCTTCAGATTATTAATTTAACTGGATTATCTTTCAGACCTGCCAAACGCCTTCAGCTCATACTAACTTTTGAGAGAGGTGAAAGAGTTCAGTTACTCCTAAAGAGAATGCCAAACAGCCATGAACAAAAATTTTGAATTAAAGACCATTTCCTGCATTTCTCATTATCCATGTTCTCCTTCAATATTAGATTCTAGCTATGTCTGCAGTTAGTGACAGCTACAGAAAGTTCAACATGCATATCATATCAGCCTTGGGTGTTTCTTTTTTCACAGCTATGGACCAAGGAAGTTCTGGTTATACTTTTATAGCCAGAGGGAATTTTACACTTACAAAGATTCATTCAGCACTGAGCACAAAAAAACCCCAGCATATGCTTTCCAAAAATAAACCTTGGAGAACTAAATCCAGCTTAATAATTTACATCTGTAGTTTAGAACTAACTGTTAATCAGTGTATGCTGAAAGAGCTCAAAAGGAAAGAGATTTTCAAATTCACACTGAACTGGACTTCCTGCTAAGGAGGGACTAGAAGGCCTGCACAAACAGCTCCTCCCTTTCACAGAATTTACACTCCAAGTCTTCCTGCCCTCAGTGTTATCTGCTTATACCCACTCCACTAACATTCACCAAAGCCAGTCTTCCACTCGCAAAAATAAGACTCCCCAGACCAACTTTCATTTCATGTTCCTCTTGTGATAAGGAAGAAACTGAAAATTTTGGTGGCCAAATACACCTCTCCTGTTTGTTATAAATTTCAAAACAACACAGGAAGAGCTAGAGTACTCGGCACTAGAAATTTAAAATCACATAAAAGTTAACTTAGGATTCAAAAGAATTTCAATGATGATCTATTCCAATCCGTAAATGTTGACTTTCAATTTCTCAAAGAGAAATTTCCTTCTTTTCCTAGCTTGCATTCCTCCTTTATTATTAAGTTACTAGCTGACAGCTAATGCTTCATTAGCAAAGTTAAGGGTAATGAAGATTTCTTTCTTTCACAAGGTAACAAATTAATGTTCTTTGTCATCTAGACAGGATGCATTAATCCAGATGAAAACCACAGTTTGTCACTTCCTTTACCAGATTTTCATTTTATCCTAAAGAGTACCTGGGTTTAGTTTTAGTGAAGAAAGAACACTGCCATTTAATAGAATGCATATCCTGAAAGAACAAATTAACAAAACTATAGAACAGTCAGTTATCATGTAAGGTACTGTAAAATGGTATTCAGCTTTGCCAAAGATTAATTATGTGATTTCTAAAATTATTTCTGTTAGAGTTTTCCATAGCTGCCACTTTGTATGCAACACTGTAGTCTTCTGCAGTCTAAAAAGGTTAACCATTTGTAAACTTGACAAATATTATGGGTTGTATTGGGGTGGTTTTGGATCCTCTCCTTCTAAAGACAACAGGCTTTGCCTATTGTTGCCACCACCCAGCACAGATATCAGCAGTTTTCCTTTTAGCCATCTCTTTCTCTACACCTAGAAACAATCTGTTCTCTTAAACAGTGCTTCATTAATTACATGCTAATTTTCTTTAAAAAACAAAACAACAACAAAAAAAACCCACAAAGAACAAAAAACTGTCACTCCAAAAACAAAGACAAACCACAACACAAACACAGCACAAACCTCAACCCCCACACCATACCTACCTTTCCAGGGGTGAAAAAAGACTTCATTTCCGGAGGAAGATAATTTTTGGTGTTACTGAAATTCTGTAAAAAAGGGGGGTGGGGGCAATTACAGCAATAATCAGTGAACAAGAGAGATGTAGATACATTCTGGACATTGCACTGAAAGATTTAATCATTCATCATTTATGCTTTTGAATTTTTAAACTAGAACAGTAATATGGGAGTAGGGGGGAAGAGAAAGTGGTGTGTGCATATATATATATATATATAATATCTTTATGAAAACATATACATAGATACATTTTCAACTATAATGTAAGAGGGAGAAGTTACAGGAAATATTTAATAAAAATAACCCTGAATTACAACTAGCAAATATTTAAACAGATTTATCTCAAGAAAAATTAAATGCCAAAGTATACCTTGTCAGGTTGAGTAAAATATCTGGCTGGAAGTACAGGGTCTTTAGGGGACTCCAAACTGTATGTTGTACTCTTTGACATAATGATATTCATTGCTACATCACAGACTGTATATAGTTTCTGTAAATAATAGAATTTAAAAAACAGTTCACTGAAAATCTTGACAAAAGGCAGTGTCTGTTTTGTGCACAGGACCACAAGAAATCACAGTTTAAAAGTAATCACCTTAAACATTTAAGACTAGCCTCCATCTTAAAACAGTGTCTCTCAGGATACTGAAATACAGATGGTAAAAGCAAAAGCATTGTGAGTCTAACAGTTGAAGACAGATGGTTTTCATGGTCTTTCTGCACCTAAGAGTAGTGCTTGCCATAGTTTCTAAGACAAAGTTAATCAAATGAGCACACACATCCCACCCACCCACTACCCAAAACACACTTCTGTGGGAAAAGTAGAAAAGGGATAAATCTGGACATAATGTGATGCTAAACCACAAACAAAAAAAACCAAACAAAAAAAAAAGTTTTATATATGCAGTATACAATACCAGAGATTTCTAATGTATTTTTCTTCCTCTATTAAGTTTACTCTTGCACTTTAGAAATTACATACTAAAAAGCACTTTAGTAGGTGATTTAAGCAGTAAATTTTATAGTTTATATCTATTTAAAGTTAGTGTTTAGTAATCTTACTGAGACAAAAACAGAAGAACTGAAAACTATTATGACTCTTGCAAATGTGCAAGAATTACTGAAGCACAGGAAAATAACTGCCATCTAAACTACAATAAATATAATCATTACAGTAAATAAAATACCTTTTCATACATACAATTCTATTGAAAGACATTTTGAAGCTGGTGTATAGAAAAAAAGCAACTCCTTTCCATTAGCAGGCCAGAATTAAATGCAATTTCCAATCAAAAAGCATCACCTACTTCATTCATTTTTTGATCATCTGGTCCTTGAGCATCCTTAGTCTGTTTGATATTTTCTACCATTTTTCTGATAAAGGCATGACTGTTGTTTTCATTTTTAGCCATTAATATTTCCAGTATGAACCACAGGCACCTACAGGAGAAATACAGTATCCCACATGAATCAAAAACCAAAAGAAATTCCTTTAAAAAGCACATCTGAGAATATGATTAAGTCCAGCTTTTACTAGTATTATGAATTTGAACCAGCCTAACTCTGTGAAAACAGTTTTTTTGGAAAAATGAAATGAAAATGAGCAGAAGGTGAAGGGTTCCTCCATAAAATATCACAGAGCACTGAAAAAGCACCTATACTATTTCTCTCAATATTTTACAGAAGTAACTGCATCATTATGCAGACTGGACTGTGTAACAGGGTACCACAATGAATTAAAATTCCACTTAGAATAAAGTTAGAAATAACACTATTAAAAGTGGTCTTACTCTTTAATGTCCTTGAGTTGTTCAATGTCCTGGACTTTGACATAATCTGGGTCATGAGCTAGAAGATGGATAGTATAAGGAACAACATACTCTGGTAGAAGTGACAACAGTTTCTCTGAAAAGCAGAAGAAAGATGCATCAAAAAACTACATACCAAGAATCATGCTTTTCTACCAAAGAGAAGAGGGCAGATTTTGAGGTCAGCATGCATTAAGGTGTAAACACATGTGGGCCTATCATTTCTCTACGATGTTTAATTTCATGGCTGATATGCTCATGTTTCATGCATGCAAGAATTAAGATTTTAAGTATCTCTCACTCAGGGCTGCTTGTTTTCTAGATACCTTGAGATACAGCTACAGTTACCTCCTACTCCCCATCCTTTCCTCAGTTCAAAGCCTGTATTCTGAAGGACTCTGAAAAGCAGACATGAGGATGGATCACAAAACCCACATTAACTGCAGCATGTGAGACCACCACAACTGCAAGATAAGCTGCTAATATTTCTTTGGACATTGCAGTGTACAGCCTTGCTGTCAAGAGAACAAAGGCTTTCTGCAGGGATTTTGCTGTCAAATTGCCACAATATCTCTTTCCAGAGGAGCGGGAGGTCACATGAAAGCTGTAACAAAGTAGTAGTGCACTGAGTTTGAAAGGCTCAATCCCACCTAAACAGAGCAGCGCAACTCTACTGTGACATTCAAAGCATTCAAAATATTTTCTAGCATTCTCTGAGACTTTCAGAATCCTAAGCAGGACTGCAAGTCTTTCCTCCATCAAAGGCCTATTTCCCTCGGGGATTCAAAAAGTAAGGGTTGTTGCCAATGGCCCTCTCAGAGTTATGATCACAAAATACACTTTCTGTAAGGTAACAAATTCCCTGACCCAACCAACACCATGCAGTGTGAACTCCAGCACCTCAGAAATAATCTCCCAAGGGGCAAGGACAACAGATGACAAGGTGCACACCAAAAGTAAAGAAACATTTTTCAGCAAACATTCATACTGCTTTCTTTAGCCTGATGCCTGAGTGAAGCTGGAGGACACACAGCACACCTAAGTTACTAAACCTGTACCCTGTGCAAAAGGCAAGACAATGGTCAAAAGAAGGCATCCTGGTATTCCATGTATATTGCTATGGCACAAGCATCTGATCTTTAGTGCTTGTGGCAAATGCAATATCATAGTATTGACATGACTTGGATGTACATGTGAAGAGAAGAGGGAAATTCCCAGCTGTACTTTTGAAAAGTCACATTTTTTGATATTAAGTGCATGACTAAGTCTGGAAAATCTTCCTTCAGTAAACTTTTACCTATCCCATATTCAGTTATGAATAACTCCAAACCTGTAAATCATTATATACACTAATAATATTTGAAAACTATTTAAAAATACATTAAAACACTAACAGCTTTACCTCCAATATATGTATTCATATGAGATGTGCCTGACAAATATTGTGCACATCAAACAAAATACACCATTATTGCAGATTTTACAAAACTAACAAAATAATTGACATATGTACATCAAGTCTTAACCCATCTCTTTCTTAGAGATCTGTATAAATAGGAGTAATGCACAGCCTACATAAAATATATATAATATATAAAATCACCCAATGTCTGTTTCAAGCCATATTTATGTAATTGAACTCCAGTGTACTTTGCAAAGCAGTTTTTAGTGTGTTTCAATTGACACTGCACTATTAACTTCAAAAAAATCCTTTAGTTCTTTTCAAGCACTGTCCTGCATTTTAGCCAGCAGCTGTTCACATTACTAAACAAAAAAAAAATAAAGATGGCAGGGAAGGAAAAGAATATAATTATAACTTCAGAACACTAGCAAAACTGGCTTGCCTTAGACTTGCCCCAGACAAACCAACCCACTATTATTTGTACTAATTAGCAGCTTCAATGGAATGCTAATCAAGAGCTCATAAACTCAGTTTTTCAGTAACTTCCTGCCTTGGACAATTTTTCATATAACTATAACATCAATTCCAACTGGGTCTGGAAAATAAAATTAACTAGTTCCAGACAAAACAGGGAAAGAAAAAATATTATATACATACTATGCTTAACTCTGTCATGACAAAAAACAGTAGGAGAAAAAAAAATAGAACTTTTATCTCTGATGAAAGAAGACACTACCTGAAAGGTAGGGTGGCTTTCCTACCAGCACATAAAACTGCAATGTGTCAAAACCCTTCACGAGAGCTTTTAGGAAGAACACTCATTAAAAAAAAAAAACATCTTTACTCTTGTAATTTTTCTGCTTACTGATTTTCAAGTAAAAGCCCATCATGAGAACATAAAAATTGCTATGCAAGACATGTCTCTACAGAGATGAAACTAGCAACAGATACACAATCAAAATAAGTCTCTTCTTGAGTGGCTTCCACTCTGAATAGAATTTAGAGAATTTAAGAGGGCTGAGAATAATTCCTGCCAGCCTATAAAAGGCCAATGTGGAAGAAAGAGGCATTTTCCTGTCTGGTACCAGTCTTTAGAAAGTTTACTTCAGGCAGGGTAAACAGAAATTTACCACATTTTCAACAAAAGCTGAAATCCCCCTGAAATATCCAACAGATATCCTCCTCACCTGTATGAAGTTTTCGAGACAAAACGTATCACAAAATCACACATTCATAATTCAGACAAATAACTGGAATAATCAAAGATGCAGATTTCCTTTCCAAAGGAGGTACTACCTACATTACCACCCTGAGTTACTACATGGTCAGCAGAGATAGTGGCAGAGGGAGACACACATTTAAATATCACGTTATTTCCAGAACTGAGCTTTGCCTGAACTGCTGCAACATGGATATTTTTGGATACCAACAGTTCAAGACATTTTATTTGCTGAAAGCTCAGCATGGTAAATCTGAATGGCACGAAGTTAGGACTGCAATCCTCTAAAAATCCTTCAATCTATATTTAATCCTGCCTCCCCATGCGTTATAGCATATAAAATCAAAGGCATCACTCAATTATTTCAGCAAGAAAATAATTTATCAGGTGCACTTTGAGGTCCTACTGGGTAAAGAAAATCACACACACCTAGGTTCCTCTTAATTTCTTCCACAGATTTTTGATAGCAACTTTGCAGCATCTATTTTAAACACATGATAATTCTTATGCTTTCTGTCTACATACCTAAAAAGAGTTTTCAACTTTCAAGAGGAATAATCTTAAAAATACTTAGAGGTTTTGGTTCCATTTATTTTCTTTTTTACATGTTATTGAGTGGGAGAAAAGTACCACTTTTTTCTTTAACTCTAATTAATGATACACAAAAGGATTAATCTGTAGACATTCTCTGATCAGAGTCTAAGGGGACTGAGAAAGACTGACTGACATAGCAAATATAAAGTGATTCATAAGCACAGAAGGAAGTCAGTTATCTGACAGCATCTCTGAGATCAGATTCATGAAACGGGTCTGGTTTAGGTTAAAAGGATGAAAAAATGCCCTTCATTTCACAAAGGTCAAACCATCAGCAATCTTTCAAAGAAATAATGCTTTCAAAACCTCTCATTCAAAAATGCTATAGCTCTTCATAAAGGTCTACTTTTTCCTATGACCCTGTACTAGCATTGTAATACTGTATGTGTGTAGCTTTAAGTCAAAACGACTGATTTAATAAAAGAAAAATAGCTGACATGAGTCCACAATAACTGCAAAAGCATTCCCATGATCAGACTGCTGGCACTGAAAAGAAAGAATTGCATAAACTCATTCTGAAGTGCCAACAAATATAGCCCTTTGCAGGAATAACACAAGATGCTACTCAATACAGCAGTGCAAGGACAGTCTATTTAGTACAGCATTTATGTATTAAAGTTACTTATTAGTAATTGCTGAAATAAAATTAATCATTGTAACTTCACTTAGAACATTATTAACATTATTATTAAGTTCAAATAGTACACATAATTGCCTTGGAAAATTACTTCACTTCCAATATATTTAGGCATAAGCATTTGCACAGTATAACAAAACTCAAAGACCTCAGCAGTGCCTTTAAAAAAAAAAAAAACAAAACAAAGAAAATCTGGACAAAAGAAAACCTGAACATTTTCAATTTTCATTAGATACCTCCAAATCAAATTTACAGTGGTTCTGTGTATAAAAACAGACAACTATCAATGTTTTCAGTCTACTCACATTTATATTTGAACTACAGCACTTGTAGCAAAAAGTGACTTCTATTCTCTTACCACTAACTGCTGCATGTTGCTTCAGATATTCCCTTCTGACATTTATGTTCTTCACAAGGCACTGCCTAGCATGAGCTCTTCTCTCTTTCACGGGATCTTTTGCACACAGTGCACAAATAGCCATATATTCTAGTGGCAGCCGTAGTCTAGAAAGGCCTTTGTGAAGTTTCTGAGCAAATATTTGTCTCACTTGGTAACATTCATCCTATTAAAAAAAAAAGAAAAAAGGCAAAACCAAAAAAGATAACAGTGAACTTTTCTTAAAGCAAACTGTAAAATAAAGCATGGAAGCTCAGGTAAATATGCTAAAACCAATTAGACCTTGAAGCCACTGAAACATAGGAATTGCAATAATTTTTTTTTCATGCCAGTTCAGAGCCATTTATTTGAATTCATCAGCTGAAGCTTCCTTTAAGCTCAGAAGAAGAGCTAAGGTTCAAAAATTGTGCAGGAAGACACCACACCCAGGACCCAAGGCCAATTTAGCATAATACTAAGACATGGAGTTACTGAAATTGTTTACAGTTGGGTCACTTCCTTTGTAAAGCCAAAGTCAAAGATCTGCATGAAAACATTTTTGGCCACCAGTAACCACCACCATGTTGATTTTACTGCTACAATTTCACACATTTTCATCAAGACATTAATACTAAAAACCGAATAAAATTCAACAGAATTACCAGATAAGGTGAAACAGCGAAGAGAGTACCAAGCACTTCCATTATACTGTGGAAGCCTATGCACTACAACTGACCATGGAAGAGAATTATCTGTGTCTAACAGCTGCCAAACAACACAAAGTAAAACAATATGAAGGCAGCAATTGCAATTCTACAGTTTATTAAGCAATGTGTTCCCAGAAAAGGCATGAACTTTAATTTTTTTTTGTATGAAAAGAACCTACATATATTATTTAATACATGACAAACCATTTCCTAAAACAAGACAAGGAAGCTTAACAGAAACACGTGTAGAAAAGACTTTGAAGAAAACATACAGAAAAGCTTAAGGGAAACAAGGCCACCAAAATAGCTTGGCACATTTAACCTGCCAAAAAAAAGTCAAGAGGAAAGATTTATCTCTAAATACAAAGAAAAAAATGTTAGCAGGAGTAAGCAGCTGACAGTTGACAGTAAGCAAAATGACAGTTTTGAAGTCAGAAAGGATTGAAGAGGGTATCCAGTTATCAGTCAACTGGAAGTGCAGAGCCAAAACCAAACCACTTGAAACACTGGCTCTGCTGAACGTGCAAATGGCATCAAAACAGATCATGTATTGGATAAAATAATCCTCCCTCTGCCTCCACCAAAAATGAAATTGAGAAAAAACTTTTTTCAATCAAGCCCCATTTTCTCCTTTCTGCGCTTCAAGCAATATTCCCCCTCTGTGGTCTGAAATCCTGAAACACCTGCTGTAGGCAGAGTTGAAGTAACCCAAGCGCACAAACCCAAACCATGAGATCTGCTCATCATCTCTGGTCTCCTTACAGCAAATCCAACCCCACAGGAGGCTACGACAGAGTCCTCTTTTCCTCCTCAGTATCACCTAAGTCTAAAGCCTTTAGGAAGCTCAGAAGAGACTGATGCCTAGTTGCTGCTTCCGCAGGGAAACATCTTTGTCTCAGAGGACAAGGAAGGTACAGTTGGTTGCTATGGATGGTATTGTGTGGCCAGCTGGAATGACTATAACTTCTTTATCTTTTAATATTGGGAATAACCTAAAATTTGACTCAATTATACTAGTTCACTAAGAAGAAGGGGACAAAACTTAACCAAGGTGTGCTATTTTTAACAGCATATACTAACTCCCTAAATTAATCCAATTTTATATATCTACATCTCTGAATGTAATGCCAATTAATCAGAAGTTCACCATTTAAAAGCATTAAAAAATACGGATTTGCAAAACATTATCTACCACTCGGACAGCCCAGATACGTCAATTACAACACCATGAGTTAACAAAGAAAATTGAAAAAGCTCTGGGATTGTTTTAAACAAATGAAACTTACACAATCTACAAGACTAATTCTAAAGACAATTAAATTGCATTTTCAACAGCAAAGCTTATCAGATTTCAAATCTGATCTTAAAGCTTGTTAAACACTGAAGTACTAGCCTCAATTACTTTTCACTCTCTTCCAACATGAAACTCTTCTGACACCAAAATTTGTTCTGGAGGTAGCAAAAAGGTAGCATTAGAGGGAAAACAAAGTATGAGTACAGAACCACAGCAGAACCTGTGCAACCATCACAGGACTTAAAAAGTAAGATTTTTCCTGTTGTTTAATCTGTTTTCTGATCTGCCCATTTAAAGAATCTTTGCTGTGAATTAAATAACACAAAACTAGAGTTGGCCTTGATGTCACCTGATTTGTGGCTAGACTTGAAAGTGTTAAGAATAAATAAACTTTTAGAGTATTCAGTATCTACCATCAAGAAATGGATTCTAATACTAACCACTCTAAGCATTAACATGTATGTATGCATATGTGCACATGCCAAATCTCAAAAAAAAAAATACAGTACCACTTTTAAGTGAAAAAATCATTAAAGCCATTACAGCTACTCTGCATCTGAGCACCTCCACCGACAGTGAGAAAGGAAATCAGAGAAGGCCTCAAAAACATCTAGAAAAGTTATTTGTAAGTATTCAAAATCCATCAGGAGCTGCAGTGAAAATGAAAGGCAGAATTCCTGACCTGACAGAGCTTACAATCTAAATTCTAGAAAACAATTTAGAAAGTCCTGAAAGGCAAAGAAATATCAATAAATGAAGAGGGAAAAGTGACAGAAATGATACTACAAAGGAACAGATTCTCCTGGAAGTGATGACAAAGCATATGGGTATCCACAGGGAGGGGATTACAGACACCCAACACAGCTTTACAAAGGACCAATCATGCCTGACTGGTCTAACCTTTTACAATGAGGTGAATGTGCAAATGGATAAGGGATGAGCAACTGATGTCACCTACCTGGATTTCTATAAGGGCTTTGACACAGGTATATACAATTGTTGTCTCTAAATTGGAGCAATATGGGTTTCAGAGATGGACTACTCAACTGATAAGAAACTGGCTGGATGGCCATGTCCAAAGGATTGCACTCAAAAAAAACAAACCTCAGTGTCCAAATGGAGATCAGTAACAACTGGTGTGCTCAGGGGGGCATACCGGGACTGGCATTGCTCATCTTTGTTAATTACACAGATAGGAGGGTTGAGAACATCCCTCAGCAAGCCTGGGGATAACACCAAGCCAAGTGGTGCAGTTGATACATTGGAGGGAAGGGCTCCCATCCAGAGGAACCTTGATAGCCTTGAGGACTGGGCCAAGGGGAACATCAGGAGGTTCAAGGGCCCCAACTGCAAGGTCCTGCACCTGGCTCCAGGCAAGTCTCAGTATCCATACAGGCTGAGGGATGAAGGGATTAAGAGCAGCCCTGCAGGGAAGGACTGGGGTCACTTGTGGATAAACAACTGGACATGAGCTTGCAGCCCAGAAAGTCAACCACATCCTGGGCTGCATCAGAAGAAGAGTGACCAGCAGGGTCAGAGAGGGGATTCTCAACATCTACTCTGCTCTCATGGGACCCCCATCTGGAGTGCTGTCTCCAGCTCTGGAGCAATGGTTTTAAACTGAATGAGGTGAGGTTTAGATTGGACATATGGAAGAGAGTGTTTACCATGAGGGTGGCAGGATACTGAACAGGTTGCCCAGAGAACTTGTGGACACCCCATCATTGGAGATGTTCANGTGGATAAACAACTGGACATGAGCTTGCAGCCCAGAAAGTCAACCACATCCTGGGCTGCATCAGAAGAAGAGTGACCAGCAGGGTCAGAGAGGGGATTCTCAACATCTACTCTGCTCTCATGGGACCCCCATCTGGAGTGCTGTCTCCAGCTCTGGAGCAATGGTTTTAAACTGAATGAGGTGAGGTTTAGATTGGACATATGGAAGAGAGTGTTTACCATGAGGGTGGCAGGATACTGAACAGGTTGCCCAGAGAACTTGTGGACACCCCATCATTGGAGATGTTCAGGGCTAGGTTGGATGGGGCTTTGAGCAACCTGTTCTAGTGCAACGTGTCCCTGACCACAGCAAGGGAGTTTAATGAGATGATCTTTATGGGTTCCTAATGGTCCAAAATATCCTATAATGTTACAGTAAAATGTGATACTAATTGGTTTATAAATGTTGAGAACCCTACCATGTTCTAATTTGAATCTTATCTCTCAAAACTCCCTTTTGAAAATTCAGGGAAGGTAAGCATTAGACACAAAAAAGGTGACAACACATCTGTTAGAATATCCAGAAACAGTTATGACTGTTATAGCTGGAAAATAAGTGATAAAAGTGAGAAACAGTGGAGGGCAAAGGGCCTACACCTTAACATACTGAAAAGAGTATCAAAACAATGAAGCAAAATTCTGATAGGAACTACAAGGTTAACATTTGCAATAAAGATTTGCCACAGGAGGGAAATGACTGAAGAAATGAACAGATTTTGATCACTGGGTTCACAAGAAAACAGAACATGCAAACACTGCATTGGCAAGGCTAGTTTGGCATGACATTATCCAGCTTGAGTATCCTTTCCTGAGCAGAGACAGAACTTACTTGTCATTATATTGAGTGCTTATTTTTGTTCTGTCATTGAGTGGCTATTTTGTTCCCTAATAATTTTGTTCTGAACTGTAAAAATCTTTATAACTCATTTTAAGACAAGACTAATATTTCTATTCAGTTTTGGAATAGGAAAGCTGAAAAGTATCAGGCTTGGCTTTGGGTGTGAAGACTTTCAGTTACTACCACTGAATTCCTGCTGTAGTTTCACTAGATTTCATCTACTTAAGTAGTTTAAAGCTTTATTCCATTTCTCCTGTATTTCATAGCATTTGGGAACTGAGTAAGGGCTCCTTTTCATAGGAACACAGAAGCTTAAAATCCACATAAACATAGTTAAAACAATATACAAGCCTAATAGGGTCTATCTTAATTTGGTACAGGAATGATTTTCCTAGCCTAATTGTAACCAACTCCAAGCAACTTTAGAAACTAAAAAAGATACTCTGTATGAAAGTAAACAATATCCACACAGGAGCCATACTCTGTATTTTCTAACATTAAATGGCAATATAAAGTCTTCTGACATTTAAAATGGGTCGCAGCTTTTAGAGCTTTAGCTGGCAGGAAGTAAGGTCTAAAATGGTCATATCATTATTACTGCAGATATCTTCTGGACAGGATTCCTTCCAGAGGATTTCCTCACTTCTGGAAAGCCAGGATAATACCAGCAGCTACACAATTAACACCAACAGAAGTCCCTTCATGATCACCTTACTCTTGGGGTATGAATCAATTTCTGTACAATTTGCTAAGTATACAAGCCAGAAATAGAGAGGGTCTTTATATCTTTACTTACAATTTGAGAGATATTTCCTTACTATGGGCTCCCAGGCAGAAGTTAAGGAGGAAAATTCCAGCATCTGCTAAGGAACATCTCCTTATTTCTTCTAATATTTAAAGGATGACAATTATTTTTGCAGACCTCTCCATTCCAAATATATATATATATATTCCACCCAAGTATTGAGAAACCAAGGTCACTGTTTCCACTACAGTTCAACATACTTTACATCATCTCATTTTAACTTCTAGTAATGTAGCTGGGGTATTACTTAAATACCTACTGCATTTCTCAGTTTATCAGTATTCTAACATGTGACTTACTCTAAGTCAGTATTCCCCCAATGGACAGCCCAGTACTATATCTCTAATTCTGATCCAAAATGAGTTTTCAGGATTACATAATGGAGAAATAATTTCATGCCAAAGCTGAATATTTTACATAAAAACCAGATTCACAGAAATATATGTAACATACAGAACAAATACCTATATATTCATACATCTGCTGATAACCCACAGCTCCCAAAAATTTCCTTACATTTATGGCTAGTGCACACAGCTGGTATTGTTCTAAGGTGATGATTTCGTGGTAACAAGGTTCTTGTGCCAACTTCACAATAGCATTCCCTGCAGCCAGCCTCAAGCGAGACATATCAGGTTTACTGAAAAACAAGCACACATGGATTGTGAAGGTTAATTAGTAAAAAATATTTTGTAATTATTTGACTTAATTAAACCTAATAAGTTTGCATCACTGAAAAACAGGTACTTAAAAGAAGTTTCTTTGAACTTAGCCACCCCCATGCCAGCAATTTCAAACCCAAAGTAATTTTCATGGCACCACATTTTACAGCTTATTCCCACTTACCATTACCTGGTTCCAACCTGGCAATAAAAACTTTCCATCAAACTTCGTAAAAGTTCCACACTTTTAGGATGTGAAACAGTTCTAGCTGTGTATTGAGCCAGGACAGTCCATGCTGCCCCTCAGAGATCACAGCTAGCAGTAAGATACTTCTGTTCAGCTTGCTGGCCCCCCTTCAGCAGAAGAGTCCTGCCAAAGAAGTAGCCAGGCCATTTCTAGTCCCCAGAGTTGCCAAACTTTTCTAGATCAAAATCCATGCTTCAGGCCAATATAAATTAAGATTAATTAGACACTGTAATACATGACTAAGTGAATTTTATTTTAAGAAAATAGCAAAAGGTCTTTTGAATGCAACCACAAAACATTTTATATTAGATGTGTGGCAAATTTGCTACAGCACAGAACTATGACATTCTAAACTCCAAAAGGTTTTTAATAGTTTTTTTCTCCTGGTGAGCATTAGTTTAAGAAAAAATGTAGATGGTATTTCAAGAAAATCTCAATTCAACTTCATATCTAATATCAATACTTTCAGCAACTGCTAGTGTCCTCTGAATAGTCTTATTTTATCCTTAGTATAGATTAAAATCAAAATCCTATTACAAAGACTTGCAAGATTAAACCTAGCTGTTCTACCTAACTACAAATAGAAAATTTGTATAATCTTGAATTTTGTAGGACTGTTTATGATTTATAAAATTAAAAAGAAAGACTTGGAAAGGACAGTTGAGATACTTTTTATTGATAAAATTCAGTATTAAAAATATATATGACTGGTGAATTTAACCTACACATGCAAACATCTCGAAAAAATCAGTTGTTGATTTAAAAGCAAGTCAAGAAAGTCATCAATCCTGCTACTTCGAAGTGTGGAGGATGAACAAGAGAAGGGGTTTGTTGTCCAAGTGGGACCTTGCCTTCATCTGACACTCCAGGCTGAACCATGCTTTGAAGTAAAAAAAAAACCATTCCCTTACACTTGTCACTGAAAACATTCCCCTGTCACTGAAAGGTAGAGCTGTGTAGATTTCAGGAGGCATAGGGGCAGTCACTTTCAGGGCCGATGAGGGCAATAACACCAAGAAGATTACAACACAACTGATGGCCTCAACAGCATCAAAGGCTCCTGAGCCCTGCCACTTTCACTTAATTCAATTATCTTTAGCAAATTATTAAACACTGCTTAAAATACAAGTGCAAGCCATGAACACTAAAACTGACTCACACAGAATGACCTCATATCAAGTACAGTCTAAAAGGTTATGTTCTATCCTGAACAGACAATTTTACTCTGTTCAAAGCCTACTCCAAGTCAGAAGGAGCAGTATCAGGTTTGCACAGAAGGGACGCAGTAAGCATTGCCAGAAAGAAGATATCCTTATTGCACTCAATGGGTGAAGAACAAAGGTCAGGATGTGTCAGCAAGTTCCATGCACAACTAACAGGCCTGAAACATCACCTCCTCTGCTTCAGATTTTGAGAGTAATTGTTAATGTAGACAGTATAGCTCACACAGAGACAACGGACTGGCCCTTCTACCAGTTTGGAGCTTTTCTGAAAAGCAATAGCGAAAATCACAAAATAATTACATGTCCTGTCACCAGGACTCTTGCCTCATTCAGCAGTGGGTGCACATTTTCCCTAGTCTTCCTTTTGTCACTTATTTACTTAGAGAAGCTCTTCTGGTTGCCCCAGTTGGGATTCGCCTTTCCTAACTGTATTTCAGATGGTGCTCTCTGTATTCCTGCCAGATTACCCATCTCTACTTCCTCCTTCTGTATACCTCATACAACCATACAATCCTTGGGGCCAGAAGGGACTCTCAAAGCTCATCTAGTCCAACACCCTGCAATGAGCAGGTACTTGGAGGCCTGTCCAACTTGACCTTGAATGTTTCCAGGGATGGGGCAGCTATCACCTCCCTGGACATCCTGTTTCAGCATTTCTTCACCGTAAAAAAAGTTCTTCCTTCTATCTACAGGCTCCCCTTAAGTACTGACAGATTACAATAAGGTTTCCCCAGACCCTTCTCTTCTCCAGGCTGAGCAACTCCAACTCACTCAGCCTTTCCTCATAAAAGTACTCCAGCCCTCTAATCATTTTTCTGGCCCTTCTCTGAACATGCTCCACCAGGTCCATGTGTTTCCTGTGCTGAGAACCCCAGAGCTAGATGCAGTACTTTGGGTAGGGTCTCACCCTCAGAGTGAGCTAAAGAGGCAGAATCAAATCCCTCAACCTGCTAGCCATGCTTCTTTTGATGCAGCTCAGGACACAGCTGGCTTTCTAGGATGTAAGCACACATTGTTAGCTCATGCCCACCCTTCAAACCACCAGTGTCCCCAGGTACTACTCTGCAGGGCTGCTCCCAGTCCCTCTTTTTGTGTTTGAATTTTGCCGGGAGCACCTTTGTCATTCAGGTATGGTTTGCTGAAGTACCCGTCTCACTTTCTGCTGTGATCACTCTTGAGTACTGAGGGGTGATTTTTGAATACAAGGTAATCAGCTTTCTTAGGCCCCTCTTCCCTTCCCTCTGGGCCTTATTCAATGGGACCCTACAAGCACATTCTTGTAGAGATCCAAGACTGTTCTCCTGAAGTCCAGTCCAATCTCGCCTTCTGACCCCCTTCTTGGCCTCAGGATTTTGAACTCTACCATTTTAGGGTCATTACAGCCAGGGCTGCCTTCAGCCTTCACATCCCCAGTAAGCCTCTCCTCGTTGGTGTGAATGAGGTCCAGCAGAGAACCTCTCCTCATTAGTCCTCTACAAGTTGTGTCAAAAAGTTGCCATCAATGTTGCCCTGGATTGTTATGCACTGCTGTGTTACTCTTGCAGCAGATATCGGAGAGGTTGAATTTCCCCACGAGGGCCAAAGACTGCATACATTAAGTTGTTTTCAGCTGTTTCAAGGCTGCATCCACTTCCTCTTCCTGGTCTGGGGTCCCACAGCAGACACTCACCACAATGTCACCCAGAGCAGTCTGCTCTTCAGTCTTAATCCATAAACTCTCTGTTGGCTCAACATCCATCCCCCGGCAGAGCTCCAAGCTCTGGGGTTCAAGGGTTACCTCCACAGCAACATCACATGTCACTGCAGCTTTCTCCCCACCCTGGAAGTATCCATCCCTAGCCCTCCATTAACCTGATTTAAAAATGGAGAACTGATCACATCATTATATAAAGTTTCTACTATTACTTTTGAATAAAAAATTAGTGGGAACATGAAATTCTAAAACATGCACAGTAAGGAATCATCATTCCAAGCATGAAAACACACAGGGTCTACAGAACCGAGCTATTCACTAACTACTGCATAAGCCAACCATGTGCTCCAAGTAGTCCTGCTGAAAAGCTAAATTACTGCCACTCAACTGGCAACTGCCATGAATGGTCACATTGCAGAGCTTGAAACTATGAAACAATTATTTCCAAAGAACTTTAGGACAGACTACACAGTTGCTACAAAGATAATATCCTAGACAGCTCTCAGGTTTGCAATTTTGCACACACAGTATGGGTTCTATCTGCATAACTACTGTATAACATTAATTCTACCTGAAAATCAGAGCCTTTTTAAACATTCTGGCACAATCTACCCATGCCCTTAATGGCTTTTGTGGACATAAATTTTCAATGTTTAGCAAGCAATAGCAGCTGTTAACTTGTCACTTTTCCTACCACAGAGGATTAAGAAGATACCCAGAAAAACAAGTTGTCTAACATTCACCTAAAAGGTAAATTATTTATTGAGACTTAATCCTGTTTACACATTTCCTTCTTGCTTTCACTTTTAGAGATCTCAAGGTAGATTAACCTGCCTCCAAGCAGCAGTGTCTTGCATACTTAGTATTTCCACCTGTTTTATACAACACACTATTATTCTTTATTAGAAAGCCCACCTACTGGCATTTGGCATACACAGCAATTGGTACAACAGGAACAGCAAGCTGCATAGAAAATTAAAACCAATTTTCAGTGGGAAGGAGGAAGTTGCACAGTTTATTCCTGCAATATGAGTAATGGCCTATTGAAGGGATAATAAATGCAAGAACATAAAACCTAAAATTCAGCTGTATGTACAGTGTTAAAAACCTGAGACTCAGCAAACTTACATAGGAACCAGCCAGGCTTACCACCACATCTTATGAAATGTATAAATTGTTAAGCAGTCTAACAGAATAGTTTACACACTACTTCAATTAAAACTCTCCCCCCATTCCATCATCACAGAAATGAAAACATTACCATTTGTTACATACCTTATTTTCCCCTGCTCTGTTAAATCTCCATCACTGTGTAATATTGTTGTTAGCAATCTCAGAGTAGAAGTTCCTGACTTGCTGTGGTTGTTTTTCATTCCTAGCAACCACCGAACCATCATCTTGATGGCCTGAATCTGAAAAAAAAATTTATACCAAAAAGTCAAATCATATCATAAGCCTCATTTTTAAATAATCTTTATCTTAATTTAATCACATACTATTTTTTTCCCAAGTGCTTTATGCTGGTACAAACGTAAGTCTGACAGGACTTCAAACCATCATTTAAATACTGAAAGATAACCAGACATACTCTCACTAGACAGCAACAATTCACTGGAAGTCTCAAGCATGTATTACAGCAAATAAAAATTATACATTTAGTTAAAATTTGAGCTGCTTCTTCTACAAGCAATCACATATTTTGTCCTTTGAAAACATTTAAGTAATTGAGTTTATATCCATTAAATACTGTGAAATAAGCTAAATAGTTCATACTTACTAAGAA
Source organism: Dicaeum eximium (assembly GCA_013396995.1). Lineage (NCBI taxonomy): Eukaryota > Metazoa > Chordata > Aves > Passeriformes > Dicaeidae > Dicaeum > Dicaeum eximium. The sequence continues at coordinate 3,727,527 of VWZP01002845.1, forward strand.
AATGTTACTGGATCAAAAAGCAGAACACATTTAGATCTTTATATATTCCTATAATTCACAGAATATTCTGAGTTGGAAGGGACCCACAAGGATCAACAGATCCAATGAATGAACAATACAGGGACCGAACCCACGACCTTCGCATTCGATTCCTGTGCCCTATATATTCTCTATTTACCTATGTAATATTTAAGTTTAAATTTAAGACGCGCACTTGAAAAAACACTTAATAGACATCTTGACTGTTATGAGTAGCAATCTGTACTATGATAACTTACCATGGTAAAGAATACTTTTTTCACAGCTATTTAAAGAAAAGCCTCAAAGTCAGTTACTTGGGATAACTTGGTTTTGCCAATGGAAACACCAGGTGTTTTGAGGCAGGCTTCTGCCAGTATGCAGAATCCAGTAACTATCATGAAACACTGAATAATTTCACATTTCTTTAGTGAAAATAAAACATCAATTTGGAGATTAAGTTTGTTTTAGTATTTGAATCCCTTTATCCTTTCATATGACAGCAGATACAATAAAGAAAACAAAGAAGAGTATCTTCTTACAGCAAAATGAAAATGCTCATCTGAATCATATAGACATCCTTGGGGGAAAAAAAACAAAACAGAAAAAAACAAAACCAAAACAAAATACTGAACTCTGAAGATCAAAACTCAAAAGCTTTAGAAAACTTACACTTTTTGTACATGGTAACTTAAAGTATTCTCATTAGTGGGAAAAGCAGTTCTTTAATATAAACAAAAACTTTAATATAAACATTCACAATATCACCAAAATATATTTATCATACCATAATTGACCTATTCCTTGGAATGAAGTGACCAAAATGGTTCCATCAGATCTCAGTTCTAGGACTATCATTTCTATGTCACTTTAGTTTTTAGGACTGTAGTCCATTTGCTCCACCTTAATGGGTAACACCAGTAAGGTGTACGATGTCTGTCACTCCAGAACTCAAAATGCAAATGGAGTCTGAGGAACAGAAATTAAATTGTCTTGCCCACTTTCAAAGGGTCTTCCACTGGAACAGCTCTAAGTGTCCACCAGAAGACTTTGATAGCATCAAACCAAATATAATAATTGTAATATAACAGTAATAGCATCAGATCTTTTCACAGCTTACAAATGCTTCCTTCACATCATAACCAGGACCTGTAACCATTAGTGCCTCCCATTTGTTGGGAGGTTGGAAATACGACAGCTCTCCTTGGTCTTTAAATAAATTACATATTCAGCCAGGGAAGAGACACAGGCTGCCTTATCCCCTGACCAATTTCAATCTTAGCTTCTAGTAAGTCCCTCCATAATGTCTTTTTCCCCAGTTTTATTTTCCAAACCTATTCTAGCCTTCCTTCCATGTAGTCAAGTCCTAGTCCCACCTCCTTCAGAATTTTTGTCTGACCCCACTAGTTTCCCTATTTCTTTACTGGTGTTAACAATGATATGATGACATTCTAGCAACCATTCAGAATTAAGCATTTCCATGAAATTAGTATAAGGCATGAGAATTCCCCCAGTCACTACTACTGATTAGTTAAACATGACATGAGTTTGGACTGCTGTCATGTTTTAAATTCTCCCTTTGCAACCAAATAGTGTAGCTATTAAAGGATAATTCCCATTGGAAGGAGTGTTAGGAGGTCTCCAGTTCTATCTCCTGCTCAAAGGAAGGTCTGCTATGAAATCACACCACATTGGTCTCAGTCTTATGCACTGTGGTGTCAAAAGCCCTCCAAGAAAGAAGACTGCACAGGTTCTCCTGGCAACCTGCAACCTCTTGCTACCTGTTGCATTGTCTGACTGTTCTCAGGCTTTTCCTTGTATTCAGTCTGAATAGTCACAATTTGTGTTCCACAAGCCTAGAATTCTCCTCTGAGATGAAAATTATTATACACAACATGAAAAGATAAGGAATCGAAAATGAGACAGAGCCCTACCAAAGACAACACTGTCTTCCTACTACATCACCATTATGACAGCAGCTGGCTAAGGTTTCTACTGCCTGAGGTTTCAGAGGCACAAGTGCTGCAAGTTTGTGCAGTAGTGAAAACTGAAACAAAGCCCACTTCGAGCATAGTTAGAGAAACAGTAGGAGAAATCTCATATTCCAGTGATATGGAAGGAAACAAGAAATATTGCTGCTATACAAATATCTCTGCTACACAAGTCTCAATCTGCTGCATGGTGCACAGTACTCGTTACAGGCCACTGCCAAGAGAGACTCTTGCAAGTGCCAGGCATAGGAATTCCAGTCTAACTCATACAATCATTAATCCAATTCATAGTTAATACTGTACTGAAACACTTCTCTGCAGACAGGCTTTCATATAAGGTTTAGCACCCAAAACTAAGGCTATCCTATATCAGTCTACATCTGCTAGGCTGGACAATACTAAAATTTAGTTTTCAGCAGTCCTTCCCACTTTAATACTCCAACTGGCTAGTTTTAAAATCCCCATTACATATATAGTAATGTTAAGGCTTGTAAAGGCAGAGTGAAGAAAAGTACACTATCACAGAGAAATCATTTATAAACTGATGGCATGGTCTGGAGCATACATTAAGTTCAGGCTCCTCAGTAGTAATAAATGCTAATTAAATTTGCAAATCAATTTTCACAATAACCTGTTTTCACCTGCAAATAAATTCTTCTTACAGTTTTCAGGCTCGGCTTCAACTGCAAATTGCATTCAGAATTTCTGCAGGTTAATTACCTTCCAAATAGCCAAATGTATGAGAAGTTTTATCAATATAAAAGTACATTTTAGAGAGTTATTACAGCTTCACAAATAATTTAAAATAATTAAGAAAAACAATATTTACTACTTCAAGTTACATGTATAATCACTGAAGTGAAATCATGTCTATTTAAAACAACCACTTCATTAAATTAAAACAAAGGCACATTCTTTTAACAATTTTTGAGTGTACTGTGTAAATTGTGTAAGTACTGTAGTGTGCTATGGAATTGCACAAACATGAAAAATATCCTTTGTGCAGTCAAACAACTAAAAGCAACAAATCAACTCCAAAAAAACCCAAGTCTTTCCAGTAATGCATTCTGTACCAAATTGCAAACCAAAGAACTTACTAACCTAGCAGAAAATAAGGTCTGCTAGGAAGAGTTTAACAATTTTAACAATTTTGAGAGAATGCAAACAACATTTCAAAACCAGAGCAACTCTACTCAAAAGACATTAGAAACCAAACAACTGATATAACACAAAGCACACTATAAAAGATAAGCATCTCATTCTGAAAGAAGTTAAAGCAAAAATCTATCCCTGTTCTGAAGGGCATTTAAAAACCAAATATAGATATAGAATGTATTTTCCACATCAAGAGTCTGTTTCTAATTCATTGAAAAATTGATTCGCAGTATCTCTTATAGAGTACCAAAAAGGTAATACACTTACTCCAAAATAAGAAAAAGCCTGAGATGACATTTTTAAATAAAATACCAAAACAAACCCACACCATTTTAAAGTGATGTTTTTCTTAAATCCAGGTTTTTCTTCAATACACATTGCACACATAGAAAAATAAACAATGTAACAGATTTGTTCATTTGAGGAAGCTGACAAATCCAACCCCCATTTTTCTTCTTCCAAAACAACATTGAAAGCTTCTTGGAATATCATAAAAATTCAAAAGAAAAAAGAAAGACTTTTAACAAAATTTCTATAGTATTTAACTCCTATGTTGAAGAGGAGGGGAAAAAGTAATTTTACTTTAAGGAAGCCAGCTATCACTACAGTTAAGTATCAGAAAACAAAACTAAACTTTTAAATAGCTTATATAAAAACTTAAAGTGTGTGTGTAAATTTATGCATAAAATAATAATTTAAAAATATGTTCCCAAAAGCAAATCCTTATTAAATATTATAAACATAATAGACAGGAGAACATAGTATGTGCTACTCACTTTAACAAGGGTTTCAGGAGACACTTCTTCATCTGGGACCCAAAGTTTTGTTGTCTTTTTTCCTGGAAGCTAAACCAAATGTTACATTTGTTACACTACTGTTACTCTTCAGTGAAACTTGTAACCTTCTCTTTCCTTTTTGCTTCTGGAAACAATACAGCAGCACTCCCTGGTCAGCTTTATGTCTCCTGTATCTTACAGAAGGAACCACTACAGAAGTGAGATACCTCACTATCCAAATATCAGCAAATTTAAGATTAGTAAAGGGATTGGTTGTTGTTGTTGTTGTTACCTGAAAACTATTCCTTTAGGGTGTAATAGCCATTGCTTTGAAAATAACTTCCAGTTTTTCCATATCCAGTAGATTGGAACTTTTACACACATTTTACTCTTTCAGACAACGTATCTTTCCTTAAGCAATTTCTAACAATGCATGAGTTCATTTTTTGCTTTCATAATCACTTTATAATCAATAGAAAATTGTTCAAAAAATTGAAATTCAGTCTTCCATTTACATAGTGTATTTTGATTTCAAATCTAATATACTTCCTAAAAATCACAACTCACTCAGTTTAAGAAACAGAGTGAAGTCATAACAATTTCATATATGTCATAATGTCATAACTTCCCATCTCAAACTACAACACCCTTTTTAACCAACGCCAAGTCACGTGTGACGAAATGCTGTGCTATGCAGCTCATCACTTTGTAAGATTCCCAAATTAGTAGAATTCTCCTTTCCTGTACCGTGGGTTTTCAATGGAGTCAAACTACATGAGGAAATCAAAAGACAGCCATACACAAAAAGCAGAACCAGCATGCCAAATATTTTCCCAAGCACTCACTATGAATGATACTACAGGAAAAGCATACTCTTAATATAAGGTTTTAAAAATACTCACCCTATCGTTCATTAGCAAATCTTTAACAATAAAAGTAGCAACCAAAGATTTCAAAGGGGCAGCAAATTGGTCAGGCGCAAGCATGGCTATATGGCCAATAGTAACCAACGGCGTAATGAGGTGCTCAAAATTGCTTGGATCCAGACTTTTATGCAGTGGCTAAAAAAAAGGCAACAAATTAAGGTATTATTGATCTAATCTGTGTCTTACTGAGGGGATGGGAATGACAGCTTCATATCAAGTTGTCCATGTCTATTTCAGAAATACAGTTTCAAAAGAACTATTGATTATTTAATTTTAAAAATACATTCACCAACCCATCAAGTATTCCTCACGTCAGAGAAACACCAAGATGACAGACAAAATATTTATCACCTCTGGATAGTTCAAAAAGTGACAGCTCAAGCATGACCATTTAGGAAACAAAGGATTAAAAAGCCTACTTTCTTGTGGGAGAACTAGATCTCAGGCTAGCGATTCCAGTAATGGATTATGATTCGGCCTTCAAAATAACAGGCTGATGGCCACTAATTAAAAAGTACATTTGCAGTTATAGCTATAAAATTTATTTAGTCTGTACCACAATTCAGTTTTCCATAATTTCTGCAACCATTTAAATACTTTTGACTATTTTCAACAGGGGTAAGGAATAGCATATGGTTCCTCTTTCCATAAAGTTCATGGTTCCAGTACATAGACAACACTTGGTTTTACTCTACCAGCTCTTAAAATACATAACCTAAAACATGATGAATCATGAGATACAAGAACACCCTCTACTACCATTCTTCAGGCCAATATCATGTAAGAACAAAAGGAAAGGGGAAAAAATTTATTTCCTACATCTGCTACAACTTGCAACCACATCCCTTAGTTTATATGTGCAGTATAAAAGATCAGTAAAGTAACTTAAATAATTAATATGTTACCTCAAATATCTGTGCAAACTGTGTTTCTTTGCTGGAAAATATTGCATGGATGCAGTGAATAGCATACTTGGCTTGACGAGGGGGTCCCTTTTTAGCTTTATGATGCAACACTGGAAGCAAAGCACTAAATAGTTGTGTAATAAAACAAATAGACAAACAGAACAAGAGATAAGTAATTTCACAAACTGAAAATCTTCCAAAACATCAAACTAGCAAAGAAGTACCGATATACATATAAAAAACACAACACTTCTGCAAAAGCACTAATTGCTTTTGTTTGGGTAATTTCTTCCAAAAAAAAAGACAAAAAGTTATTTACATAACTTGCAAGAAAAATCCCTATTATTCGTTGATAAAATATCATCTGGTAAAATAGGCATTTATATCTGCACAGGTACTGAGTGTTCTTTTGGAAATATTTTTGCCTACATATCTACATATCACCATTAAATTGCAAGGAATGTTTTTACATTGAGTGTGTGTGTGTTTATATATATTAAAAAAACCTAGGAAAGAATAAGTAATTCTGAAGGGCAACAATATAAATTATAGTGGTATCAGTGACATACCAGCTGTCACAACTTTGGCTATATTCGTTTCCCTCCCATTCTTCAAAAAGCACTACATTTTAGTCTTTCAGAATCTCTTTTTGGAAGCAACACTTTCTTCCAAAAGAATGCAGGATAATGCTACAGCAGATGAAAGGAAGAGTGAGAACTTTCAAAATCCTATAAAGTAAAGATCATTGCTCAGAGTAAGATATACAACTTACGATCGTATGTGAGGAAAGTCTTCTTCAATTTTACTTCCTGTATTTTTGAAAATTTGTAATGCAGCTTCTGCCACTTTTTCATCATCCATTTTCAAGCAAGCGAGGAGAGATTCAAAAGTTTCAGCTGAATGAAATGAGATAGGGTGCGTAAACGAAAGTACCTGCCAAAATATGATGAAAGCCATGTTAACATTTTTTAAAGGTCCACTTATACTAAGACACTTCATCAAGAATCATTTTCCACTGCCATACTGGAATATTCATAATACTCTCCCTGGTTTTGACTCATGATGCACATTTCTCTTCCTTTTTTTAGTAGCTCCTAAAGCTCTGTCTTTATACATGACCACACCAGATTTGATTTATTTCCCCAGTCTCAGTTTCTTCTCCTATTATTCTGACCATGTACTTCTCAGTGGCTACATCTACATTAGCAAGTACTGGGTTACAGCAGGAGCAGGTCTTAAGAGAAACACAACTGATGCTAAGGAAGCAATATTCATGTTTCAGGAGTTTTACTTCAGAGTATTTTTAGACTGACTAAATTCACTTTAGCCAACGCAACACAACATGTGCTTCTGAAGCCCATCTCAATTTTGTTCCTCTGAAAGGAATCCAGCTTATGTGCCTCCAGACTTCACGTTTGTTTCCTCAGGGGAAGAATTGATTCTGCTCTGAAGTGAAATTCCTATCTCTGAAATAGCAACACAGACATACTCAATAGGGTCTCTAGTCCCTCAAGCTTTCCACAGCAACTTAGCAGATTCTGTACCTCTCCTTCAGATTCCTCGACTTGATTGTTTTCAAGTATGACAGTCCTCCCATGTTAAAAAAAATGAAATAAAGAAACCCTCAATTGATCCTCCCTGAAATTTGGTCTTCTCTTCATTTTTAAGTGGCTGTTGATTATTAGCCTCGTTCCACATAATATTCTGACCCATGGCAGAGTAACAATCCTCAAAATCTAGAAACTTCTTCATATGCAGTTCTCTATTTTAACCAAGTTACCTTCTTTCCCACTTCATGGGATGGCATTCCCAATACTGGACTCCTATATTTGTCCTCTCTATATTATTCTGAGATGTATAGACCTCTTTGTTTAGGGTTTGTTTAGGGAGATGTTTACTTATCTCCCTTAAATGTGTCACACCAGTTCATACAAATATGTAAATACTGATGTGGAAGCCTTCATTCAGGTATATAGTCCTTCACAACATGATTCATTCAATCTTACTCAGATGCATTCCTGTGCTACTAGGTATCTGCACTTTTATCTAAATGTGCACATCTGGATAAAGAGCGACACCCTTTCAGGTGAATCTACTTAGTCCTTAGTTAATCTAAAATACCCTGAAAACTTCAGTATTGGGAGTCCTTTAGATTTTCAGGCCTCTGAAGTCAACCCCCAGCTGGACTACTTGGTGGTCTTTGTTAGTTCAGCCTCAAGATTACTCATAGCTGAAATAGGTAAGACCCCAATTTACGTGGAACACAGAGGAACCAGTGGCGCATCAACATACAATAGCACAGTATATATTTACAAATTGCTGAATTCATGCTCTAATAATCAAAACTCCACTGCTGCTGTCTCACACACACCTACTTCTGGCTTCCAGAAAAGCTTGTAAATAATTTTAAAAATAACCTTACTGATCTGCCACATAAGATGAGCATAAAGCACAAAAAACCAAACCAGTTTCTTCCAGGTAGGCACCACATGCTTTTGACTAAAAGCAGTAAGTGCTAATTAAAAATTTATTTGAACAAAGTTGTTTGCAAAGTTTCCCATGCTTACTGACCACCAGGACTATACTTGCCTTCAGCAATTCAAGACCTGCTCTGATTGCCTGGTCAGTAGGTACACCCTCATCTTCATCATCAGCTGTTCCATCTATAGACTTGTTCACTTGCTTGATAAGGGCACTGAAGAGGAAAACAAAACATGGCCTTGTAGTTACTGCAATTCCATCATATATGATTACATCTTAAACTTGTGAAAACACTCTTATTAAAGCAACTTATTTAACACATAAGCCTATTATAAACCAAATATGTCAGCTACATAGATAATCTGGTTGCCCTCATCTCCTATCCAAATCAAAGCTTATGAAGCATTACGTTCAAAAACATTTATCCATCATAAATTAAGAACTATATACAAATTATTCTGGAAGGACGACCGAAATAAGAAAACAATTCGAGCATTACAAGCAACAAACTCATTAAGAATTATGCTGAGGTTACAACCCACTACAGATTCTTAATAATTGATGGAAAATAACTGTTTACAATATTTAGTCTCTAACCAAGAGGGAAAAAAATAACCATTTAACAGCTCTGCTAAGAGCTGATGACAAATTTACAAGCTCGATCTCCTGCATATTTCTTCCTGACAGCAAGGCTTATTTCAAATACTACTGTTAGTTAAATAATCATTTCAGCAATCCCCCTTCCTCCCAGAATTTGTCTGGCTCACTTTTCCTTGAAGTCTTGCTGCCTCATCATCATAATCTTTACTTCCTCAGTTATATTACTGTTTATGTCACTATGAGCTAATATTCCGGGTAGAAAGTTTCAGCTGAAAAGTCTGGACAGAAATTTGTTTTAAAGTAAGTCAGATGGTTACAAACCATACTTTGTCCATCAGCTACACATCCACTTTTACTTACAGGTCATCCCAGCTCTGCTGAATAAAAATGCAACTGTTTCTGTGACTACATTCTGGACAAGGACACAAAAACCCCTATACAAGGTGAAACAGAAGAAAACACTGCAGGGCACCAAGCCTTAAGCCACCCATCCAGCCTATTAATGCTTGTGCTTAAAGGCAAAGTAAGAAACCCCAATTTCAAACCCTGTGATCTATGGCTGACAACACACACAAAAAAATACCTGATGGATTCAGTATCAATGTGCACAGGAGCAATTCTCTCAAGAAGAAACTTGATCATTTCCAGGAAAGGATTTGTTGGTTGCTTTGGATTGCCCAACTTCTTTGTTATTTCCCTCTGAAATACAAGTTGTAATTAAATTTCTAATCAATTCTATTCCAAAAATATTCACACTTTAAGAGCAATTCTTACCACACATCCTTCAGCCTGTTTGCAAGAACATGTTGGGCTAACAAGCATTTCTAACTGACTTCTTATTTTTTCATCATCTTCTAGAACTTGTGTGAACTTTTTCATGAAATCTTGAGCTTTCCCTGGATCAGGAAGGTTTCCTTTAAATAACCAAAATAAATCACTATTTACGTATTGTAAATTGCACAAGTTTGAAACATGATACAAATCACACAAAACCCAAAACAAACAAACAAAAAGAAAAACCACAAAAACCTCAAACCACAAAACACCTCAAAATAAGCAGACATATCTATGAGAACACAAATTTCTACAAATTTCCGCTGGCTAATTTCTTTCCTCACTCTTCACACCCATTTTTCAGGAAGTCTAGTTGTTCTTGCTAATAATATTACTAACAGCTAAAGCTGACCTCAGACTGCAAAGCCTAAACTCCATAAAAAAATATACTCTGTATACAGATTACCCAATGCAACAAGTCTGAAAAAGATCAAAAAGGGTATTTTTGCTAAATTACCCCTTAAACAAACAAGCTTTAAAACAGCTTAAAACATTCCCTTCCCCCTCCAAAAAAAAACCATTTAAAATGCATTTCTTCAACTACATCCTCATTTTATATTTACATTTTCTAGTATAGCAAGGCAATTTATTGGCAAAGGATTAATATACTATTTAAGACGCTTCATATTTTTGGTCCAGCCAGTGTTAAGCAAAGCTGGTACAGAATGTGGTGTAGCACTACAGGATGGTTAGTTCAAAACAAGTTCTATGATGATTTTGTTTTGCTGTATCAATTTCTTTTAAAATAAACTGAGAACTGAAAGTATGAGAAAAAATACCAACTGATGAAAAAGGGATTAGGATCATGGCCAATGAAGCAGCACGGTTCATTTTCTTCCTCTGCATTTTTTTCAAAAATGTGCATAGTCTTATGTAGTACATTTTTTGCCAAAACAGATGGCATTCTTTTAAAAAAAGGTGCATTTGAAAACAAATTTTCAAAACTGTAAAGCAAGTTTTTCTTCATACTGGTTTTAATGCTATTGACATGGTGGGCCCAGAGAACAGAAAGTGCAGCTTTTGGCTTGGTGGGTATTTCTTTGTCAATAGTTCAGTTTACACAGAAGTGCTTCAGTTTTTGAAGCGCTTTCCTTGCTAGTGAAATCCAAACTCTTTTGCATTCCAATGACATTTAAAACACTAAAACCTCAGAAGAGAGCTAAGTTAGTACAAAGCTTAGTAGTTTAGTTAACATCTATGAATATATACTCTATAATAAAAGTTAAAATAGACATTAACACCTTAGATCATTTAAACCTTGAATTAGTCCACAATGCAGCCAAAATGCTATGTGACAGGCTTCATGACTGATGACTTCTTACAGTAAGAGTGTAATTCTGCTTAGAGTTGTCTTCATTCTTAAAAGCATATTGCTGAATCATGTTTATCATTATTCGCTTTAAATTTTATCTGCTGCAAAACGTTTTTCTATAAACTTACCCCAAATGATTTTTAAAACAAGAAAGCAATATAGTTCTACTGTAATTTTTAGACACTGTAAATACTTCTACTGACTTACTTGTTATAACCATCACTTTTGAGAATATAGCTTTACTGCTGGCATCTGTCTGCAAGTCACAAAAGAAAAATGGATTAAGTAAAACTTTTACATTATTTATTTCCATTTGAAAATTGAGTAAGGAAGATTCCAGACTGCATTAACAACAAGTCAGCATTCATTCTACTAACACATCAGTGTGTTAGAAATCAAAAACTACCACTGCAAATTCAATGTAGACACAGAAAGTAGAAGGTAGATCATCCCTACAGATCAGTTATGTAAAATACTTTTATTACTTTTCAATCTACCATATAACTTATGAACAGCACAAATGGGCTATTTCTGCAGTATGTAGTCTCAGAAGAATGTCATCATTTTCAGGGTTCTTAGCTGTCACAGGTGAACTCACATGTTCAGACAAAAAAAATAATAAAATACAGAAATCAGATATCATTTACAGGATTCAAGTAATGCTGTCAGCAAACACAGACTTTCCATATTTGAACTTCTTGTGACTCAGGAGAAAAACAAAAACTCTACTATGGAGTTTCTTTCATCCTGCCTGTTCTAGTCTCCTAATACTATCTAAATCTTCAAGTACTAGCTAAAGCTCCCATCAAAAAAGATTGAGCAAACTACTAATAATTCAGCCGAATGTCAAATAACCTGAGGCAGAAGTATTAATTTGCAGTAGTATAACTCTATTGAATTATGACAGATTAAAGAAGTTTAAGAAACATTTCTTTTTAGAAAATCTGCTGTAGCACTTGATCTACATAATCTTGCATTCATCTGCAGCAAATGAAGATTATACTCCAATAGACACAAAACAGCATTCACCCATTTTCTGCATCTGAACAGGGAAGGTTATGTAATTTATTTTGCTGTATACCACTGCTGAAGGAGAAAACAAGAGGAGCTGTGATTTATGCTTTCACTCTTCAGAAAAGTAACTTGTCTTTAAGCTAAGTTTGATGTCCCATCTGCCTTAAGCCAGGAGAAATTATGACCAACAGCAATAAAAAGTTCCTTAACACATTTTCAGCCTCCTCAGTAGTGCTTTGTCTGAGGAGACCTTGAAGAGGAAAAAAGGAGGATGCCCACAGAGTTTCAGTAAATTGCAGACAGGTAGAGTGGGAAGTTCAAAGACTTATAGTTACAGAAGAATGTAGGTTGGCAGTGACAGCTTTAGGTCATGCAGTTGAACTGCCTACTCAAAGCAGGATCAGGTCTTGCCTCAGGCAAACTTCTAGTTGCATTTTAAATATTTACAAGGATGAAGATTTTGCAGCATCTCTGGGTTACCTGTTCCCATATTTCATCACCCTTACTGCAATTTTTTTTCTTACTACCTAATCAAAGTTTCTTTGTGGTAACATCTTTTCACTATTTCTTGTCTTATTCTGCTTTATCTCTGAGATCTGTCACAATGCCTACACTTGGCACAGGGACAACAACCACAGGAGAACAAATCAACAACTAAGCTACAATGATTACATGAAGAAATTAGACAGAAGTGAAAAAGCACACAAAAAGTCATCTTCTAAAAGGTTACTATTTAATCTCATTCTTGTTTCCTGAAAGAAAGAAATGTTTACATAGCTCTGAATTGCTAATGGGTATTTGTCTCAAGATTATTACTTGGACTGTATGTGATAGTCTGAGGTGCCATTGCAGCCAGCAAAACAATTGTGCATTGGGGAATTTTACTTTATTTAGTATGTCAATTTACACAAAATTTTACTTATTTATTCTGGTATTGAGAAGTAAAAGCAAACAAATTAACACTTTAAAAACAGCATTCAGCTCCCATCAGACACCTCTCTCCCCCGTTCTGCTCTATCACAAGCCATCTAAATTCTCCCATGTAGTCTTGTTATTTAAGAGAATATCCAAGTGCAGAGAACTAGCATTTAAGAGCAAAAAATAGGATAAAATCCAGACGGACAAATGCAAACATGTCAAAAGCATGCACTGAACTGAATGCAATGCTTATGCTGACATCAAAACCTTCCCGGTAAATTCCATATCATATTTGATATTTTACAACTGAGAAAGAACTTTCATAACTCCCTGAAAACAAAAGGAAAAGTTGAAATTTCACTTTCAACTGAAAAGCGGAAAATATCAAGAAAGTAACTCAGGTATTATATGTATCAATGTATTTAACCTACACCAAAGAACATTAAACAGTACATGAAAAGCATTTCAATACAGTCACCAAAATACAATGAAGTATTGTTGTGCTAGCTTTTACTGCTCTTGGAATTCAATACATTACAGCATGTTTTTAATGCACTAAGTCAAAATAATGAATTTCACTTTAGTCTCTCTCTATTAGCAAGACATTAGCATTTCTAAGCATATACATTAGATAATCCAACCACACAGCTACCCACTCTTCCTGGTTCAGGTAATTCCAGCAAATGGATAATCATTATATTTATCTTGGTACAACTATGAACACATAACAAAAATAAAAATCACACACACAGCATGTGATGAGCATGGCAACATTTTCTACTCTATATTATTTCTGTTAAAAAGCATCAAATCAAACTTCTAGCAATAAAGCCAAGCTTTAATTATATTCCAAACCATATCAAGAATTTAGTTTTATAATTCCCCTACCCCAAACATGAGTATGAACACAGATGTAACTAAAACAAACTGAAATTCACTTTATGAGAATATTCTAAATGCTCAATAAATTTCCATTTTTCCCTTCTGAGCAAATCTGTAAACAAAAAAAATTAAATTGTGGTCTGGTATTTCCAATACAATATTTAAGAAATTTCTGAGAGCGAAGAGAAACAAGTGACCTGTTGGGACAAAAATATTCCAATTTCTTCAAAGTTACTAACCACACATAAGATAACAATTTAAGAGGGTTTATATAGGTACTTAATGACTTGATTTGGCAGTCAAAAATAATATGCTGGTTTCACCCTGTTTCAAGAACCAGAATAGTCCTGGCTAGATGTAACTCAAACAGTGGGACAAAATATTTTAGTATTAAATGACCAGCAAAACATTTTAGAAATTTCCATAATACCCTTTTCCTCTTCAATTTTACAAACACAATATACATACATTTCCTTCAGCAAATGTAGTCTAATGGAGTATCAGTTAACTTCCACAATATTTTCAATCTGCTATTACAAATAAGCTTGAGATAGCTAAACAACAGGAATTAAAAACCAGTACATTAACTAAAACTGTATATTCACTGGGAATAAAGATAAGTTGAACTCACTTTGGGTTGTTTTATTAGGTCAACTAAATCCTTTACTTGATGTCGTAGCAGATTTTGACATTTCCACATTTCATTCAATGCTCTAAAAATAGAAAAAAATTAAAAGAATTGTCAAAATTATCTATTCAAGGAGTAACACAACTGTCCACAATGAGTCTTTACAGTCTTTTCAATTTTAGACTCAGAAATATACTTATCACCTGAACTTCCACTGCTTTGTGAGCAAAGGCTAAATATTTTCTAGTGGGATAACATGGAAAATTTACATGGTCATATTAGACTGAAACAAGGTAAGATTTTGAAACTCGTTTCATTTCAGATGCTGAAGTACACTACCTTTCAAAGAAGGAGGAAGTAACTAATCTCTGGTCCATTAAGAACTCATTTGTACAAGCCTGAAATAACTCTTCTAAAAACATACCAAGAAGTAGGTTAAAGCAGATGTTTAAGATTTTTATCACCAAAACAAATGCTTTTCTTGCAGACAGGAAGCAGCTACTAAATTAATAAATTGTGAAACGTGGACATGATTAGGCTTATACAAGATGTATGAAAGATACTCAGCAGAATAGAAAATTAACACACCTTCCAGGAATATTAAACCATATAAATAGAGGTCGCAGACGCATTTACAAAATTCACAGAATCCACAAGTAAAAAAACTATTTCCATATAAATAACTGAATAAACTATGTCTTTAAAATGAGTACTACTGCAATAACTGTAGAATTCAGAAGTTACTTGTTGCCTGAAATAACAAATAACTTACAAAATCCTTTCTGCATTTTCATTTAGCCTACACTAAAAATTACTAGAACGGTAACTTACTATGTTTAGTATAGTATTAATAATTTTAGTTTGTTATAGTTGTCATATCTTTGGACAGGCAATACAAGAAATTCAGGGGATTCAACTATCAGTTTTTGTACTATTGGAAGACTTTGGGATCTTTTAAGGCATTCATTCATATACAAAGCCTTTTCTAGTCTCTTTCACAGGAAAAAAACCTCTATTTGATTTTCAAGTGATGGAGTAGTACTACATGAAAATCAAAGTAAAACTATATAAAATCAATCCAACTGTGAACATTACAGCAGTATAACTGTTATTAGTTAAATTCACATAGATGCACCCATTTTAAGCTGGAGAAGGCAAATAAGGTAATAATAATAAAGGAGGAAAAACAAGTAAGTTCTTCTCATTCTTAAGTCACCTTGGCTGCTGCAACAAGTAGCTTATTAATTAAGAAGTTGTCAGGTAATATTTAGAGCTGATCTACCATATCTATGTTATCTCTTTGCAGACATAAAAAGAGCAAGACACTCTTTGCTTGAGTACTGACATGTACTCAAGCTTGTTTCCAGATCTTTGGTACTATGTTTTTTAGCTGTTTATGGTTCAAATGTATTGCATCTTATTAGAAAACACCCTACAAGTTTAGGGTTTTTTCAAAATCTCACTTGAAAAATAGATGCTATTTCTACATTCTGTTTTCTAATAGTTTATAAACTATTTCTGTCCACTGACTTAGGCTACTCATAACAATTCAGAACTACTTTACAATAATATAAGTATTAAAAATTATTTTGCAAGTAGTAAAAAGCAGCACATACTTCACAGCATTTGAATCCAGTGTTGCATAAAGGTAATACAAACACTTCATTCGTTCATTGGTTTCCAAGTTATGAGGGACCATGTACTGAGCAAAAATGCGTTCAACAAGTAACCTGAAAGACAGGATTAAGACACTTAAGCTGTGCAGGAAGAACATGGCCTGGAATTGTTGAAACATCAATTCAAAAATTCTCAGCCCTATCTAGACATCAGTTGTTGCATAAAAAAAAGGGGATATTCAAAAACCTAAAGGTCAGGTTATTTGACATAACTCCGCATAAATTAAACAAAAATGTCTCATTACAGAAAACACAATTTTAATGCTTTCAGTAGGAGATTTAACAGAAGACATTATCAAAATCAGATGCATTAATCTAGAAGAAACCAAATAATTCAAGAAAGATATTAATTACCAACCCAATAAGATGTTATCATTTAATTTCATCACAAGTCAGTATTGGGATAAATTAATGAACTCACCCAAATTAATTGCCCTAAAATAATACTGCTACTACTAATAATAATGCTTATAAAAGAAGAAATATCATGTTGATTATATCATACAATATCAGGAAGCCCAGAAGGAGAATTCAGATACTAATTAGAAGGAGCTGACTTCCTTCCACCCTCTTCTGGCCCTCTTCCCCACAGGCTAAGTTTATCCCATGTCTTTTGCTTCTGCAATATAAATGCAGGTATATTCCCAAGGGAATTATTAAAAGCTTGTGTGTAACATGAAGCTCTTTATTTGGAAAAAAGAGGAGAGAGAGGTTTGGGCCTGACAGTTACCTAGAAAAGACTGAGAAGAAAACAAAAAAAGAAACCAAGCCCACATGCTACTCCTTAAATACCAAGAAGTCCAAGACTGAGGTCCAATACTGAGATCAGTATTAATAGAATGGAGCAAACAGGTAAAAACAATCATGTATGTTTAGGCTGGAAAAGAAAACAAAATTCTTTATGCACAGTTCGAGTAGGTGATCAAAACCCAAATCCAGCTAGTTTAGGAAGTTTAAGAAAAATGTCAGTGGTTAAGACTGGATGTAAGGATCCAGACAGTCCATTTCCACAGTACCATGAAATAACTACTTGTTCTGATGATAACTTTTTGAGGTTTTGAATTTTGGAAATACTTGTATGGGTGTGCAATGCCATTTGTATCTGAATGCACTGTGAAGGTTCATTTCCAAAGCCAACACAGTGACCTTGATTAGCCCCGAACTTGTTACCCATGTGCAACCATCTCTGTCAATACCAACAACCATATACAAGGCTACAGCTGGTATGACAGAGGCACTGCATTCACCACAAATCCAGGACAAAGCCCTAATTCACAGCTTCTATGCTACAGAAACCTAATTTTCTGCAGGGTGATATGGCTTGCCCACTGTCATTAAACATGCTATCTTTAAAACATACAGGAACAACACACAAATCTAAAACACTATTCAAGCAAGTTTACTTACTAAATTTTAATATAAAAACTAAAATGTTACAGAAATTTAAACAAAGATTCCCTCTACTGAAACAGTGGTAACGTACACCTAAGACTTCTGAAATATTCCAACTTCTCACACCCTTTAGAACCACTTTTGGCCTTAAAATTTAAAAAAAAAAAAGTAGAAGAAAACAACACAGGTCAACATTTGGCCGCAGCTATATAATATTATGCACTGAATTAAAACATACAGGATTATCAAGACTCCTCATCAGAACTGGAACACAAAGGAAAAACAAATCTTCATAACAAGTTCTAACACTTAGACACTGAATCACCCAGCTTTTATAATTAACTTACCGGTCATCAATACTGTTTTGATAATATATATGCAGAAGTTTATCTTTGATCCATGATATCTGTTTTGCAGCTTCTTTTCCTGCTTCTGATTGCAATGAATATTTCTTGTATATCTGTGCAAGTCCCATCATAGCTTCCTTCCTCACTCTCCACTTGACAAAAAGAAATAGCAGCCAGTTTAGCAGTTCTGAACTCAAAACTGAAAAGACTGCAGAATTTTCTGTTAAGTATTTCCTATTCCACACCAAAATAACATCATTGCATGCACAAAAAAGTTAAACTGAGTTCTAAGTGCAACAGTTTCTCATTAGGACGTATGTTGCATCATATCTATTACACTAAACCTTTCAACACCAGTAACTACCATATAAGTATGCCTCTTTAATTTAGAATTATTACAGATTTAAGCCAACACCCTTCCTCACACTCTATATTCACTATCTGCATTTCTGTCATGGCTGCAACAAGAAAAAGCATGCCACCAAATGAAAAAAAGAAATTAGGCAATAATTCTTTTAAGTTTACCATCAACAAAGCTGTTTACTATACTTTAAGTAGCAAACCTCATAAATTTTACCTAATAATGCAATGTATCTAAACTAAAATTCAAGATTATTCAAATTTGAAAGCTACTACACTGATTTGCAGCCTTTCAATGATCTAATTAAAAGCAGGTAATCTACAGTACATACAGTATCTTCTGGAACCTGCTTGAAAAATTTCGTAAGAAAAATTCTACAATGTTTTCCAAGGGTTTTCTTTGACTCAAAAGTTTTACTAGACTAGACAACTGGAACAACATTGTTGTGTTGCAGCCAATTTAATTATTTACATAATATCATCTTAAAATACAGCACAATGAAAAATGTAGTATTCTAGTCATGGGAAAAAGGTACCTCACTAAATAAATTGCATCAAGATTTTTTGCTTTATATGGGCTTTCATTCGTAATTTTAAAATCAGTATAGCATTTTTTATAAGTGCTGATTTTAAAGAAGGTGCATATTACAGTTTAGAAGTATAAAACACAGCTATTATCAATGCTAATTATGTCTTACCCGCTTGTCCAGTGTTCTTTCTCTGACGAAATTTAGCAAGTGATCATTGACAAGCAAAAGATCTTTTTTAGCAGCAGTAACTATGGACACTATAACATCATGACGTATGGCCTCCTCAGGATCATGTGACCTTACTTTCAGATATTCTGGGGGAAAAAATGAGTAAGTGTAAGTATATAGCTTCAGCTACTTTCCCCACTAGACAGAAACAGAAAAATTACTTTATTCATTTGAAGCATCAGCAGTAAGAAACCAATAGTTTTCTCCAAGACTAACTGGAATGTCAGTAAAACTTTGTATTTGTTTAGAATATTAAATATGTATATTACTGGCACTATTGAAATAAGAATTATGTGGCTACAATTTTTTTATTATTTCTTATAATAGTTAGGCAATGTATACATTAGCAACTATCATAGCCAAGCAGGACTGGATCTGTAGAGTAGAACAGACAGTGCTTGAGAACTTGCATACCACATCATATGCGTTTTAAAGTCTTACATCAGGCTAGAGGCTACTCCCTGTCTGCAGACTCCATCCCCTTTGGCTCCTAGAGCACATTATTTGCACTCCTGCTCACAGCTACTCTAGCATCCACAAGGAATCTAGTTCACCTGCTCCAGGAACACTCAACAGTATGAGCCATGTAAGCATTGTAAGCAGGGACAAATCAAGAGATACTTCAAACTATAACGCTTATTTAGACACATCCTAGTTTATCCATCTTAAACAATTTTTCTAGATCATGCTGGTACACTGCTACTTATTCACTAACACAATCTTACACTATCAACACTTAAAAACTTCTGCTTTTAGGTATCAAATTTGTTAGCTACCTACTGCCATTTTTAAAAGCTGGTAAATAAATGGCAAAGTTCACTTATCTTTTTAGCTATATTTTAGGTTATTTTAGAAATACAAAAGGGTAGGAACACACACACGGAAGTTAAGATTGCAGTTCACTGCATACATCAGTGCAACGCTGAGAAGTTTAAGAAACTTTGCAATTTCAAACTTTACTCTGAATGAAATAACCAGAGGTTACTGTTCTTTCATCACTGTTCAATGACCAGTGAAAATTTTGAAGTCTCAGCTCAAACACTGGCCATTAACATAACAGGTAATCAGCCCAAGTGTCAAAAGAGTACATTTCAAAATAATGCTTTGCAGTTATAGAAGCTATGAAATTTTAAATCCAAATAAGCCTTTTTAAAAAACCTATTGTTTCACAGGAACATAAACTAAAACAAATGAAAAATACTGCCATTACGCAAAACAATTCTCGTCTCCAATACCAGTGAGCCACAGAAATTTTTAAGCTATTTGACTTTGATAAGTACTATGTGGAGAGAGAGGAGGGGCAAGCAAAATTATATTTCCCAGAGGATACCATTAGAGGGGGCACAAAGTCTTTCTGCAATGTAAAAAAAAGATAAATTTAAAATACAATTCTGATAATTAAAAAAGAAAATATTTTTACCATTCCATTAAGGAAAGATCCAGAACCTTTTGGGTTTTTTCAGCTGGCTTAACAATTCAGAATCACAAAATATTCTGAGTTGGGAAGGGATCTCCAAGGATCAAGTCCAGCCCTTATGGGGATCAAACCTACAACCATGGTGTTCCATGCTCCAGCCAACAGAGCTAATCTCTGGATAACAGTGTAACTACAGGGTGACTCCAGCCTGTCTCTATTTGTGTCCAATTTGACAAATACTCAGCAAACAGGAAAGCAATCCCATGCACTTTAGAGTCCTTTTAACTCTCCCCTTAGACCAAATAGGCCAAGATATTGCCTCAAAAAAACTACAAGTAGGACTTCAATGATCAGGGGAAGATACAGTCTACAAAGCAAACCAACCAATTCTCATTAATTACACTTTTTTTATTAAGACATGGGGAGCAGCAAAAACTAAATGCTTCCATTGATTCCAGTTGCCTTCTTTCTACAGAGCTCCTGAATTACAGACTGTGTTTGATCTGAAGGAGGTGAAACTGTGGTCAGTTATGAGGACTGTTATCATGTTTTAGACAGTGGCTATATAAGACTTAAACATTTCAGCTTTGTGGAACTTAAGTTTCCCCTATGCACCCTAATTAATAAATGCCAGGACCATTAGGTTAGGCAGGCTGTCTTTACCTGATCCCATGGTGCTTAATTTCAGCAGCAGTTGGGAATGCAACTACTGTATGAGAGGGATCTCTCTAGCAGAGGCATTCTTTATGCACAATCCCCTCAGCCTGAGAAGCAACACTGAAGGCAGTGACTTTGACTTAGAACTCCACCATCAATTAGATCCTCCACAACATCTGACTGCATTACTTAGGATTACAACTGGCCTTTTTAACTCTTCCAGGAAACTTAAAATGGTATTTTAATGTTATAATAAAGCTGATACCTGTTAAGTCCTTTGCCAGATCGGGGTGGTTCATAAGGCAGTGACTTGCAAATTTGACACACTCAAGGCGAATAGGTACGTGGATATCATTAAACCTAGTTAGAAACAAGACAAAGCATTACAACAACAAAAATTCCACTTGTACCAAAGTGATCTGTACATTTCTACACAATATCAAATACATCTGAAAATGTTTTTTATGCTTCCCATGGATGGTTACATGCATACAGCATTTCCGATTTCACAGTATTAAGTAGACTGTCTTTAGCTTAAAAAAAAATTCTCATACTCATTTGTTGATTCATGTTCTGAACATGAAAAGAATTTTCTCCTGGTACACATTAAAAACTCACAGACAATAAACTATTGTAATAAAACAAAGATGTATTATATATTTTAATTACTTTTCTGTAATGCCACACATAATTAACCACAAGCCATGTATCAAAAACTCAAAATTTTCTAAGACTGTGACATCCATGCCCTCCTCATATTGCATGACAGACAACAAACAAATGCACATTTGTGTACTACAAATGTCTTCTGAGATGGATCATTTCATAGGATATCTGTTTGGAAGACCGAACTAGATTTGATGCTTGAAAACTAGTATTTTCACATTTTTGATTTTTATATAAGTTATTTCATAACAAAACTGTTGATGCAATTAGTTACCGACAACTCTTCCAAAAATAAATGCATTTCAAACTATCCTCAAAATCCTTGGTATGAAACAATTTAAAAATGTAATTTTAGAACACTGTTGCTGTTGAAATATTTATCAAATAAATAGATTGTAAGGAATACCTGTTTTAGTAAAAGCCAGGTATGTTTTCAAAATCAAGAGAATTTTATGAATGCTTCCTTCAATAACAAAGCTATTATAACTTTGTGAAAATCCTTAGAAGTAGTAAATGCATATATGTGATTCATAATTAGCAGAAAGCAATTACTGTGAACAAACTGCACATAATCACATTGTAACACAAGGAAGCATTTTCCTTTGGGCCCAAGCAGGTGTGGTATTTTTTGATGGCATTACATGTTTTAAATAGTTATACATTTTCAAGCAAAATACACTGGTTCAATGAAGTTAATGAAGTTTCTTCTAAGTCATAAAGTAGCATTTCTCTGAGGACTCTGCTTGGGATGATTGAATGCTACATTATAAACTATGGCATTTATAATAACTTTTAGAATTTATCCTCTTTTAATCAAATAAAAAATATTTTCTTTATAGTAGCCAAACTTGAGTTTCTCATGACTACAAGCTCCAGCTGTATTTTCCATCTCAAACTGGCAGAATATTTCAAAAAACAAAAACTCAGTATGTCTGCAGCATCACAAGTACTTCCTTTAAGGTACTCCTGCCATTAACAAAAACAAATGGAAACTCATACACAAAGACTGCACATAAAAGCATCAAAAGTAGTTTTAATATCACCTGATACTAAAAATGTCATTTGATGCTGTAAAATTAATCCATCATTGAATAGTCTCACTTGTGAGAAATTAAAATGAAGTATTCATTTTTCTTGACACTGGCACTAAAGCTAGCTGAAAAAATGAACATTTAAGGAGATGATTTGTAAACATTCATGCTGCAGAATGACAGATGTGGAAGATATGTGTAAAATTGCTTTAGCATTATCTGCCAGATCTCAGATAAAGCAGCAGGAGGAAATTCACGCTTATCTGTGTCACTTAAAAAAAAAAAAACAAAGCAACTGCATTTGACTTTATTGAATGTTTTTCCTCCCTAGACAGGGAGCTAAACCAGAATATACCTCCCCAGGTAGCACTGCCAAAGTGGTTTGTTTTGAGATGCCAACTCCGAATCCTTCGCCCCAAACATTTTTGCTAGAAGTTTTACAACCTGCAGACGTTCTTCATTGTCATTGCTCTGGAAAATGAACATATTTGTCTTAAATTTAAAAAGGAAAACTAACCCAAAAAGCAGAGTTCTGTTTTGTACAGTTTTTACACCAATACACTTACATATTTCTAGAAATACCACAGTACAGATTAATAGACTTCTCTTATACACAAATGTCTATCTCAAGGCAAAAACCCTTCATTATTTTTTTGAGAAGACAAATAATAAAGACTGTGAAAAGGAAAAACAATGTAGAAACAAAAAATGTTGTGAACAAAGCCTGGTGAAAAATACATCTTTTTAACACTTATTTACAGTTTACTGATTGTTAGGAAATCTGATATGTGCCTATACAAATTCAGACACAACACAAAACTTACACAAGTCAGTCTATGCTTGTCTGCACATAAAGGTTTACAGTTCTATATAACAGTGCTTAATTGCTAAATTTAAAATATTCGTTAAAAATAACCATTTCCAGACTACAAGTTCAGAGGATGTGGTCCTGTATTTGAGCCTATATTGAAAACTGTTGAGGTACAACAGATAGTCTTCCTTTTATATTTAAAATGAGCACTAACAATGATAGTGGAAACATACTGGAGAAGGCCTTGTTTTATCACTGTTTTGCATTACATTCTTTAATACAACACACAGTATGTGAACCTTAATGCATACTTCAGAAATGTATGTTAACATCTGTGCAATTAGCATGTACTTACTGCTCACCAATTTATTTCCTTTGCTTATTAAAGAAAAGGGAGAAAACTCAATTTGCTGCAACAATTCCTTGAAAAGGGATAACTAAAAGTAATTTATATTAATTAATTATTAATCCTTTATTATTCCCAGGTTCTTTTTCTGGTAAAAGATAAGAACTGTGTAAAATACTGCTTTTTTCTAGCATCTTTGAATTCTTATTAGTTCAGCATCACCTTTTGAACATGAACAAGAAATAAGAGCACAATATAGCTGTCGGAATTCTTTTATACAACACCAGTTTTAGAGACAAACTCTTTCTCCTGACTCAATACCATAAAAGGGCTGAAATGTTTGCCAGCATGTCTTTTTAATTCAGAACCCTAAGAACAGTAAAAGCATTTGTAAAATTCTTAAAGTAACAGAGCAAGAGAAGTGAAGGACGCAGTAATTTCCAACAGTGATATATTACTACATTACGAAAGACTAATTCTTTTGAATACACTTTAGTATTACGTATTCAAAGCATTAACAGCAAATCAATTAATATGGGTTTTTTTGCATTTGACTAAATTTTTTCCAATTAGCATTCACACTGACATCACTGAAAGCATTCTACAACCACCTCCTCTTAATCTGCAACAAATTATTGTTTTTTCTTAATGAGTTTCAGCCCATTACACTACAAATTC
Source organism: Dicaeum eximium (assembly GCA_013396995.1). NCBI lineage: Eukaryota > Metazoa > Chordata > Aves > Passeriformes > Dicaeidae > Dicaeum > Dicaeum eximium. Next base: position 3,752,106 of record VWZP01002845.1, read on the forward strand.
TTATTCTGTGGGCCATGGTTAAAAACTTCTAATTTCTTGTTTTGGCCTACATTACTCCAGCCTCCATGACTTACATCCTATCCACTCTTGCTTAAAAAACCAAAACATTGAAATATTAAGCATCTCTGAATTTTTTTCGGTAACCAACACAGACTCAGAGCAAGACACTCCACAAGGTGGAAGAAGGAGCCAGGTGGAAGAGCTGGGAGCACACTAAACATTCAACTACTTAATTATACAGGCAGAAATACAGAGGAAAAAATGACAACCAAACCCACAAAACAACGATGTGCTTCTGTGTCAGTACTAGATCTCTAAACACACCACACTAAAATGCCAAGATCAAGCACAAATGACTGATCCTCACAGAAGAGGTTAACTTAAATGAATATAGTGCTTGCTCATTCTCCTGTTAATTCTCTGGGCTCCTTTCCATAATCAGGCAAAAATCAAATTATGAGTAAGATGCAACCATGATTTCACACAGCTCTCACAGAGCTTAACAACAGAGTTCTGGCACCTGAGAACACAGGAGCTTTTCCTTTACATAAATCTATAGAGGCAGGGCAGGTTGATCCCAGCCAAAAGCCAAACACTCACCCAGGTCCCTTTCTCATTCTTCTCTCCAACAGAGAGAGGAAGGGAAGAGAAGGAAGGTTAAAAGGCCCATACATCAAGAGAACAAGAGTTCAATAGGTAAAGAAAAAGCCATGTGTAGAAGCAGAGCAAAAAGAGGAATTCATTCACTACCTGCCATTGGCAGGGAGATGTCCTGGCAGTTCCTGGAAAGCAGGGTCTCACATAGGGCTCACTTGGGAACACGAACAGTATGAACACAAATTAATCCTTTCCTCCTCCTTCCCCTGACCTTTTATTGCATAGTAGGTGCCCCCTTTCAACCTCCTGCTCTACTCAGCCTACCTGGGGGGAGGAGGAGTGGCACAGGGAGAAAGCCTTTACCTGTGCCTTCACTGTTTTACCAAAATGGCAAGGTGCATGAACACTAGATGGCCACATCATTTACATCCCAAGTAATGAGTAGGCTCAACAGTATTACTGAGGCACCTTAAACTTTCTCACAAGTTTCATGCTATGAGTTTTTAACCCATCTACACATGGTCAAAAATTTATTTCATCTCTGATGAGAAAGCCCTTGGATTTTACCTCCACTCAAAGAGACCGTCTACCAACCCTAAACCCATGAAGATAAACCAGAAGGCTTCCTGCCAGAAAGAGCGCAAAAAATTTCATGGAGATTGAGAGCAAGAGATTTGGATCCTGTCAGGTAATGAGTCACAAACTCAAAAGATTTTTGTTTACACCCTCAAACTCCCATCAGCCACAAAGACTGGGAACAAGGCAACCCAATCAACCGGAAGGCAGTGGACACGGCTCAGTGAAGCTCACCTGGTGGTAGGGGAAAACCATCATCACTTCATTTTCAAAGCATGCCACAAAACTATACGATCATAGAGTCATAAAGGTTGGAAAAATAAAATCTTTAAGATCCTTGAGCCCAAAAATTAATCAAGCACCACTGTGTTTGCAAAGAAACTATTACATCCACTTCCCTTCTCAAAACTTCAAGAGATAGTGATTCCACCACTTCCCTAAGAAGCCTGTTCGAATTTTTGACAAATCTTTAAGTGAAGAAATTTTTCCTAATACCAAATCTAAGCTTCCCATAGTGCAACTTGAGGCCATTTTCTCTGGTCCTGTCACTTATTACCTGGGAGAAGAGACCAATCACCCCACTTTGCTAAAACCTCCTTTCAGTTTATTCTAGAGTGAGTGACAGGATCTCCTGCAAGCATCCTTTTCTCGAGGCTAAATGTTAAGAAGCAAAGAAATAAGATATTACACATAAAGTTTCATGTACAGAATAGGCAACTAGAAGTAACATTGCTGATATCAGGAGGAATCCATTCAGATTCATGCAGCACTTGCCAATTTCACACATGAAGCCAAGCTTGCACCTCAGCTTTCAAGGGAGCCAGAACACTTGATGTCTTTCTCAGGTAAGTCTACCATGAGTGTACTTCATCTGGCCAAAATTTGTTTTCACTTACTGCTTTTGAAGCCAACTAAAAAGAAGTGCCTATTTTCAAAAATACAGAGAAAATTATTCAATTTGTCTTTGTAAAGCTCAGATAATATGTCCCCTTCCATGTGTTCAATGCATGCAACATGAGATCATTCTGGCACATCACAACTCAGTTGTTCAGACAATCACAGCTTTCCTTCAACACCGGACAAATGAGGAAAGTTTTTCACCATGAGATCAATCAGCCATTGGAATAATCTCCCCAGGGAAATGGTAGATTCCCCAATATAGGACATTTTAAGATCCAGCTAGACAGAGTGCTGGGCCATTTTGTCTAGACTGTGCTTTTGCCAAGAAAATTTTATCCAGATGATCTTTGAGGTCCCTTTCAACCTGGTATTCTATGATTCTATGATCATCTGCTAAGGAATAATACAAATCTCCTAAGCAGCAAAGCAGCAATATAAAATCTTGGTAAACACTAACTGTTCCATTACCTCTTAATCACTACTGGAGTATTTGCCTTCTACTACCACAACTCCATATTCAAGAGCCATATCAGACAATTTCATAGAACAAAAACTGGATGCTCCTGTGAAACTACAGGAAACTACTGTGAAACTACTGTATTTGGTCTAAATATACTTTACAAAATTTTATTTAAATACCTAGTAGTCCATGGTAATTGAGCTCAGAAGGACAAGGCTCCTTAAATGGGCATATAGAGACACAGTACTATGTGCCAAATCCAGAAAAGACAAAATCACTGAGTCAAGCTCTGAATGATATGCAGGGTTCACTGAATCTCTTGGCTATTGTATCATTAATTTAAATTAATCTTTATTGAAAAAGACAACTCCCCTCTCCCAGTTTTCAGTATGGACTGTCATGCATGTTTTTTTCCTTCACCAGCCACCAGACCCAAGGCTGCATCAAGCTTAACAGAGTTACTGCTATCTAGTTTCTTTTCATTCAAAGCAATAAAAAATTGTCTGTCTTCAACCATAATCATTCTGAGTTTCATTGAAATCACACTCTCTTCTCCACACACTAATGAGCTATTTAACTGGAACTGAATTAAAAAATGTTGACACTAGCTGTTGCTGTTCAGAATAAAGCTAAAGCCATTGTTGGAGTGGAAAGTATTTAATCATTGCTGGCAGGTCTGCATGTAGAATGAACTTGTGTTGATCTCAGAAAAAACACAGGTTGACTATATTTCATTAATATTTTAGAACACTTATCTTCAAAATACTCTTCTCACCACAGAAGATCTTAAAGACCCTGAACTAATTTAGAGCCATAAAATGATTTTTGTTGGAAAAGACATTTAAGGACATCCTTCAATCCCCCTGCCATTAGACACCTTCTGCTAGACCAGGTTGCTCAAACCCCACCCAGTGTTGCCTTAAACACTTCCAGAGATGAAGCACTACAATTTCTCTGGGAAACCAGTTCCAGCACCTCAAAATTTAAACCGGGTGTATCCTATTCTAAACAGAGGTGCTTTTTATTCTTCTTAAAAGATGAGTCATTTGACAGCCAATGGGAAAAAATTGGCATATATTATTTTCTCTTATAACCTAAGTTTCAAAACACATGCCTGGAGTAACAAATTATTATTGTGCTGTTGGAATAGCTACAAACTATATTGAGTTCAAGAAGACATCAAGGAATAAGAGTGGTAAGAATGTAGCTATCAAAACCTACATATCTCTTGGAAACATTGTTAAATTGGATCTTGCAGACATCAACCATAAACCTCTTACCCTTAAGGGTTCAGACCACAATGAGAAAACTACACTAAGTCTGAAGGAGACAGAAAACAACAAAATACGTGTACATTATCTGAAAAGAGCACACTAAACAAATAACAGAAATGCAAACATGAAAAAAAGTGTTGTAAATTAAGAAGTACAAAGAAAACATGGAAATGCTTAGGGCTGAAATCAGCTAGCTGAAGAAAGAGCAGAATTTTTTCTGGCTTGGGGAAAGAGGGAACAAAATCCTCCCAAAAATAAACCCAGAAAAAAAAAAAAGGTTGACATTGGCTACTAGACTATCTGATTCCAATAAAATAAGACTCAAAAATTACATCAGTATTGAAAAATCATGAAATATGAGTCAATGAAGGATGACAATTCAAGCAACTGCAGATTTTAGTGGACTTACAGATGGGAAAGGTACTGCAATTATATACTATTATAGTAGCAGGTAAGATCAAATATCCTGAATAACACCTTCAGCTGCAGAAGTACTATTTTTATTGGACTGAAAATGATAATTGTTTGCCATCTGTATAAGTAGGAATTAAAGGCTGAAAAAAGGTCTACTTTGAAGACACAGATAGCAAGCAGTAAATTGAACTCTACTTCCCTCAGAAATGTGAACAGAATGATAAAAGCATTTTAAAAACCCCTCATCCAGCAAGTGTAGAGTGCCTGCCTAGCAACATTAGGCAAAAGTAATAGGTATGAACAAGCCACTATGATAATATATATTGCAATAGTAAGAGGCCAAGTGTGCTACAAACTGGAGTTAAAATCTGTCCTCTGTAATAAAAATACATTCAAACTTACAAGCGGCCCATTGCACATCAGCCCCCAAGTTTACTAACAGATCACATACAAACAAGTAATATTAATCATTAATCTAATCACACTCCTCACAGAAACCCTGTGGAATGACAGATAGAATAAAAGTAGTGCAGAACAAAGGGAGAACCAACTGTTATACTGCATTTGTCCAAGTGATGGAGACACTTTGAAAAGGAAGTCAAAAAGAAATAATACCTATTAAAATAGAGAGTTAGCACCAGCTATCCTCCAGACATATGAAACAAGCCTGAAAAATCATAAGTCACTGCAGTAATTACTAGAAGACATACTGATGCATTCTAGTTGTCTGCTTACATCTGTCAAGGACTACAATTTGGAAAAAAATATTAGTGTATATATACCCAAAATATTAGGTCTTTCACAATAAATAATAAGTAAACCCAGAAATAAAAGAGGTCAATTCACAAGTCATCCAAAAAATGGAGTTATTGCTTGAAATATACAAGCCAAAACAATCTACCAACCAAATCCCAAATACACACACACAGTAGGTTGATACACTAAGTTAAATTACATTTTTAAGGGTTTTTATGGATTTTCCTTTAAACAATGCAGAGAAAGTAATTTCTACATATAATTAATAGTTTTATTTGCCAAATAATTTGAAGAACTTGTCAGTAAAAAAAAAACCCAAACAGTAATGATCAAAGCATATATCTTTCAAATATATAGAAAGGGTAGAAAGTGTTTACCTTAAGTTTGAATTCGAGCTGTGGTAGAACAGAAAGCAAGAGGTGACTGTCAATATTGTATAACTCCAGAATCAAATCAAACACATGCTCTGACAGGTCACTAATTGATGTTTTACCAAGCATGAGGACTTGATTGAAGAACTGGAAAACAAAACAGATTGCAGATCAACAACAAGAGTACACATGCACTCTTCCAAATCCTATGCTAAATCCTAAAACATTAAATCACTTTTAATCTTAAAACCTAAATTTCACTACTAAAAGGATTGAAGGTGTCACACACAGATCAGAATTCCATAGCAGAAGTCTTAAAATATCATTGTCTTGTATCAAGTATTATACACAGAAAAACACATTAAACCTGATGTTTAGCCCAGCCTAAAAGGCCTAAAAATAACTGAAGAAACACAACTTTAAAGGAGTTTCTGTGCATCATACCTTTTTATAGTGGGACTATATTCAGGGTTATTCCACTACTTAAAACCATCATTTCAAAAGTATTTTAGCATTTAAGCAAGGCTGAAACAACTGGCTAATTACTACACTACACAGCTGTCAGGTTAAGGAGTTGAAAGTAAAAGCATAGGAATTAATTAATCCAGAATTTGTATTTACAAGCAGCATAATGTAACAGTAAAGCAAATATTCTGTCTTGGTAAACTTGACATATTTGAGGGAAACTTCATACTTCTCATTAAAGAAAATGTTTACACATTATTTTCAACTATGTCCTCTCTGATGGATAAGAAGCAACTAAAGAGGTATATATATCTAATAAAATACATCTTATTTTAAGTTAGACTGTCGAGAACAAATGCTTTGCTTTTCAGGATACAGAGTTGCCTGAATGTATATAATCCTGGCTAGGAAACTAAGTGATACTGTGTTTTTAATGTATCTGAAGAATGAAAATTTTCAAAACCACAAAATACTTCTCTCTGTTGAGAGACAAAGAAACAAAGACTCCATGTGCATTCTTCCCATGAAGGAAGGTTCTTATTGTACAGACTTCCTCAAAGCTCAGAAAACTTCACCCAGTTTGTCATCTAACCTTACTGATGAACAACATTAAAAACACATTCTCATGCAGCAACATCTTCCCAAACAGCAGGTTTCAAGTAAGAGCTTTTATTGAGGTTTTTTTAAAATCTTAGGAAGTACCCACCTCCTAAGTGTTACAAGTCTGAAAGTAACAGAAAGCATTGGAGGTTTTCTATTGTTTTCAAGCTCCTGAGGTTTTGGATAGATGCCTAAAAACCTGCTAAATCTTAAACTGCTTAAAAAGAAAAGAGTTAGGGTTTTTTTTTCCTATTGTGCAACTCAAGTTAGAGTATACTCCTCTCTGATCTATATTTCCCCTCATCCTTCTTCTATCACAGTGTCTATGATGTCTACATTCAACTCTGCTACAATCCTCAATCCACTTGATTTTCTTTACTATTGATTCTTAGATTGCTTCCTCTGCTACTGCTGTGATAAGAGCACTAAAATTCCACTCTATCTTCAATTCTCTTGGCTCTAAATAGTCTTATCTCCTCACTAAAAGACAAATTTTGCTACAGAAACAATGTGTTTATATATTTTTATCAGAACAATATATATAAATACACTTGGTATTCCAGTCACTCTAAGGATTGAATCAGAAGGCCTTCCAAGACAATAGAAAGTAACTTATCCCGTACATTTCCCAAATCTCAAGTATTAAGTACTTAATAGTTTCTATATGGTAAAGAATTAGACTCAAAAGGACTTCATTAATACAATCATTCTCTCAAAGAAAAATAACACCCTGTAAAAAGTTATTTTTCAGCCCTTTTCATTTTTTCACGCAATTCATTCTTTTTATAACACAGTTCAGTTACAGAAAGTATTGATTTCCCTGTTTGCAGTTCTCACTTACATTAGTAATGTATGGTTCAATTGCTTGCGCCGTCCTCTTTAGTAAAGCCTTTGCCAAATCATAAGCTTGCTTGTTTAAATTCTGGGGGAAAAACAAACAAACAAAAAAACAGAAGAGTTATAAGCACATGCATTTATCTAAAAACAAATCCAAGAATTTAAAGCCATCATGTACTGGTAAAAGCATTAAAGAAATTGTCTGTTCTTTTTCTATTTTCAGTAATAAAGATAATATAGTAAAAGCAAAGCTATTCCAAAAAAAAAAACCTTTGTAGTGCCCACTGGTATTACTGAGAACAATAACCTGTCAGATGAGGGCTTACTTTTAAGTTGCACATCTAAAACTGATGCTCAGTGAATTCAGTGCCTGCATTTTACTGTTCATCCTTATCAGTTTCCCTGAAAACCAGAAAAGGGATATAAAGCAACACAGAGGCATTTACAGTCCCCACAGAAATGAGACTCTGAACAGGAATACAGAAAATGCAATTCTGCCCTTGCATCAAGAACCACCCGTGAACCACAGCCTCTCCATCACACCATGCAAAGATAGTCTGTTGTCTGAGACAGCAAAGAAAAAAAACCCTACAATTTCAGTTTATGGGAAAATGAAAACTAAACTAATACAAAAAGTTTTAAAAATATAATCCCCTCTTAAATATTCCTATCCTTCCTTTTTGGGTTCCTTCCTATTTGGGTTATTGCTCTATCAGTGTTTTCTCCCTTTCCCTACACACATTTCCCATGCTCTAGTTGTTACATCCTTTCTCCAATTTCTATATCATAACTATTTTTCAAAAATTTTCAGAAGAAAATGCAACTTGTGACATCCACTGCAGAGTTCATTAATACACAGAAGAATGAAGAAAAAAGTCTTCAATACACAAGAACATGTAATATTTTAACAGCTAAGAAACTCTACAAAAATAGTTTCCACAGTTTTTACTAGTCTTTGCAATTGAAGAAAACCCAGTATATTCCATTTATAATACAACAGTAAAAAAGGGTCAGTTAGTGGTTGCTTTTTTAAAATATTTCTCGCCGTAAAAGGAAGAGAAGTTCTTTTAGCACAATGAAAAGCAAACACAAGATGTCTTGCCACGCCCAGGGTATTCCTTTACTTGGATATGCCTGGCTCTTTAGAGTTGTCTGAATGAAAGAGGATTTGCAAAGATATGAAGAGTACTGTCTGAAATTTGGAAAACCCTATCGAACTATAGGCTTCTAAACAGCAGTGGGAACAGATTAACGTTTTCTGATAACATAAAACAAAAAAAGTGTTTGACTTGCCTACTGATAGAATTAAGTCAGGTGACTGCACTTGAAACACTACAAAGACTCATGCCTGAAGTGTCTGTTTTACTCAAAGCCAAAACAGAAGGTGACTAAAAATTCCAATTCTGGAAAGATACCTTAATATATAAAATACTTTAATCTTATAACAAAACTGTACAGTTGTTCCATGTCCCCGAAAAGAGAAAACACTGCATGCTGGATGGTTCTTTATGGTCACAGAATTAAAAAAAAAAAAAAAAAAGAGGGATTTCCACTGGAATAATTTGTTTTCTGTTATTCAGAATTGTAATGGTTCAGGAAATAAAAGGCACAAATAACTATAACAAGGAATGTATGCCACTTGCAATTCTTGTTCTGATTCTTCTTGACTTCACAGTTCGCCTTCAGCAACACAAAAAAAACCACTTTCACCTGGGTAAGAGGGAACTCTGCCTCATGAGCAAGATCTGATTTAGTATAAAACAAGTCTTAACAGCAGACCTAGCACAGAAGAGTTCCAACAGGCAGATCTGTTCTGATTGACATTAATTACAGTTTCAGCTTGTATCTTTTGCACAGCAGTTCACTTCAAAGCTTAGTGTTTCCCAAGATAAATGCTAGAAGTGGCTATTTGCAACCCTGAGTAAGAAGGAAGTATAATGCAAATATCTATCTAAAAAAATCTCTAAAGAGGAAAAATAGTCTAGAGCACAAGCAGCTAAGGAAAGTTTGCTATTTTTTTCATGCCTCATGTACTTGATTTAATAGTGCTAATAGTCATGACCCTCAAATGTCCAGAGGCTCCACTTTCAGAAAATAATATCAAAGAAGTCTTAAAAGCACATGAGAGTTTTCTCCTCATTTTCCAGCTTCAGGATAAAAGCAGAAACAAACAAAAGCAGCACTGCCTTAGGTGAAATGAAAACAAGAGCAGCCCAGCCTTTACCAAGAAGGTTCAAAGATCTTTTACAGAACCAAACCTTCTGACTAATTCAACAGACACAAAAATATCCTAAACTTCCTTCTCCTGAAGGAGCAATTTTTAACGGATAACATCTGATGTAACAAATTTCTTCTCTGTTTTTAGATAAGCTCTTCTACCATTATTATCTCTACAATCTTTCCATATCTTTGGAAAGAAAATTGACGTGTATTGCAAGATCTTTGAACTATTTAAGAAAGCCCTCATGATGAAGAAAATTATCTTAATGAGGAAGCCCTTAGGAGCATGTAAGTATCCAGTAGGCCTAAGGTTTTTAGAGTCCTGAACAAGGTAGGAACAAAGCCATCAGTTGGCAACATTGTTGAAAATCATCATTAGTAATTAGTACATCTTGAAGGAAAAAAACAAAATAAATATTGATTGATGAGCAGAAACCAAAGAACCACCCCTGAGAAGGCAGAACACAAAGCTTCTGCAAGAAAAATGAGGTTACATTTAACATCTGAACCAGACTTTTCCCCCAAAAACTTCTAGTTCTGTTTTGGAAAAGAATGCTTATTAACAGCGGAGAACACTTACATTTACATTTTTTAAAACCTTGGAGACCTCCAGCAATAATATTTGAATAGAGGCTATCTTGGTCAACCACAAGTTCTCTACTTTGTCTCAATTTCTACCATGATTTTTAGGCATTTGTTGCTGGTATTTCAAGCTTTTTATACTTTGGGAAAACAGTTTTGCCAACTAATTTTTTATACCTGCTTTTCTCTAGAATGACAAACTTCTACTTGTTGACAGAAGCAGCAGTGGCAACCTCTCTGACAGTATGGCACACACATTTTTGTGCTTATACAGACAATATTCTTCCAGCAGAGTATGCCACAGAGCCAAAATAATTTGTTCTTGTACAGTGGGGTCGGAAGTAATGGAAATTCATACACACTCGACTTTTTCTCAATTCATTTTTTTACAGTTTCCTCTCAATAACCAATTTAACACAGATCAAAAAAATATGAGGGTGAAATAATTTTTACCCATCCCTTAAAAGAAAAAGAAGGCAAGTCCCTAAATTTTTTACTTACAGGTGATGACTAAACTAGCATCAATCCAGCCTTTATTTTGTAGCTTTGGGAGGAAAATTAAGTGTTAAGTTTGTAGCTAGTGCAAATACTCCTGAAAAGCATATTTGTCACATATTATTTTCATGGAATTTGAAAAGCTTCTTCAGTTTTATTCTTATTATCAATGGCACAACCGATTAATACCCAAGAGCACCTGACAGAACAGTTTCAAGAGATTCTCTTGTTCTCCTGGGGAAGGTAAACAGATTAAGGACAGCTGACAAAGAAAAAGCTCAGCTGAAGTGTTGCCAAGATAGATAACACTAAATATTAAGCAAATTCCTAGTACAGACAGTTAAGAATTTAATTGTCAATATCACTTTTTCTAAAACATAGGCATGTAAAGCACGTGGCATGTGCAATGTGGGATTGCCTGTAGCTGTCCTGAGGCTGAAAATGGAACACTGGCAAACACCCAAGGAAATCAAGTACAATTTGCCTTCTAACATACGGCACAAACAAAATTGTTTGCAGGTCTGCCATAAAATCTTTGTAATACAAAAAGATCATTAAAGGGGAAAGGAAAACTATTATTTTTTTCTTGCCTTTTCATACTAACTACCTCTTCCCTTGCTTCTAGGTCTTATCTGGGTTTGGGTCACTTAAATTCATTCCCTCTTAATATAATCCTATCAAAAGAATTTCAGTTGAGCTGATAGAAAAGAAGAGAAACTACAAAAGAAAAAAAATAATTCAGCATCAAAATTAAGAGTTAAGCACATGGTCAGATAAGTTAAGCTTCCCATTTTATTGGCTTATCTGACAGCTGTACTAGTCAAGCAAGCCTGTGCACACTCCAGCGTGCCTCTTTTCTGATACTGCTGTCAGCTGTTTTCATTCAGGTTTACATTAGTATGATTTTTATCCTGACCAAGTCAGATGATGACAAACTCAAGGGAGATAGAGTAATTTAGAGTTGTCACTACTTCAGTGACTACTAATTATGGGATACAGACATTTGACAATATATCATGTGCCAAGTATATGCTCCTTATGGCCTGGTTTATGCAGCCATCCTGCGAGCACCTTTGCTTTTTACACTTACTACTCAGGACTATGGACCATACCTATTTTTCATCTTTGGAAAAATACTGTCTTGGTTTAAGGGGTAACAGCACTGAATTAAGCTTTTGTAAACTGCTCAACTAATTACTGCATCTCTTAAAAATATTCACATAATTTTTGCATAAAGCTGTCTAATGTTGAATTTCAGCCACTGGACAAACCTGCTCCCAACACATACTTAGAGACCACAGGTTAGATCAATTATACAGACTGAGATCTGAGGAGCTCAGTCTTGTTTTACCAATACAACTCTTTTCTATGATGCAGCCATTCAGTTCACAAGGCCACTACACATTCCCTCTCACACAACCTTCCTTTTGGGCATATTAAAAATACACCACTTGCCTGTGTCACTTTCTACAGGTGTAATTGTCTTATCTTCAACGATCTCTCAATCTGGTCATCTTCAAACCTGAGTTATTAGCAGATCTATGCTCCTTCCACTCCATCAAAAATATTTTTTGGCCCCTAGGAAATCTGGGAATTCTCTACAGACCATTACACCAATGTCTGCCCTTATGCCATTTTTGGTGACCAGTCAGATCATTCAATTTCCCTTTTCCACAGCCCGTACAGCTGAACAGTGAGATGAGCCAAGATACAGTTCTTTTTTATGGTAGACCTTATCCTTTATCTCCTTCTAGCTTTGTGCCCAATGGAAGAGTGGAAAAATTCTCAACTCTGAATTTATTACACTTTTCCAACTTGACATGAGTAGCCACAGAAAGTAGTTGGAGGACCCAAATTTTAAATAATTTTAAATAAAAAGTCACTATGTGAAGACTTTGAGATAAAACAGAAAAATATTAGAAACTCCTTTGCATTAGTATAGGGGAAAAAAAAAAGGTAAACATACTCAAAATACAATCTGACATTATGTAACTATTTCAGTTAGAAAGCAGGATATAAATGAGCATCCTACCCAGAGAAGCCTCAATTAAAAGGAAAGCAGCAGAAAATGCAAACCCCCAAACATATCACCCTTATTAAAATATTCAGTCAGTAATTTTAAATCCACTATGAAACAGAAATGTTTTAGTGCTACAGACATCCTAACAGGATGCAAATTCTTCAACTCAGTATATTAAACATGAAACATAAAAATAGTACAGTCAAATCAATTTGAACACAGATGACACAATGAAACAATAGATTCTTAATAACTGAGAAAACACAAACTGAAGTATTTTGCATATTCTTGCTTTTGGTTTTTGTATTCCAAAGCTTTACTTCATAAATCTGGACTTGAGCTGCACAAATTTCAGTCTAGTCCTGGCACACAAGTATTAGACTCCTTGAAGGAGCCAGCTAAAACATTTCCAGTGGTAAAAAAAAAAAAATTACTGACCTAAACTAAGCATTTAATCTTTCACTGTCAATAGAAAATAATTTATGTGCTATTTATTTACTGAAATTAATGACTAGTAGTAAAGGCACACTAATAGGCATTCCAAAGCATCTCTCTGTTAATAACCACTTAACCTTACACTTTTCAGAAACTACAGTAGTTAGCACCTTCCTGAACATGATTTAAGAAAACAAAAAAGCTATTAGAAGTGTCCAAAATACAGCTAAAGATACATTTCCTAGATAATTCCCCACAGTCTTTTTTTGTAATGCATAACTCACAAGTGAGTAGCCCATGAGATTTCAGTAGGACACAGATTCCTGAACTAAAGAGTCAGACTTCCATGCTTTTTAAGCATTTAAGTATCACAACACCTGCACAGTTATGAAGTCTTTTCTTTAGTTCTTCTATAGGAGACATTTTTTTAAACATTACATTATTCATTTAAGGTAAGACAGCCATTTCTTGGGCTCTTCAGGAAACACCATTTCTCCACACAGTTTTAACTCTATGGCTGCATCAGGAACATTTTTAAATATAAACTGTTATAACAATAACACCAAGCCAACATTTCTGAAATACAACAGAGCCAATTATAAATCAGCAGTCATAACAACTTCTTCCCTCCCACTCAGGGCAGCACACTAGTTTGAACTAGTATACAGTACTTAATACAGTAGTTGATACAGTATTACATGAATTTAAAACTTTCCAAAGGATATATGTAACTTCTCTATTCCATTCTACTGGCATTGATGGAACATAAAAAAACTGTGTTTGAATTCATATGACATTCAACCTTTTTAGATGACTGTGACCACTGATACTTCGCTTATGGCAAGTATATCAGAGCAATGAGACTTGACTGAATTTTCATCGAAGAAACCATGATTACAAAAGAACCAATAGAACAAAACAAAACATAAGCCACTAAGTCTTACCTTATGCGCTGGCACTAGATTAACTAACACTGTATCCAAAAGTTCCTGTGACACAGTATCTCCCTCACAAATGATAGAGCTCATTAGATCAACCATGTGCATGTGTACTTTTTGATTATGACCATTGCTGAAATTAAAAACAAAAATTCTTAGTGTAATATCAATATCAAGTACAACTTCTGTTCAGAGTACTCCCTGTGGTAATACCAAACAACAAGGAATAAAATCAGCAAATCACAAGCTTTTTTAGAAATCAAAATACTTAGATTCCTTAATTGCATATACCATAATTCTTAAAGAACTTATCATTAAGTTTAAATACATGATGCTGGGAGTAGAGAAGACAGGGCAACACTGTCTTGATACCACACGTTCAGTAGTGTCCAGTCAAAGAACAAGAGGCAATGAGCACAGGGTGAAATACAAGACAAACCATTCACACATAAGAAACTTTTTAAATAAAAGGGTGATTGAGCACTGGAAGGTTGCCCAAAGAAGACACAGCCTCTCCATCCTTGGAGATGCTCAAAACCTAACTGGCTACAGTTCTGGGCAATCTGCTCAGGCTGAGCTGGTTTGAGCAAAGGGGAAAGACTAGACCACCCCTAGCAGTACCTTCCAGTGTCCACTACTTTCTGACTCATTTTTTCACAGCGATAATCCTCCAAATTCCTTAGAATTGCGTATTACATCATTCAATTTCAAGAACAGAATAAAATAAATGCAGTAAATGACAACCAAAGCTAAGTTTCTTAGGAAAAAAAGATGATGGTTCAGTGTGTCTTGTTTCATTAAAACAGAAAAAACTGACAGTTCTGCTACCTTCAGTTAAACTAAATTACAAAACTCATAAATGCTAAAAGTCACACTGAACAGCTATGTAGAAGTCATTGACCTCAATCATGCAATAATATGCTGTAATTTGGGGTGAAAATACTTACTTTATTACTGAAAACAGTGTTCTATACAGCTGTGTAAAAATCTCATTGCTGTCTTCTAATTCAAAGCATATGTTATAAGACTTGACCCAAGCAATGTTCTGTATTGGAACAGGAAAATAACAAAAGGAGTAGTTAACACAAGATTAAATTGAAAGATTATGTTTAACAGTTATTATGAAATAAGTTATGAAGCTTACCTCAAGCAAATAGAAGTATCTATTAAACTGGGGGCTTTTTGTATCTTCTAAACCTTTAAGTTGCCTTGTTATGAACATAAATATATCCTGAAAAGAAAGAAGTGCTAGTTATTCAATCAACTGCAATCAAACCTTCAAAATAAAATAATTACCTTTTAAAGTTGCTTGTATTATTTAGTCACTACAAAATATGCAGCAATGACAGACGTTATTTCACTATCCAAAAAAGATCATCTACAAAAACATCATGGAAAATGTCAAGGAGTAATTTTAAAATACATCATGTTTCTTTAAAGGGTTGAGAAAGTAACCTCCTAAGGAAACAAATGTTTTCCATTTCCAAAGAAAAGCACTCGACAAACACAGCTGCAACTGTCTGGCTGCAGAAGTCAAGGGATTATTATTCAACAGGACAATGAATTTAATATTTTTACTTCATATTACAATCAGTTTCAAAAGAAGGGGAAAATAGCAGTAGGCAACTACATCTTTCCTAGGAGTATAATAATATGTTCACTCTATTGTTTGTGCATTTCTCAGTGATCAAGATACTGACACAGATAACGTCTCTTGCAAAAACTATTACACCAAGTTCCTCCTGCTTCCTCTATCAACTTTCACCACCAGAAGACTCCTTCAGAAAAAGTCTCACACAGACTAAACTGAAGCAACTCACAGGGAACAAACAGACAATTATTAACAGAATGGGATTTTTTACGTTCAGATAATTAATAGCTGGAAATTCACAACTACATCTATATTAATCCAATACAATTATATTAAATCAAAATATTTAGAAATCAGTATCACCAGAAACCTTCTTCACAGCCTCAAGTGTATCTATGTTTCATCTAACAACCTAGGTGTAAATCAAATAAATTGCAAAAGGTATAAAGTTGCCATAATCAATACAACAGAGCCTTACT
This sequence comes from Dicaeum eximium, assembly GCA_013396995.1. Lineage (NCBI taxonomy): Eukaryota > Metazoa > Chordata > Aves > Passeriformes > Dicaeidae > Dicaeum > Dicaeum eximium. The sequence continues at coordinate 3,768,116 of VWZP01002845.1, forward strand.
GTTAATCCTGAAAATCTATCCTAGAAATAGTCTATTAGGCATTTCTAGAGCACTTTGAAAATGACCATTTCCCCTAAGTCCCCCAAGAATAATACACAGACAAAATATAAGAATAGGGTTTCTTTTTTTTAGCACTATAACCACAAAATCCAGCCTTAGTCTGAGCACTTACTGTGGGTCTTACTGTGGCTCTAGGTAAAATCAACAACTAGATCACATGTGACATCACCAACTCTTGGCAAAAAAACACAGCAAATACACTGTTCAGAGATACGGCTACATTCATGTTCTAATTTGGTTTGAAATTGATTTTGAAGAGTTAAGGATGATCAGAGGGATCATCCCTCTGATGGGGAGGGATGTGTGATGTTTTGGTCACACTTCAGATTCCTTACAGAGCACACAATCTAGACTCTTTAGGTGAAATTAAACCAAAAGACACAAAGGACACATCTAATGGTCTCCAACCGCTCAGGAGCACTCAGTCCCCATGCAAAAGCCCATCTGAAGAATCCCTCCTTTAAAAATTAGTGCCTGAACACTAGCAGGCCCTCAGTCCACACCCAAAATGAATGCTGTCTTATGGAAAACAGGTACACTGGAAGGTTCTGTAAAGTTTAGAAGACATACAAACTGAGTCTCATGGAAGAATAAGAATCAACTGAGGAAGAAAGGGGGCATGTGACAAACTGACCAACGCCAAACAAAAACTACTTAACCTTAGAACCCATGCTCTATGTTAATTATTTCTGTTAAACTTTACTTGTAGAGGTAAATCTCAATCAGTTTGTTTAACCAAGTATCCCAGTTTTTATCCTGCAGCTCAGTATGCAATACTTACCTACTGGATGCAATTTAAAGACCCTACTGATTTTCCAAAAGAAAGTTCTCATCACTGTGTTGTATATAACTATAGACATTAATAGCATACATGTACAGTAAGTCCAACACCTGAATGCTTCAAATAACAGCATGGTTTGAAAAAGTAAGCATTTACTCCTAAACTATTTTTTCCTATTCCTATTTAAAGAAAGCAAGACAGACTAAACTCAGAACTACTCACTAATTTTTAATTTCTCATGTACCAAACATTTTTCCCTTTTTTATGCACATTTTTCCCTTTTTTAAGCACACATAACACACTACTTGAACATGCATTTAAAAATTCAAAACACAGGCTAAAATAAATTTTGGCTGCAGTCAAAAAATTGCAATAATTTCACTACTGAACAACATGTTTTCGCATGAGACTGCATAAAGCAAGTCTACATTAGAATCCAGACTCCAAAAACAAAAGTGGTCACACTTCAACTTTAGGGAAAATACCGTGGGTTTTTTTGTGGATTGCTGTCTTGATGCCAATTAACTACATAATGGCTTCAGTAATCATCAGAGCCATAGCTCTCACCACAGGACACCTTCAGATAACTGAAGTCCTGCTGCCATATATCCTTTTTAGCATCTACATTTCAGCAGACAGGCAGACACTCCTGTTCAAGTCATTTTCAATTGACACATACAGGTGATTAGATTATCTTCCCACCAAAAAATTATATTTAGGCTGTAGGTTTTACAGGGACTGAGGAGGGCTCAAAGTCAGAAGTTTCAAGATCCCAGCAGAGTAAACCTACTCCAACTCTGTTTTTATTCTACTCATGGCATTTTCTATCCCTGTTATCAACACTTTTAATGATCAGCAAGGAATGTAAGATTTACACTGATGATACACATGAAAGAGGGAAACCTGAGATTCTTATCCCTTTCTTCAGCATCTCACTTGCACAATATGTAAATTACAAAGAGAACCACTGAGTCTGAAGCAAGGGCAAAAACTTAAGATTTAAGTCTTTTCCTCTCAAGAAATTAAGTCTTTTTAGCACTCCCCTTTGCCATTTTTAACTTTGGTGTTAAACATATAAGAACAGACTCAGCTGCAGTATGGATTTGATATTAAATACTGGGTAAAAATAGTGCCAAGATATAACCCAAGAGGAAGCATTCTTCCTCTTACCTCTGTCATAAAGTGGAGGGAACTCTTCGACATTTCTATCAGAGCTTGTCCTGCAACCACAAAAGCTGAATTCAGAGGAAACAGGTTTGCAAAAAACCTACCTCAGCAGCCCTAGGCAAAAGTCCCTATTGTTTGGCTTTTCTTTATTTCTCAAAATGAGTTTAGAAAACTCCATCAAGAAACTGAATTCTGAAATCCACACAGATTACAGAACTCAATGCAGGCAGTAGAAGTTCCTCATCCATTCCAAGTTCTGTCCAAGCAGTGGTTGTAGTATTTTGATACTTCAGGTATGAGATCAGTACTGTAAACCTTCCAATATTGTACACTACAAAATCTGAAGCTTAGTAGCATTTGGTAGATCAAATACTCTACGAAGGAACTTAGTTAGCCCAATCCAAGAAAGAGAGAAATTAAAACTCTAAGCCTAATAAGCAAAGGAAATAGACTGAAACTGAAATAGACTCTCAAAACTGAAATAGAAATCAGGGACACCTGAAAACCAGACTTAAATATAGCACAGTAGAGAAAGCTAATATTTATCTCCAGTTGAAGATGGTGCAATCAATAAGTACGAGAAGTAGATGTTGTACCTCTGATTACACACAAATTCAAAATTAAGAAAACAGAACTAAGAAAAATCCCTAGATATCTCTCCAGTATGTCTGTTAACAAAAGATGTACTATGGCAATTAAAACTGCACTGTTTCCCTAATTAGGAAGCACTGCTGGTACAATCACTAGATGAGAAATTGAGTGATTTCCTCCTAAGTGATAATAGATAGACCATCCACCACAACCATTTTTTTATCCAACTGTGGAATAAACAAAGACCAAACCAAACTAAACAAAAAAGACCACGCACACTCCTAAATCAGGGATACAAAAATGCTCTAATTTTTCAGTATTACTTTCACCTGTTTTTTTGTAGATTTCCCCCAAAACTCAGTTCATCAGTCTAGATTCTGACTGCAAACGGGAAAACAGCTTGATTTTGAGAGTTGGGAACTAAGTTAGATTTCTACTTTATAAAGTAAAAAAGTCCATAAAACAACACAAAACTTATTTTTCTGAAACAATGACGCAGAGCTGTACTTCCTTTTCAAACCTGACATTTCTCTATCAACCATCTCCATCTAGTGGGATCAGTGATGTTTGTAATTGCAGAATTTTCCAACTCACATCAAATATCATTAAACTCCGTACAAGTACTTGACCCTTGTTTCGCATAAGGACCCCTAGAACCTTTATCTATGAATATAAAAGTACCCTCCTCTTGATAGTTTAATTGAAGATGCAAGGCTATTTTCCCAAGTGAAGGTATTGGCTATCTTGCAAAAGGTTGTGATAAAAGCTTCACACATAATCAATATTTCTAAAGTAAAGTAACCTGCAAATTCCAAAACCAGTTCAATAAAATAATTTTTTTCAACACAAATCCAAAACTCTGCAAGTTATTGAAAAATGTACTGTACAGCCCTTTATGTCATGGACAATTGACTAGACTAATCATATCCGAAAATCAAGTGAAAATTTTGAACTGTTTAGGCTGAACCAGAAACAAAAGGAGGGGAAAAGCAGTCATAACCAATTATATTAATCACTGAGCATAAAAACCTGGTGTGGAAAAACAAATTGATTTAATTTACCTTCAGTTTATCCGGTGAAGTGTATGGAGCTTCAGGGGCATAAATTCTGAAAATATCAGCAAGACAACATGCTACCAACAAACGTACATCCTTATCAGGATGTTTGAGGAAAAAATCTGAAGCAAGATGCAAAGCAAGATTTAGGTAGAGCTCCTTTTCTTCTTCAGAGTCCTGGTCCATATCCATGAAAGTTTTCACAACCATCTAAATAGATAGACACATATTAGTACATAAAATGAAATACTCTGTGTAACAGAATCCTTACTAAAAGTTACTTTGTGTAACTTCTGTCAGAAGCATTATTAGCTATGCAGTAGTACTTACTTGAGCAACCAGTGTTTTCATTTTTCAGGGCACAGGTAAGACCTGGCCAAGTCCTTTATCAACTGTCCCAACACACAGTCTCAGCAGAACTACTGAAGGCCTAGTTGTAGACTTCCCAAGTCTTTTTGAGAAACCATATAATGAGGTTGGACAATTAAAGAAGTGCAACAGCACTCACTGTTACAGCCCTTCACTTAAAAATTCAGAAAACAGCAAAACTTTATCAAAAATATTTGTTTCTCCCTCAACTATTCAGTGACAATTTTCTTCCTCCTAATCTCTTTCAGTTTCAGGTTTTTGCCTATTACTGCTCTGAAGAGAATTCTATTCCCTGTGCTGTCCAGAAGCGGAACATACACTTTCAGCAAATGCATATATAAATCCAGGTAGCTCAGTGGCATGGATGTTGTCCAACAAGACTTAAATTATCCACTAGGATTATCAGGATCCAGTTACTGAACTTATGGAAGAAAAAACCAGTTTGGGACACCAAATATTTAACATGCTAAATAAAACAAATGCAGGAAATGCTATATTTAGTAATTGCTAGTTGGTGAGCATTCTTACATTCAAAAAACTTTCTGAAGGAGAGAAATTTATTGACAAAAAGAAGTAATTATGTCCTTCTCCAACTCCTTATCTGACTCACAGAGGCAAAGTTATTTTAAGGAGTTCAACTCTTGTAAAATTAACAAAATTATACTAAAGACTTAATTACACAATCCTGAGAATTAAACCCAAAACTCCCATCTATTTCTTCAGTGCAGGAAGAGATACTATTCAAAGAATAATAATATCAAGTCCTAGAATCCTATAACACTGCAAAATACTTTATTTTGCTATAGTTTGTTGTTTGGTTGGGTTTTTCTCCCTCCAAAAAATTTACTGTAACTGGTCAGGGAGCAACAAGCCCAAGTCAAAAAAACCCCCAAACTTCTGCATAATAGAGATCACAGAATCTGTGAAGTTTTCAAACATAAGAGAATCCTTTACAAAAAGGCACAGAGGATCAGCAGCTTATGCAGACACAATTTCCATTGCAAGAAAAATAAAGTCCTCCCAAGTCAGGCACAAGATGAACTACTGGAAGTGCACTGGTGCCCTTACACACTAATTCAAGTAATTTACGAGTCAGAATTGTTTTCATTTCTATGAAAAGTAGTCTTTTCATACTTCTTGCAAGAAGTATGGGTTTTTACTACTCTGGAAATGAACTTTTAGTGTTTTTTCCCTGATAATGTGAACATCTGTACAAGTAAGGACAACAAAGATTGGTCATCCTGTCTGCAGAGCAATCCATCACAGTGTTTAAGGAAAAACAAAAGAAAACAAGCTAGTTGTTCTGGCATGGTTTTCAGGTTCCTGCAAAGGAATAGGTTAGAGGACTCTGAAGCCTGAAAATCACACCCAGACCACCACAATTTATACTCCTAGAGCTTCATTTTCCAGATGTGGCACATATTTCTTAACCCATTCAATTTTTACTATATCGTTCTACAGAAACAAGCTTTGAAATTTACTTGTATAAAATTTACAGAAAAGTGTATTATTAGACTGTTTGTCTAAAATTAGTATTTCATTGCATGAGAACAGTTTTGTGTATTAAAAGAAATTGTGGAAAAATGCTTTTCTCACATTATTCATAATTTCCAAGTGTTTATTACCTTCTGTCTCCAGTGCTAGTTCACAATTGTCACCATTTAGTTTCTATCTCGCTTCCAAATCTATTATAAACTTCAAGGGGGTATCAATTCAAAATGCATCAAATTTCTGAGGTAAGTTATGCTAATACAGAAATTCACTCTGCATATTTTCCATTTTATTCTCAGATTTCCCAATAATTTGCATTTATAGTAATATAGCATCATCAACAAACAGCAGAATGCCTGCTTGTGCACAGAAAAGTGTTTTTTGCATAATAATTCTGTGAATTTGGCAGTCAGAGAAATCAAGAGGCTAATAGTTTACTTATTTATCAACTACTGTTCTTTAGCATCTGCAACTGTGCTTATACTGTGCTTATACTGAAGTTCTGTACACTTGTGGTGTAGCTTGGATCATCCAACCTTTTATAAAAGAAACACTGTGCAGTTTTTTGCAGGCGTGAGCACCAACAAATTCACAGCCAGAATAAACAGCTAACAAAAAACACAGGACATCCTACAAAGTTCTCTTATTCTGCAAGACAGATCAAGATGACAGAAGGGACTAGACATTCAAGGTCAAAAATGAGATTAAGCTATAGGAGAGAAAGGATTAGTAAGAACTTTGGTGCTGCATTTCCACAACCTGAATAAAATATGCAAGTGCTAACAAAGAATTCCTTCTCTTAGGAATCACTCATATGTAAAGTAATAAATGTTGTCTTTTATTCAACATCATAGAATGCAATATACTCACAGAAGTCCATTAACCAAAAGAGCAAAGCCTAGACAGATTAGTGGGGGGAAGAGGAGAAGCAATCCTTGTATTTTGGAACTTCATTGGGTTTTGTTCATTTACCCATAGTTCCAACTGACTTAAAACTACTTCTTCTGAAAAACTCCAAATTAAGCTCTTCCATCTGTTAGAATACTTAAGGTTCCCCTCCCACATCTGTTCCCTCCTGTTTCACAGGGCAAGCCCAAGCTGCAGGCATTCCTTCTGCACAATACAGGCCTGCCTTTTTGTGAGAGTACACGGGCAGATACAGAGCTGCAGTAACAAAATTAGCCTCCAAATCTGACCAACCTTCCTATACACTTAGGCCAAATAAAGTGGTCAAGAAATTCAAGATAGAAATACAAAGACTGTAAGTATAGTCAAAGTATATAGACTAAAGTATAACAAAGACTACTTTCATCATGACACAGGCTAAACAATAAAAATAAAGGTTTTTGTAAATAAACCAAAGAGCAGGAAGGCATAAAAGGAGTGTATTGAGAGGTATCCAAATTATTTCCAAAACTCTGACTCTCTTTTAGAGAGGAAAATATTGTAAAACAATGAAAGTACTGACTTAGCATACTAGCTGAAATAAAATTTAGTAGTATTTGAAATTAATGCAGCTCATTTTTATTTCTGATTTTTAAATGCATTTAAACCTTTTCTGAACAAGCCATTTCAAGACAGTGGTAGAAGAGAAGGCACAAGAGCAAAGAAGTTTCTCCTTCTACACATAGAAAAGCTAAAACCTAAAGAAAAGAAACCCTTCTAGATATAAAATATAGTAATAGGATTATCGAATATCTTTTACAACAGAACTTTAATCTGCAAGCAATTATTTGCTTACTAACCTTTAGCCTTCTAACCATCTCTTCTTTAGATATTTTATCAGAGATTTCTTTGACTCCTGGAGGATATGTGATTTTTCCATCATTGGCTCTCGTCTTTGAATGAGCCATGATTTCACGGTTTTAAAACTGTGGAGAGAAATTAAGAAGACAATGTTGTTTAACTAGTTCATGCTTAACCATATCTGTGCCACTTTGACAAATGAAATCCAATTATAAATATACCAACAAACCCATACAAACATAAAAAAGACAAAATATTTTGATATGTTTCAGTAATCTATACTGTGGGAGACAGGAGTTTTGATATCCAGATAGATTGTCCTACGATACAATAAAGCTTTCAAGAAGCACACATCAGAAAAAAGCTAAAACTCCTCATTCCAGAATGTATTTCATCTTCACACTAATGAGATGCAACCAAGAATCTTACTGTACTGTATGATCTGTTTCCACCTCTTGGCAATAATAGATCCTAGCTAGCGTGTTCAGACATCTGAAGTGGAATTCGTATTTATTTTTACTCTTTTGGAAAAGAGTAAAAAAATACCCACCACACTTAATAGTGCGTTAGCTGAAAAAAATTCAAATTAATTAAAATTGAAAAAATTCAGAATTAACAATGCAATTTTCCAAAAAGCCAGTGCTGTTAGTTGTTACACATCACCAGTTGTAACTCACCAAAACTGCCAGACAAGCAGCAGATAGAGAGTGAAATTAAGAGACAGAAACAGAGCACACCAAATATAACTCTTTCTCTGTGCCATTAAAGCCAAGCTTTCAAGTAAAAGACTGCAGATAAGCAATGGTATCTTCTTCAAGTAGGAACACAACTTAGTTACTTGGTTTCTCAGTCCCCCTAAACTCATGCAAATGCAGATTAACATGTAATCCACTCTAAATTATGCAGTTTCATTGCTGTAGAGAAGGAAGCTGAACTGAAACCTTTACTCACATAAAAGCAATCAGTACAAAAGACAGTGAAAAATCTAGATGGCATATGTGGGGACAATCGGGATCTTAGAAAAAGACTGTACAGGGCAGTTACAAATGAAGAATGTAACAAAAGAAACAGATTTCTTTGTCATTGTCTTGATATTTTTATTTATTTAGCTAAAAGTATGACCCACTTTTAGCAGTCATGACTGTTCTGAACTGTGAATTCCAAGTCGGGTAAAGGTTTTCTTCCTACAGACCTCCAATACAAGAATCTATGTATACTTTTAATTTCTTGGAATTATAACACCAGAAATAAAAATCAGCCAGAAGCCACAAGAAGAGATAGGCTAGCAGCATATTCCGTAACAGCTGTAATTAAAACTTACTGGCCCCCAAGCTAAGGTCATTCTACACTGAAGGAGAACTAAAATGTATTCATCTACCCAATCCCTCTAAAAGATGTCAACATGTTTTATATTCTTCAGTTCGTATTTCATGAAAACAATCAAAGTTACAGATTTTGCTTCACTTAATCTTTTACCAAAAAAAAGTTAGAATTGGCTTTTACGGGTTTTTTTTCTGAAGAACACACACAGCAGAACACATTTTATTTTTCTAAGTAGGGAAAACATGAATACAACTAACATAATCAGATTTCATTCAACAGGGATAACAGTTATTAGTTAGAGTAAGTAGTAATGTGGAAGTTATGTGTATAGATTAGTAGAAGTTATTGGTAGAAAAGAAACAGAGTACATGTTAGAATGTAATTGGGTTAAACAGCTTTAAAAGGCCTCGGTTTTGGGTGTTTGGGGTCCATTTTGTGCCTTGCTTCTTGCATGCTACGTCTGGTGTGTGCAGACAGCGTGCTGAACTTAAGATAAGAATAAACAAAAACCTGAAGACCAAGAGAAAGAGAGTCCTACACGTTCTTCATCCGTGGAAAAGAACTCAGCAGTGGGAACCCCCTCCAAAGGGCCCGGGGGGTTGGGTTCCCACACTTGCTGGGACCAAAAAAACCAACAAATGCACTGTCATGACAGTAAGTCTAGAACTCCTAAAAAGCACACAGAAATGGTAATGAAGTTCACTCTTCTTGCTGTTGACACAGATATTCCAGTCTACCTTTCAGATGGGATGATGTTATATATTACAGATAAATTCATTTTAACAGCTCATCACAGCAGAAGGGAGCCTTGCTCGCCTGAATCTGAGAATGTATAAAAGCATCAGATGCTTTGTTGGACCAATCAAACTCACCAGCTCAAAAAACAAGCCTAATTGTTTTTGAAAAGCGTGTGACATGCATCAAAGCTAAACTCAAGGGAAAGAACAAGAACTAAGGGAACTGGGGAACAAAACTCCATTTTCCAGTGGTAGATAGCTGTCAGATCAGATCAAATGCAGTGGAAACTTGATTAGAACATGATGATGTAGCCCCATTTGGAGCACATTTTGAAATAATTCAAAGACTGAAACTCATACATTACAGTCAAGTTGAACTGTGCAGCCAATATGTCCAACGGCCACGCAACCAAGCTTTTAAGCTTCAGTGACATCCAAGGTCTGGATGAAACTGAACATCTGTATTGTGTTTATGTGGCAAGGTTTTGGTAGTGGGGGAGGCTGAAGGGATGGCCCCTGTGGGAAAAGACATGGGACTGCTTCCATAGCAGACAGAGCCAGATCCAGACAGCTCCAAAATGGACTCATCCCTCGCCAAAGTTGAGCCATCAGTGATGCTAGCAGCATCTCTGTGATAACGTATTTAAGAACTGACAAAAAAATGTTGCACAGCAGTTACTAGGAAGAAAAGTAAGAAAAACATGAATCAACCACACAGCCACCAAGGTTAGTGAAGAATGAAAGCCAACTCCCAGCATTTATCTTGCCCCATAAGCTTTTTCATCTTATTTCCTTCCCTGTTGCGTTAAGCAAGAGGAGCGAGAAAGCAGCAGCATTAGCACCTAACAGCCAGCTTACAGACAGGGATGTACACAGATTATCCCTCTCAGAAGTAGAGAAAAGAATAAATAAGACTTGACTTTCTAGAGAATTAATACATCTAGTCTTACATGGTCAGAAAATAATTCTAAAAAGGTTCTAAGAAGTAGAACATAAAGGATAAAGAATTATAAACCTTCTCATACTGAGAGAAACGAAAACCATCCAAAAGAAACAGCAGAAAACAAAACCTATCAGAAAGAAAGAAAAAAAAATCAATACTAAGTATCCCCTTGTACAACAGTTATAACTTCAATCATTACCTAAATAAAACTTTGTTACATTCCACTGCTAGAAGTTCCAGTTCTTCTGGACTGCCAGTATAGCTGTGCATACCTAGCTTTATCAAAATAATCTGTGTTGAACACTTATTAGAATCTAGGATTTTATTCTGGGGAGGAGGGGAGGGTGTTTTGGTGATTCTAACCAAATGCAAGTCTCTGTGATTTCATGTTACAGATACATCAGCTGTTTCAGTGAACTTCTGTCATGGAAGAAGAAGACAGTAACAGCTAAGGACAGCAGCCTCGAGGCCAAGCCTATCTGCAACATGTTGAAAACAAAAATCCATAAGCCAGTGATGTGATATCCAAGGACTGAATTTCAAAAAGCTTTTAAAATTCATTTTTATAGATTCAGTGTACTGCAAAAGAAAACAGTATAAGATGACAAGCATCTTGAAAGAAAGAAATTATTTGAAAGCATCTTTGAGATTCAACAGACTCAGTTGACAGTTTCTGTTACTTTTTTTAACAAATGAAATTTTAGAAGTTCTCCACCATGTTTTCAAAAATCCAGTATTATTCCGTATACACCATCAGAAGGGAAAGAGCACAAGTCTTACAAGAAGAGTCTGAGGGAGCTGGGGTTGTTTAGCTTGGAGAAGAGGAGACTCAGGGAGGACCTTACTGCTCTCAAGAACTACCCAAAAAAAGGTGTGGTAAAGTGGGGATTGGTCTTTTCTCCCAGGTAATGTATGACAACCCAAGAGGAATGGCCTCAACTGGTACTAGGGGAGGTTTAGATTTGACATTAGGAAAAAATTTCTTCACCAGAAGAGTGGTCAGGCATTGAAACAGGCTTCCTAGGGAAGTTGGAGAATCACCATCTCTTGCAGTGTTCAAAAGGTATGTGGATGGAGCACCTGGGAACACAGTTCCGTGGTTCTGGGTTAACAGCTGGACTCAATGATCTTAGAGGTCTTTTCCAACCTTAATGATTGCATGAAAAACGAAAATGTTCATATGGATGCCTTTTTTAAGGCAAGAAATACTTCAGACCATTAAATGCTTTGCAGCATGCATAATCCAAGCACATAAACTAAACTTTAAGACATGCACTGCTTCTGCTGTTATATGAGGATAAAGAAGGCAGATAGATGTTATAAGAAACTTGAACAAATATATAACAAAAAAATTCCAGTAATAACAAATAGGAATAAAAATCATGATTCAAGTAGGCTTTGGTTTTTTTGGTTATGTTAAACAGTACTGTAAGTTAAGTCTTCAAAAACTACAAAGAAAAAAAAACTATTTTAAGCTAATAGAGCATTTAAAATATAAACCCTCTTCTTTGTACACAAGGAGATGATACAGTACAACTTAAGATGTCTAGGAACTACTTCTTTCAACACAGAAGCACCACTGCAATTGTAATTTCTCAAAGACCTAAAGTCAAGAACCAAGAGCAAGTCTGTAGAAGTATATTGAAAAATAGTATGTACAAAATAGCAGGACAAATTAAAAACTAAGTTATAAGGGAGGTGGGGTGGAAGAAACTAGTACAGCAAAAAGAAAGAAAGATGACAAAACATACAGGTACATACCCTTTGTACCATGACAACAGGAAAACTAAAGCACAGAAAAAAACCCAAAAGTGGAAGTTACACTTATTGGGCATTAGAATAGGATGCATTAAAAAGTCATTCACCTCTTGTGACAAAAATCAAAATATCATATTTAATGATCTTAAAAATCATTAAAATTATGATTATCAGCCAGCCCACAAATGGGAACAATCAATTAATCTAAACAGAGTTAATTAGTAATAAGTACCACTGCCAAAATTTGGTCAAGCTCAAATAAATAAACTACACATGAGTTCTGTACATAATCAGTAGCATCCAACAGCTACTGTAAGTCTACTGGCCATTATATTACTAAAATATTCAGATGTTTTCTATATAGTAGATAACTTTATGAATAGCTTAACTTCAGATATACTACTTGCTCAGTACTTTAAAATACAGACTGTGATTATGCAAATAAAATATGGATATCTTGCATATTAAGTATCTATGCAAATATACTTCATAGGTCAATAAATATTATTAGAGGCTGTTAAGTCAATTATACAACTGGAGGACTTAAACTACACTCCATTTACATTTGGTTGACAGTTTACATTGCCTATGGTGATTTAATTAACTGTGCAAATCATTAAGCAAACTGTGCCTTAACACACATGAAGTCACCCTGTGTCAACAGTGACTTTCCAGAGATCTCTACATGTGTTTAAACCCTCATCCTCCAGATAGTTTTGTAGAAGTCTTACCCAAGTGATGAAGCAAACTTTAGCAAATCAACCCTATATTCCTTGCAAGTCTGTCTCCTGCCCTACTATTGCTTCCTCTTTAAAATCCAGAATCCAAACATGAGGACTTAGAAGACCCCCACAAACAATGATCAACTTAGCAAATTCTATCATTATTATTTTTCAGAAATTTCACTGAATACACAATTATCTATATAGCTATTCTTGAGATCATTTTAAAATCATGTATATAAAATCTAATAAAGTATACATCAAATTTATGTAGACTAATATATGTACTTTAAATCTGTTTGCAAGACATTTTTCAGTGTGCCAGTGAGAATAACACTTTCTTCATGTTCACAAAGGTATCAGAAGCTCAAGTTAATTTAGTAAGAGGTTGGTATGGAAAAAAATTTGAATGTGTAAAGAACTAAATATACATTTCCACAGTTCATATCATTTCAACAAGAAAGTGTAGCCAAAAAAAGGATTGGCAAATATTCATCAACACTTTCTCCACACCAAGCAGGATGACCAGTGGCCCCTCACTGTCACAGGCTATCCCATCACCAATACAAAAACAGTTTAGAAGATGCAAAAACACTTTGCTAAATCGTCTCATGGGATATTGCAAGGAAGCAAAATCTTTTCCATCTCATAAATCACACTACATAGATTTCACTCCGAATCTCTATTCCTTTTTCAAAACATAGTTTGTATTTCTTTTTATTATTTATATATACTTTTTTATTTTTGCACCCTCAGTGCGTAGCATCCTTGTATGAATTAATATAAACCGTGACAAATGCTTGAAGATCACTAACTTTGCTTCAACAACACAGGACATATGAAAAAATTTGTCAGGCTGTAATTTCCACAAAAGATGCAACAAGATATTAAGAGATTACTCAGCAACTTACAGAAGTGGAAGAGGCAGGCATCTTTCTACTTCATTAGTATTATTAATAAAACACAAATAATATACCAACTTAAGTAATGGACAGAAATTCTTTACATCCTGGTAAATTCCTGCTGGCATACAGCTGTTGGAATTGACAACAATTGATCAACGTGAGCAGTGACTTATGTGTTAGAGACTTGCATTATCCAACTGCCACTAAACTAAATCTATTTCCATAATGTATCTACTGCTAGGGAGTTATAACTTGGCTATAAAAAAACACTCCAAGCTGAAATTTAGCAGTCAATTTTCTGCTGTTGAATAAAATAGAAAACTTTAGTGTGTTGGACCAAAGCTGCTTACATAAATCCAGGTCATTCTTCATACTGATGCAGGTATAATGCCTAGACTAATACTTTCCATTCTCTTTTAGAAATGTATCATGTTATGCTGTTTACTTAACTATCATTAAAGTAAGATACTAGTATTATCCATTATATCAATAAAATGCTAGCTTCCCATTTCTGTAAGGCAGCATAGTAAGGACTGATAAAGGAAGAATTTACAGAAGCCACTAATTAAATGTCTTCTGGAATGAAGACACAAATTATAAGGTAGAAGTAACACTCTCAGTCCAACAAATGACAAAAAAGTACTGGGTTTCACTACATAATGCCATTAATGGCAGTCCTTTGAGAGTCATACAGAAGTAATAATACCTGTTTAAATTAGGAAACACTTTTTCAAACTTACACTAGAAAACACAGCAAATGGCATTAAGTTTCTTTATTAACATATTAAATAAGCACTTTGTGGAAAACTAAAAGATGTGCAGGTGGTAACTGTGCAAGAAGAGGCATCATCACAAGGTAGAGAGGATTTGGAGGATTCAGGAAAAGAAGAAAGAAGAAAAGATTAAGACATGATACCAAAAATCAGCACACACACACACGCTAAAGGGCCTCAAGCAACTTAAACAGAGTTGCAATCAGTTAGCAAATGATCCCAGGCAAGTCCCCACTTGCGCTGACAAGATTTTTTTCAAACTTCATTAAAGAAAGCCACCCAAAGATTTAGCAAGTAGAAAGTATTCAGTACCAACTTAATCCAGCACACAGCTCTCTCCAGTGGTGTTGCAGACACTTGCAGCTTCCACAAAATGTAAGCGAACTAACTTTAAGTTTCAGCATTTTCCAGATGTTATTGTTGTCATTTTTCTTTTAATAAAACTGCCTCTTTTTTATGTCATTTATGAAACAGCATTTTCACTGAAACACACTCAGATTTAAAAAAAAATTATCAGAAACTATATAAAAGAATTCACCATTAAACCATTCAACAACCTAAGGAAAAATAAAACTGATTTATTATTGTGGGATCTCTGCTTTCACACTTTTACTCAAGACTAAGTAAAAGGGACTGTAGTAATTAAAATGGCTCATTTCTGTGCATGGCTGCAGGAAAAGAAATTACAAAGAGATAAAAACTAGAAGGCGATAGTAAAAGAATCTGATAGAGAAAGAAGAGTGTAGGCTGACTAAATATGATTTTGATAAAATAGACATCTGCAATATATTTGTCAGTTAGCCAAGTACTAGGGAAAACATTCCTTAAGTGGTCACATTATGCAAGCATACTATACAAATCTTAAGAAAAGACAAACTATGACCAGTCTTCAGAGCGTTCAAACAGAAGTGCTTTGGTGATGTACACACCTCCAACAGGGGGGCACAGGCAATGTCCGTGCCAAAGGAACAAAATTAAGCTTTAAGCTTTTGTACCCTCGACTGGCATGCAAGAAAAGTTTTTATGCTACTAAGTGAACTCCAACAAGCACTTAGCGAAGTTATAAGTAGTAATTAGAGCCCTCAAAACAGGACAGTTCTACCACAAAGACCAGGAAATACAAAAATAAAGATAGAATTGAAGCCAACAGATATCCACTGCAAGCTTAACAAAAAAAAAAAAAACCGAACAAAAAAAAGGGAAAAAAAAAAGAAATTGCACTTCAGAAGCTAGAATCAAAAAGGAAGAAGTACTGCTGTATAGAAATGACTGTAAAGAAAGAAGTTACTGAAGTATCCTATAAAGTCAGCTGAATACCTGTTTTCAAAGAAATGACAGGTACAACTTTCCTGTGACAACTGGTAAGAGGTATCTCTAATCAGAAGTTATTGTGTCTGCACTTACGAACCTCACATTTTCAAATTAAAGCACCTACATCGGCACCGTCCAAGAATTCATGAACCACTGTGGAACACAAAGCTTTTTAAAGGTATTTAAAAATTAAGGTGCAATACCCTCCAATTTAAAAAAATTAAATTAACTTTAAAAATTAAGGTATACTGCAAGAAAATAAAAGCAGCACTCTCATTAATAATGAAGAGCAAAAAAGTAATAATACTATCACTAGAGCTGCACTAGTTTGATATCAGCAATATTTTAAGAGTTAAGAAAAAATCTGCATGCTGAAGTCAGAATTTCAAAAACAAGGATAAATGTAACTTCTAGGTTTATCATATTACCCTGGGACAATTCATGTTTGGTTCATCTGTGATAAAACAATTAGCACTTTCCTTGCACCAAATATCATTTATTATGGAAGCATTAAATTGGAAATCATAAACAGATGGATACAGAGATGGATGAGACTGTCATTCAGTAAAACACTGGAAGTTTAGAGAAACAGAAATGGTTGCAAATATAAAGACTGCATATCAACACTTAAACAAGAATATATGCTCTAACTCTGAATAAAAAAATCAACTGCAAGGGGAAAACAACAGGGTCTAAAGAAGGGTCCAATACCTAGATCCAAGCATAGTCTCATGGTGATTTTTCTACTCAGCATAAATTCTAGGACAAGGTACTTCAAGAACATCTTCTCCTCACTGGAGATACCCAAGCACTGTCTTAACACAATCCTGTGCAACGTGATCTAGGGCAGCCCTGCTTGTGAGCAGAGAGGTTGGACCAGGTAACCCACTGTGCTCCATTCCAACCTGACCCATTCTGTGGAACAAACAAACAAAGCAACGCCCACAAACCCAAAACTTCATCAGCTAACACCCATTTTAAGGTACTGGCAAGAACTTGCTTGGAATATTATGTGCAGGCACCAGCACCTATCATCCAGATAATATAAACTAGGAGAAGAGCCCATGAAGGCTATTACATGAGGACAGCATGTGCACAGAGGTGACAAGAAGAGACTGCCAGGAGGGTGAGTAGAAAAGAGCCAGAAATCACCATAAAAATCACACACATACCAGGACATCCCACCCAAAGAACCACCGTAAGACAAAAGGTCGAAGATAAATAGCTCAATGAAGAAAAACTGATCATGAGAGGCAGGTTTGTAGTTTTTAAATTAAATTTAAGAATTACTTTCTTGTCACTATCTGAAACAAAATATCCAAAGAGAATACAGTATAACTTGATCAATATGCAGAGATTAACCCCTTGCTTTCATACAGTATGTTTGAAAAGCAGACGGTGAACTCTGCAAAGCATTATTTTTCCAGAAACCCTGGAAGTTCTTAGGCTGATACTCTAAAACAAGAGAAGAACTGACAACCAGCCTAGGTATCAAAATTCCACAATATTACTGGTTTATGGTCATAATACTGACACAGCCATCTTTTACCAGGGAAGTTACTTTAAGATTTAGTATTTATTATTTGTTTCCTTCCTCCAACTGCTATAAAAGAATGGGGGAAAAGAGGCAGGAATTATTCTTTTCCTTTACATTAACTATTTGCAAAAAGCAGTCATAGAAACCTCAGATACCTTGCATTACATAATTGCAAATGATTAACAGCTGTAGTATTCACACAAGTGGAGGGAAAAACCATGAAAGAATGGTATGGAAGCCATGAGGAAAATAAGGACAACGTAGCAGGAAGCAGAAGACAACTACAACACACAGACACCAAGCACAAATCAAGTTTAACCTCCATGCTGCCCCTTGGGAGGAAACAACACTTGGTATTATTTTAGCTATTTGGCTAAAAGTGCCTTATTGAGTCTTACCATTAAATTCTGTTTTGTTTTTTGTTTTGTTTTGGGGGTTTTTGGTAAGAATTAAAATTATACAAATGGCCCCCCAAGGGAAAAAAAACCCCAAAACACAACACTAAGAATACTAAAAAACAAAATAAAATACTAAAAATAAATAAAATAAGCAACTTTAAAAAAATACTAGTACGCTACCACAGAAGCAAAATGACATGTAAAATTTAATAATGGCCAACCAATACAAAGTTGCTTTTGTAACAAGTCTGAATTTATACACCTAAATAAGATGTACTTCAATTCCTAACTTTGCATATAATGCTAAAAATACAAAATTATATGCTTTACATCCTGCTGCAAATTATTTGATACAGAATTACTAAAGATCAAACAAAGAATGCTAGTGGGATGGATTGGACTGTAAGACCTAAAGGAAAGCATGGGTATTCAACTGCAAAGTCGGATGTTGTTCTACACAACAATGCACCCACTCCTAGTCAATATGAATTATAAACAGACATTTACATTATAACTGCATATAGCAGTCTTAGTACCAAAAACACAATCAGCTGGATGTTTTACAAATACAAGTTGTCTACCCAGATGGCTTCTATCAGTTCAGCTTTTCTTCACAGGTAAAACATTTTATTTTGCTTTTTGCAAAACTGACAGAAAAGCAGAATGAAAATAACTGTGTCCCCAAAGACAGAAAGAACCCATAAGTGATCACAAAGCACATATTAGATGAAGACATACTACAACCAGGTGAACTAAGTGCATTATAAGACCACAAGGACCAGCAGCAGTTGCACAATCTAGTCAGATACTGTCATATATGGATCTATCAGTAAGATCACTTAAAAAAAGCTGAAGATTCTTTTAATATTTAAGTCTTAACTTATGTTTGACACCTACCCCAACAGTCAAACAACATATAAGTTCTCTGCCAATAATATATTGACTCCTGTAACTTTTTCTAATACAGTTATTCATCCCTTGCAATTATCTAGCCCCATGGGGTTGAACAGGGTTGAGTTTTCACAGAATGGTTGAGGTTGGAAGGGAACTCTGGAGGTCACCTGGTCAAATCTCCCTGCTGAAGAAAGGCCACCTACAGTCAAGTAAAGTTTGCCAAGGAGTGCATCCAGATGGCTTTTGAGGATCTCCCATGATAGCGACCCTGCAAAAACCCAGAGCAACCTGTGCTGGTTCTTGACCACTCTCATGGTGAAAACGTTCAGAATGAACCTCTTATGTCCCAGTTTGTGCACACTGCCTCTGGATCTATTGCTGGGCAGCACTGAGTGGAGTCTGTCTCTATCTTCTTTGTATCCCACTTTCAGAAATTTACATACATTAGTACATTTTAATCCCGGTTTTGTAGAAACAGGAGCACATGTACAGCTATGTCAACTTTCTTGATAGTAAATTTCCAAACTCTGGTTTGTTTTCTGTTTTGAAGTTCATGTTTAGTATTTAGTTATCCTTCAGTTGCAGGACACAAAGAGATGGAATGAAGCTGCATTGGAGGAAGTTCAGATTGGACTTTATGAAAAGGTTCTTCAGTGACAGGTGATCAGTCACCCCTGTCAGAGTTCAAGAAGTGATTGGACAACACTCTTAATTATATGATTTA
Source organism: Dicaeum eximium (assembly GCA_013396995.1). Taxonomy (NCBI): domain Eukaryota; kingdom Metazoa; phylum Chordata; class Aves; order Passeriformes; family Dicaeidae; genus Dicaeum; species Dicaeum eximium. Next base: position 3,787,401 of record VWZP01002845.1, read on the forward strand.
GTTTTAGGTAGTCCTGTGTGGAGCAGGGAGTTGGACTTAATGACCCTTACGAGTTCTTCCCTGCTTGAGAATTTCTACAGTTCTGTGCCACATTTGCTGCACAGTGACAAACTCGTGTGCAGGCTGTGCTTCCGTCAGGCTCAGATGTGTGCTGATGCACAGTACATGAACCTCATTTTACTGGATTGGATCACTGTCTTACAGTACCATGTAACCCACTCTCCAGGAAGACCTCTCCTCCTACCCAGGAGAGCATTAACAAAAAATCAAATCAAAAACAATGATGAAAAATTGTATACTGGATCTGAAATCCCCACTGGATTGTGTTCCATAAATAGAAACCACTAGGACAAAAGTAACACCTATAGGAAACTAATGCTTATTCATTTTAAAGGGACAAGGTTTTCAATGGTAAGGAGGAAGTTTTAAATTATTAATAAATAAATACATCTGCTTGCACTATGACTGTAAGCATACAATCATGATTCAATAGAGAGTTTCTACCTATTACTTAACGTACAAGAACTGTTCATGCACACATATGAACTGTTCACTGCTCTCTCCTTATTCCCTTCAAGTTAGGTTAACACAGCCAAACCAGACTAACAAACACATCTGGTAAACCCTGCTGACAGCTGAATCCATCACTAATCCACCTGTCTGCTTACAGCCAGATGTTGCTGTTTCTTTAGCACAAAAAGCTGGATTTGTTCACACCTCATCCAGATTCTCAGCTCAAGAGCAGTCTTTCATAATTAAGACAAAAAGCTCAGTTTACCACAGAAACAGCTGAGGTTTGGACACACTTCTACTAAATCCACTGGAGAGACCAACAAGCTCTATCAGACAAAGGGTCTAGAAAGTTTAGAGGTTACAGGAAAGGCATTCAACCAAGCAGAAAAGTTAATGAGAGAGGGAAGAAAAAGGGAAAAAAGGGGAAAAAATAGAAACAAAACACGCAAAAAATTCCAAACAAACAAACAAAACTCCACTGCCATACACCACAGCTGACATACCCTATCAGCCTTGAGATTCCTAAAATGCACAACGACATAAGTATCTAAAGGGAGGGCATCAAGAGGATGGAGCCAGGCTCTTCATCGCGGTGCCAAGCAACAGGACAAGAGGCAATGGGCGGAAACTGGAGCACAAAGTTCCATCTGAACATCAGGAAGAACTCCTTTTCCACAGTGATGGCTCAGCACCAAAACAGGCTGCCTAGAGAAGTTGTAAAGTCTCCTTCTCAGGACTATGTCCTGATGGCTTTTAAATGTCTCTCCTGAGACATTTAAAAGCCATCAGGACATAGTCCCAAGTCATGTGCTGTCAGGGACACTGCTGGAGGCAGGAGGCTGGACTAAATGACCTCCAGTAGTCCCATCCAACCTCATCTATTCTGTGATCCTGTAAAGCCTTAGATGTTGAAGAAGGTGAGAGAGGAAGCACATTGTACAATGAAGGACTGGAAGCCAAGAGGTATGAGGACAAACAAGACAGAGAAGTCACTGAAGAGAGACCAGAGTAGAAAGATCAGCTGCAGCTGGCAGGAGGGGAATGCAGCCCAAGCAGATCCCAGTCCTTCCCAGAGCATACAGTGTGCAAACACCACGTTACACTGCCCTTCTACCAATAACAAATACTTGCAAGAATCCACTCAAAAGCGCTCATACCTCACCCCACATAAAGCTGCTAAAAGAGAAAACTCATCGCTACTAATAGCATTCATTCAGTTAGTCATCAACACAAAGCTAAGGGTTACAACCTAAAGACTGACAGAAGCACATCCATACAGAGGATTTGTTTATTAAGTTTGATTAAAAAAGAACAATGAAAATACAGAAATAGTTGTAAAATCACTTATTAAGAGTTAAGAAACAGAATTAAAGTTTCTTACACAATATTAAAGGGAATACACACAAAGGAGCTGATACACCTGATCCTTCACTATTTTTTTTCCACACCACCAAATTTCTTTTTCATTCAAAGCAGAGAAGCTATTCAACTTTTCTCCTTATAATTTTATGTGTGTCCCTTATTTGACTCTATTTAAGCCACACTCTGAAGAGACTTAATTTCTTACTGGGCTTTTGTAAGTTTTCACAGCCGTACTATGCTAGCATGCCACAAGAATGAACTTGTTTTTGCAACACTTTCACTAATTTTTCATAAAAATAAGTATTTGTCTCATTTCATAGATTACTAACCCAAGATACAGACTGAAATTTAAGAACTAGCAACCAATTTTGCCTATACAGTGAGGAATTTAGGAGGAGGAATTTAGGACACAACTTTTCAAGTATGCCAATTTATCCAGCGCTGCATCTAAAACTAAAGCATCTGTTGAGCCAAGCAGAAGTAGTCCGGGTCTAGAGCCTGTCTCCCACGAAATCAATGCACTACTAATAAGCTCTTGTGGGAAGTTTAGTTTAAACAGACTTGCCTGGGATCACAAGAAACTGACAAAAGGAATGAATTCCGTTATCCCAAAGTGACATTCAATCATTCAAATTACTAGATACGCTTCTCCCTCCCCACAGTCCCCTGTCAATTCATTTTACATTTTCCAGCTTTTGGAAAATATGTGCGCTGACTTTGATATGCAGCTCTAACTTCTAAATACAGTGGGTTGAAAAAAAACCCAACACATAACTAAAGACTACCATAACATATATTTAGAAGGACAAAAATTAATTTAAGCTGTTTACCATTTTGAAAAAGAATTTGCAATTTTAATATTGTTTAAAAGCTTTTTTTGTATGTAACACAGAAGATTCAGGGAGCAATAGCCCATTAAGAAATAAAAAGTTACTTTAAATGTGCTTTTATATGTATACACAAAATGCAGTACGGACAACCTAATGGAGAACTTACTACAGGCAACATCCTAACTTTGGTGAAAACGTTCAAAATGTTTCACATCCTCAAAGGACAGATCAGCCAGTCATTAAACAAAGAGTGCAGAACATTTCTTTCCAAAAGTTGTACATGCATCAAAATCTCTTTTCTTAGTTCTTGGAAGCATTTCTGTAACTGAAAGAATTACGAACTGCATGATCCAAGCTGGGCAAATGGAAGACAAAATGCATCTCCTGTTTGTTGTCTCGTTGAAAAACTTCCTCACAACTCTTCAAAAGAGTTCATCATTGGCTTATCTGTTCTTTCTTCCATTTCGAAAACCCAGGAAAGCAAAAGTTACAGCCTTACTCTGACCAGTTCATACTCAGAGGAAGAAAAGCAAATGTAAACTTCATTTTGTACCATGAACTAAGTGAATTGTCTCACTTAGACTTTTGAAAAGCACTGAGTGGCACTTGGACTGTCCATAGACATTGTCCCTCACAAAAGTTTTCACAAAGTGATGACACAAAAAGCTAGTTACTTCCATACACTTTGTTTCTGTGTTCAGGAACTACACATAATGCTACATCCTGAACTGCCAAGTAACAAAATCAACAAAATTATCAGAGAAAATATCACACCTAATGGCAAGCTGCCTAGTATCTCTGTACATTTTCCCCAAGAAGTCTTTAAAATTTTACATAGGCAGATGCAGAAAAACTTTTAAAAAAAAAATCCTTAAATGTAATTACAAGTTTCCATGAAGTGTCTTCTCCTCAATTCTCATAACTGACAACAATACAATTCTTTTTTGTTAAGAAGAAAAACCTAACATATGTGGTAACGAGTATTTCCTAGAAATCTGATTGTCTTCATTGGAATGTACATCTAAGTAACAAAGCAGTACTAGCTCAAGTCAAACTCAAGGTGGCCCAAAGATGACATACAGGAAGTTTTGATTTTATTTTTTTTCTGGACTTCCTCATGAGCAGTATGTTTCTACTTACTGTGGGTAACTGTTAGGTTTTTGGTTGGTTGGGGTTTTTTTTCCTTTTAGTAGTTTTTTATTTGTTCCCTTTCTAAGACTTACAGGATGAAGGTTTTTGACACTGAAGCAATGTGGATATACTGTAATGTCTCAGAGAGAACCAAAGGCTGCTTTGGCATTAGTTGTGGACAACCAGCTTCTCAACATTCAGTTTGTGAGTTATCACATTTTAGCTGGATCAAACACTCTTTAAAAGAGCTACAGACTCCTGTCCCAGCACAGGAAAGACATCACGCAGCAAGTCAAAAGGAGGGACACAAAGTTTATTAGAGGTATGGACCACCTCTCCTATGAGGAAAGGCTGAGACAATTGGGATTGTTCAGCTTGAAGATGAGGAGACTTCGGGCTGACCTAATTGTGACCTTCCAGTACATGAAGGGAGCCTACAAGAAAGACGGAAGGACTTTTCACAAGAGCATGTAGTGACAGGACAAGAGGGATTGGCTTCAAACTGAGAGTAAGTTTAGATTAGATATTGGGGAAAAGTTCTTTACTCCAAGGGTACTGAGACAGTGGAAAAGGAGTCCCACAGAGTTTGTGGATGCCCCATCCCTGGAAGTGTTTAAGGAAAGGTTGGGGCCCTGAGCAACCTGGTCTAGTGGAAGGCTCCCTATCCATGGCAGGCCAGTTGGAACTATATAATCTTTAAGGTCCCTTCCAACCCAGACCATTCCATGTTCTGTGATAATGTAGTTTAGGTGACTACAATGGAAGCAATTAAGACAATAACATTTTTCACTGCTAACTTCATGTCTTTTTTTGTCCATTAAAAAGCATGAAAGTGAAGCATCTCATTTCAGCAGCAGAAACATTCACCAGGATTCCTAATTAAGTCAGAGAAAAAGTACACACAGTTAGTACTGTCTGGAACCGATCTTTAAAGAACAGGGTCTGAATTAGAAACCCCAGATGGGGTCCTGATCCTTGGTTACGGTACTCCTGCATAAATGGTGACAGACACAAGATGATTAGTACAAACATCCCCATCTGTTCCCAATGAGGTATGGCACTTTTTTTGCTATTATTTCTTGAAGCATATTAATACCTCAGTTGCTGTGAGCTGAAAAAACAGAAGCAAAGATCAGGCAGTATTAAACAAGCAGAATGTTTTTCCAGTGCTTGGGGTGAGATGCAAAAGAGTAAAAATTCCATAGATGGGGAAAAAGTAATAGAATTCCTAACCCTCTGAACCTACTTCAAGGACCTCTTCACACTTTAGAAAAGGCTGAATAGCAGTATACACTGATACAGACATTAACAACCTTTAAAAAGAATGGAGATGTTAACATTTTGAGTCTTAGAAATGAAATTAAAATATTACTTGTATTTCATTTAATTCTTTGAAGTTGGATTTGCTACAGCAAATATTCACATAAACAGTTTTATTGTGGAATCCTTAGCGTTCCAAAGAGGTTTTGAAACAAACCACTAACTTCCTAAAATAACAAAGCTAATTTTCATTCATGCATTTCACTTTTTGTATATTTTTATTTTTACTTTACAGAACTATATTAAGTTCTGTTTTAATCACAGAGCTAAGCAGATAAAAAACACAGCTTTTACCAGCTTTTCTACAAGACTACATTCAACTGAAGAGACTGCCAATTGAAAAGCAATAGGTGTGTAATTCATATACATGCATTTTTAGATGTTCAACCTCTGAGGGAAAGAAAAGACTCTTTTTTTAAAAGCATGTATTTTACAATTATTTGAAAGTCTTGATTCCTTGCAGGATCTGTCAGTGCTATTCAGACAGTCCAGAGGGTCTACAGATCTGTAAAATTACACTTCCCCACTAAGGACTATCACACTAACACACCTTTTAAAAGTTTCCTCAGTTTTCCCTTACTACCTAGTTTCAGAATTGACGGAAAGCATCCAATATTCTCTCAGTCTACCCAAAGATTATTTCAGGTTGCAGTATTGACATTTTGTCCCAAGAGTAAAAACACCATTTCTTTAGATATCTGTTAAAAGGAGAATGATACTGACAAGTGGTAGGATAATGTTCCACATATCAGAACTACTTTTTGATTCTAAAAAGGAACTTCTCTGAAGGCAGCAGGAAAGACATACCTTCCTCTTTCTTGGCATAATATTTGGGGCAAGCAATATAAAGGGATACGGATATTAGAGTGAAACTGATAGGGAAAAGTAATGAATTGCAGTATCACATTTTCCTTCCATCTCCAATTTTGCATGCTTTTACTGTTCAGCTTCATATTTTCTTATTTGTTGCTCCCATGAAAATTCTCCTTATGCAACAAGTAGTCTTTATCACCTCTCCCAATTTAGGTTTAAAGAAAAAAATCATTAACACCAAACACCTTTAAATGAAAATCCTTTACTAAACCAGAAGATTTATACCCATATGTACACCCTCTTACTCTTCTATGGCTATAAATTGTGTGACTGAAGGAAGAAAGAGAGGAAAAAGGCATAACCTGAAAGCCTGAAGACAGCAACATAACCCAAAAGAAAATGCATCTCTCCCAATCTACAGGAGGTAACAGAACATCATGTTCTATCCATTCTAGATAAAAATGGATAATGCCTGAGGTTATGCCTGTATTTCATTACTGTGCTTTTGCAAATGCTAGCAATGACTGTTGGCTTTTATATGGTTAACTACAGCTTAATAATGACTTAGGTGACTTGCTCAAGTTCAGCCCATAAATAAGCATGTTAGATAAAGCCTAAATTCAATGCTTACAAGAGAAAAAAGAAGTTGCGTACAAGTGCTAAACATATCATTTTCCATTTTAGTTCAGTTAGTTGTTTTATCAAAAACTGAACGACAGTTTATCCAGTCTGTATACTAACCAGTAAAGAAGATGCAAGAAACACATAGGCAAGTACTCCAACATAGGATCTATATAAAAAATCCCAAAAACACCACACCCAGACACATCATATCCCCCCAACCTACAGTAATTAAGTTCAACCTTGCTTCAGACATAGGCACAAGATGTCATGCAAGTGCTGAAGTACTAAACTACTTTCTCTAGCAGTGCACCTTTCACAGGCTGTGACAAACACGATACACACACCTCTGCTAACCCACCTTACCTGATGGCCTGTCACTGTCAGTCTTCTTTCAGGTGGTCTGAGCAGGGCATACATCCAGCTCTTTCACTCCTTTTTGAGGAGTTACTTTACACAGTATAATATCTAGCACATCTATAGTACATACCAGGCAAAATTTCTACCACCTGAAAACTGAACAACTCCACTAGTTTGGAAGGGGAAAACCTGAAAGAATGCATGTTGTCTTACTCCCTTCCCAAAACGTGATTTGACACTCGTTTTCAACTATAAAGCCACTCAAATTTTCAACGCTCCTTCTACTCCATCCCCAGCGAAGAGAAATCAATTACAGCCAAAGCACCTACCCGGCAAGCACAAAACAAAGACCAATACGAGAACGCTTCAGCAGTTGTGTTAAATGGGAAAACACAACGCCTAACTAAATAATCACAGCTCTCAGAAAGCAACCGCGCGCAGCAAGCAAGCATAAAAGTCAGAATAAGGCTGGCAAGACAAAATCCAGCTCTGTAGGAGTTGGTCTGCTGCAGATTAATTTTTCAGGACTCACCGTCATTAAATGTTGATTTGTTTTAAAGAACAGATAGTGATTTATTTGCAGCAGGATGAAGTTACGGACCTAAATTCCTGACCGGAGGCTCTCAACGTAAACAACAGATAACCTATAAATTAACCATTCTCCATCTGGCAATTCAGATGTAAAATTCAGTTTTCCATCTACCAGGCAGCGGCAACCGCCCCCCCACAGCTCCCCCCCGTCCTCCCTTCTCGAGCGCTTTCTAACAGAGCCTGATGCAAAGTGGGAGGGAAAAAGAAAGAGGAGGAAAGGAAGGGGGAGAAAAAAAAAAACAAACTAAGCCAGCATGAAAGAACCGGGCTCGCACACAAGTAGGGACGCAGCAAACCGCGGTCCCGAGCAGCTCTTCCCGCTGAGGAGCACTGCGAAGTGCGGCGCGGAGAGACCGAGCCGGGCGGGGAGGGGACGGGGATGTCCCCGCGCTCAGCCCGGGCAGCAGCGGCGCGGGGCGGCGGGAGCCCCGAGCTGCCCCGCGGAGCGGGGACCAGGCCGGCTGCCCGGGGCGGGCAGGGAGGGAGGGGACGCCAGGGCAGGGAGGAAAGGGACACCCGGGAAGCCGCGATCACTCACTCACTCACTCACTCACTCACTCACTCACTCNTGCCCTCCCGCTCCCCCTCCGCTCCCCGTCCTCCTCCAGCGCCGGCCGCCGAGCTCGGTCCGGGCGGGCGCCCCTCATGCCCCCGGGAAGGGAAAATGGAGCGGGGACGGGGTGGGGGTACCCGCGGCCGAGGTGCCGCGCTCCTTACCCCGCCGCAGCCGCCTCGCCTCGCTGGTCGCAGGCGGGTCCGCTCCGCGCTGCCGCCGCTCCGGGCTCGGAGAGGCGCTGCCGCCGCCGCCGCCGCAGCCAATCGCCGCCAGCCCCCTCCCCTTCCGCAGCTCGTCCCGGTCCCCCTGCCGGCTTCAAAATGGCGCCAACTCGTCTCCGGCTGCTCCAATGGAACCGCCGAGGGGAGCGAGCGCGGCCAGCGCGGGGCAGCAGCGCCCCCTGCCGGCGGCACCCTGAGCCCGCGGCCCGGCCCGAAAGGGGCTGAGGGTGGGCCCGGGCCGGCTCCGCTGGAGCGCGCTCTGAGGGCAAGAGCTTCCCCTAAACGACGAATTGTACAAGGATTGCTGTGAAAATATAAGGAATGAAGCCGCTTAACTGCGGAGAAAGAGCAGAAAAAGCAGAGTAAGTCGCTCATCTAGCCTTTTGCTCTTGCTTCGGCGAGTGCGAGAGTTTGAGGGGTGCCCTTACAGGAAAACGCAGGAAAGCAATGTGATTTCTTCTCGCCGCTACAGCTAAAAGGCTTCATTTATTGTAGAATCATAGCATAAATCTGAAAGGACCCATGAGGATCAACACCTGGCCCTGCACAGCACCATCCCCAAGAGTCACACCATGTGCCAGAGAGCACTGTCCAAACTCTTCTTTAACTCTGTCAGGCTTGGTGCTGTGACCTGAGGACTCTGTTCCATGGCCTGACCATCCTCTGGAAGAAGAACTTTCTCCTGATGCATCGGGACAGCATGTAAGTGTTTAGAGGATTATGATTTAAAAAACACAAATCACACTTAAAAAATCTGCTGAAATATACCCACGACTTTGTCTAGTGTGAGAAATACTCTTCGACAGACTGTTAGCCAATACATTGTAACTAGTGGTTTAAATCTTTCAGAAAGTCCTCTCAAGCTTTCTAAACTTGCTAATACATTGTACCCAGCATGCCTTATCTTCATTCAGTGTTAAACTACCTCATTGTCTATTACAGACTATGTCAGTCCAACCAGAACTATTACATACAAATCACTTTTCAGGCCCCAAAACTCCTCTTGTTTGTTTGTTTTTTGTTGGGTGTTGGGTTTTTTTTGTTTGTTTTTTTTTGTTTTGTTTTGTTGTTTTGTTGTTTGTTNGGTTGGGTTTTTTTTTTTTTTTTTTTTGTTTTTCGGGTTTTTTTGGTGGTGTTTTTTTTTTTTTTTGCGCAGTGACTTATATTTGGTCCACTCCTTCTGGGAAAAAGGAAAAAAAAAGTAGAGACATAAAAGAGAGAAGGTTTGTCTGACAATTTTGTATTGGGAAGGATCCTGGACTTGGAGTCTAAGATATAACTGTTTGATGTAGGTTGAACAATTTCCCCTCATTGCTGTCTATCTGGGCTCACAGAGTTTAAAGCCTTAGGTTGGGGAACACATCCTTTCCCAGTGGAGCACTTGCAGATGTGTGCAGGGATACTTACAAAGCAGCAGAAAACCGAAACACTTTTCGAACTTTCTCAAGACAGCTATTGAAATTGCAAAACCCAGCGTATGACTGTGAAAGTAACCAATACTCTGAGATGCTCCGTTTTGCTCCATTTTTCCGATGGAGCAGGTCACAGCAGCAGCACTTCCAGCGCCTGATTAGGACGCCAGGAGAGGCGAGGCCCCGAGGAGCGGGACAGGGCGCCGAATAACGGGACCTCCCCTAGGCACGCTCTGCCCTTGTTTCCCTCCTGCACCGAGACCCTTCACGATTTGGGGAATCGGCATTTTAGAGGTGACTCTTCACTCGTTCTTGTCCCACTCCGTCTCGGTTCCGCAGTAGCGCGCACGGCCCTGCGGAGGGAGCCCGTCCGCCACCGCTGCTCGCTCACCCGCGCTCACCGCATTGGAAAGTGCCGGGAACCAACGGGAGAGTGCCAGCCGACGGGAGAGGGCAACACGCGCTCACTCCCTTTTCCATGCGGTCCCACCAGGAAAGAGCTGCACAGTGCAAGCTCTGCCAGCCCTGGCTGTGTCCCGAGGGCAGGGTCAGCCTTCCTCATGAGAAATGTTGCATCTCTCATGAAACTGGTGACTCTAAGCAGCCTTGCTAAATTTTAGGGGATTTGCCACCTCCTGGAAGTGTAGGCAAGCTGTGTTACTTACAGAAACTGCATACTTGAGAAAGATTAAAAATATTCGTGCAAAATAAATATTTTGCTTGCAGTAGGACATACAAGGAATGTCAGTGCCACAGAATTTCCAAGACCAGATCTTTGACACAAAATCATAGAATCATTTAAGTTTGAAGAAGACCTTTAAGATCTCTGTGTCCAACCATTGACCCAGCACCGCTGAATCCACCACTAAACCATGCCCCCAAGTGCCACATTTACATGTCTTCTAAATACCTCTAGGGATAGTGACACCACCAATTCCCTGGACAGCCTGTTCCACTGCTTGACCACCCTTTCAGCAAAGAATTTTTTTCTAATGTCATAAACCTCCACTGGCACAACTTGAGGCCATTTCCTCTTGTCCTGCCACTTGTTACTTGGAAGAAGAGAGTGATCCCCTCCTTACTACAACCTCCTTCCAGGCAGTTATAGAGAGCAATAAGACCGCCCCCCTCCCCAGCCTCCTTTTGCCCAGACTAAACAACCCCAGCTCCCTCAGTTGCTCCCCAAAAGACTTGTGCTCCAGAGTGTGTGTGCTGAAGACACTTTCCACATCTCAGTGTTCAAGTGACAATGATGAACATAGTCAAAGAGCGCCCTTACACAGCAGTATTCTTCTCATGGCCTTCTGTCTGTAAAAACATTGTGTGAAAACAGAAGACTGCAGTGACAAGGGCCTTTTAGTCCCCACTTTTGCAGATTGACAATATCTCCCCTTGGATAATTTTAGTTATCTTTCTCAATTCATTCTTTGAAGTCGTTGTGTCCTTGCAGGCCAGAACTGTGCACTGTACTCAAGAGAGGAGTACATTGAGATTTCCCTCAGAGCAGTGAACTGCCTTCTGTCATCTCTCAGCACTATTCCTGATGACACCTTACATCTCTGTTGTTTAAGGTTTGTTTATTGGGGTTTTCTTTTGGTTGCTGTTGCAGTTTCAGTCAAATATTTCAGAGAGCTGATATCAGCAACTTCAACATTTCGCGAACTTAGACTTCCAGGTTTGACAGGTTTTACCTTATGCTTTACCTTTTACCTATGCTTTACCTTACACTGATCTACTTCTCAAAGCCCATATTTTTACCCACCCCCTTTTGTGAGGCCCTCTGGAGTTCTTTACACCAGCAAAGCATCTGATTACCTGAAAGAGTTTGACATCATGCAAGTATCATTCAGTGTGCATTCTCTTTTCTGTGTCATTAATGAAAAATCAAAGTTTGTTGCATAAAACAACATAAGTAAGCCCATACATTTCTGAAAAAGAGATTTGCTGACTTTCCTCTGCCTGAGAAAGCAACCAAAAGTACTCTCTGCTTCTATCCTTCAACCATATTTCCAACTCAGCATAGGACATTTACTTCAATTCCATGACAATTTTGTTTGACAATTTTTAGTGAGAAAGCTGCTCAAATGCTCTTTAAAAATACAATTCCCTGGTTTGTCCTTGTCCATGCACTTTCTGACTCACAAACCTGCTGGAAGTCCGTGATTGTGTCACTGTCTCCCTTCACAGAAATTACAGTGGCCCTTTCCCAACCCATTGTCTTTATCCATTGGCCCTGTGATAATACTCTCCTATGGTATTGGCTTTTTAGTGTAAGTAGGAATAACTGTCAATATAATATCAGGTTTGTGAAAATAATACTTTTGTTTCCAGCATAGATAAAACACTTCCCTTTGTTTATCTTTTAATTGTGACTCTAAAAAAATTCCATCAAAGGTGTTTTACTAGCAAAACAATTCAGATTAAATGTATGTAATTTGTATACTGAGCCCTTCACACTGGAAGGGGCTTTTGACATGTAGGAGGGAGGCTTTCTCTACTTGCAGGTGTAGTGATTTATCTCAGAGAAAGAACAGTTTGTTCATTTATTGGTGTTCCTCTTCAACTAAATAGCTGATACTATTATGAACACGAGTTAACTTTGAACTAATTTTAGTATCTCATATGTCTCTTAAGTAATTTGCAAGGAAGCCACATGGAAACAGTGACTTTAGATGACTGGAATTTTTAGAATCTTACTGTCTGCGTGTGTGCTGTTTCCAACACTGTCTCCTTGTAAACAAAAATCAAACAGCTGAATAAGACAGTGATGCTCAGGAATTATTAGCTTCAATATATGTGCAATATAAATTCTGAAGTTTAAAAGTACCACTTTTGTCTTAGTGCTAATATGTCTGATTCTACCAGAAATACCTATTTGTGACTGTCTTGTGGCTCTTTTCTAATAGGAAGACAAGAGTCATTAAGTACTATATGGTATTTCACAAAAACAAGCAAACAAACCAAACAAAAACCAACAGGAACAAAACTAGAGAGAATATGAGGATGTGATGTTATTCTTCAGGGTGAGGACTGAAGAAAGCTTTTCACTCTGCCTAGTCATCTGCTTTCTTCATTAAATAGTTAATAGCTATACTGGGACACCATTAAGATTAAATGACCTACTAAAGTAAGTCAGTCTATTAAAGCAAGAAGCATTACCCCCTCACAAAACATGTCCTCACGAGTCAGCTGTAGACATATCTTTATCTCCAACTTCTTCCTAAAGAGGTCATTACCTATTTGGAGATATGCATGGGAAGAGGACAATAAAATGCTTCATGTTGCAGTAGTCACAGAAGCAAAAACATAATTCAGATTTTTAATATCCTAAAACAGAATGTCTCTTCACTGCAGTCAGGAAGTGATGGTGCATATTTTGCTACCAGCCAGGGCATCCTTTATGCCTTAACAAATCAAACCATCTTGCCATCTCATAAGAATAGGCTACAGAGCATTAATACACAAACCTTACATCTTCTAAACAAGTTTGTTATTGGGTTTTTTAAATAGATTTTTAAAATTCTAGTGTGACTTAACAGCTGCGTTTTTGCTAAATGTCATGGAATCTTTTTGCTGACCATATTTGCACAATGTATTCCTACAATTTAGCACTAATATAACCTATGGAGGCCAGCATCTGAAAAATCACAGTAGTAAAGGGAAAAAATTTATTCTTCCCTTGGTGCCTTGCAGATAGGTATGACAGTAGTGAATTCAGTAGTGAATTACTATTTTGGGAGCCTGTACCAGCAGTCTTTCTTTCCCTGATGATTAGCTCAGTTTGTCAGTGAATTAAATTAATTTCTCCTCTGAGTTACCTATAACTGATTTAAGCACTCTCCATCCTTAATTGAGATGTAGGATAGGAGGTGGGAGAGGATAGTACATACCTTGAATATTCTTAAGCAATGCCATTAGCATAACAAAATGGGAAAAAATTAAGAACTTTCTACTGTAAATTGTATTTGTAAAGTGAGCATCTCAGTAGTTCAGCTTCAAGAAATCAAATAAAAGTAATTTCAGGTAAAAGCTGAGTGGCTAAAATGAACAAGTATTTGACCAAACAGAGAGGATGTCTATATGGACATAACTAAGCACTTAGCACTAAACTTTTGTAGTATTTGATCAACTTCTTTCCCTAGCTTAAACATTAGTATATTAAGCATTAAACACTTGAACATATTGTGCTCTGTAAAATGTTGGGTATTTTTTAGTTGCTATATCTGGTGCTTTTTCTTCTGCTCACACTTTTTGTTTTTACCATTACACTGTCTGCCCTCTGTTTGAAGCTACTTACTTTAATGTCCCACTGTATTTCAGTCTACTGAAGGCATTACACTCAGTCTCCTTCATTTTTATGTAAATGGGAGATGCTATTTAGAGAGTCCCACAGACTAAGCAGTGACTGGACCTTCACCTTGAGTGTCAGCTTCCTAGAAACTCCCCATGCCCTACTTTGAAAGACATGAATTGTTTGGAATCCTGTTTCCTTGGCTGGCTTTCACAACCCAAAAGCTCAGCTTTGTTGTGGGCCAGCAGTTGTTATATTGTCTAGAGCACTCTGTCTTAAAAGTTAAATCTCACCATTCTTTTAGTTCTGTTTTGCTGTAGCACTTGAGACCTAAATCACAGAACATGTGCCTTACTGTCAAGAAAAAAATCTATGTATCTATGTAATCTATGCAGATTTCAGATAAAAATCATTAAATGAATGGCTTCAAGAACCTCCAAAACTAACTAACTATGTGTTACTTTTATTCTTGCTATTTTTATCATTATTTTTATCTCCAAAAGGATTCATCCAGTACCACAAGGGAATCAAATTACAATATTTAAATTACAAAATAGTTTTATCATAGTCAAAAGAAATACTAATCTAGCTATGGCTTAAACATCACTTGCTACAATCTGTTGAATATATAAAATAATACTTCTATCTTTCATAATCAGCAGGCTACCTGGAATTATTTTTTTATTTGTAAAATATATAACTTTATCAAAACTCTAATTCTTAAGTTAATTTTCAAGTTGAACTTTGAAAATAAAAACCTCCATATTATCTGTGGAAATTAATAAGTAAAAAGCTCTTACTGTATTTTTACCACTGAAACTTGGATGTGACATTTACACACCAGAATTCCTCTTTGTCATATAAAAGCTTCAGAAGAACAATTTGGCAAGCAACATTCCTGGTTTGTTGAGTAAACCAGTTCTCTTAAAGTTCACCAGAATTTCTCTCTAGAGATAGTTCGATTTAAAATCAAAGAATTATGCAATAGTATTTCTTAAATCATCTTGAAGCCTCACTTTTTCAAACAATATTTAGTAGAGTGACAAGACAAACTATGACCCAAGGCCCTTTAGAAAGAGGCATGATTAAATCTAAGTCTGTAACTCGCCCTCTTCAATTCAAATAGTTGCTATATTTAAGTGTTATTAGAAGAACAGTATTAGGAGAGGAAGAAAGAGCACTCTGCTCTGTTAAGTCTGATAATGAGATCACAAGATATAAATGATTGAGCTATCATCCCATATTAACCCTTAGACATAAAAGCCAATCTCAAGTAGTGCCTGTTGGATAATTTTGGTTTTTCTCCCTTTTGATAACAGATGGAGTCTCATCATTCTGTCTATCTTAAATTTGCCTGATCTTTTCTATTAAAAGGCATAACACAGGCATTTATTGTTTCACTAACAAATATTTAATTTTCTGCATTAATATTTTTCATGCCATCTACCTTCTTTATGCTGGGTTGTTTTGGAAAGTTTTATCTAAAACGTTTCTGGGAGCAAATTTAATGGAAACCTTTCCATACACAAAAGAATAGTATGATTTTTTATTAAAAATACCCAGTTCTCAAACAAGAACAAAAGCCACCAATTTAGAGGAGGCAGGACAGCAATTAGGCAACACCATGGGTGGGAAAAAGTAGCAGAAGCACTTTCTCTGGCGGTAGTTTCATTTTAGTGTGGTTTATCTGTCATTTGAAATTGCACCTTAAAGCTTTTTTTTCTACAGAACCTGAAATTAGGCCCATGCAGAAGAAAGCAGTGCAACAACTTAGCTTGATACAAGTATCAGAGATGTCTGCATTGCATTTAAAGCATCAACTGTACCAGTGAACCACAAAATAATCAGGACAATCCTCCAAAGTGGCCTGTGTCCATCTTCCCTTTTTAATGTAGGAAATCAAATGTAAAAACTACTCTGAGAAAATGCTCCATTTGCAAATTTAAACACTCAAGTTACATATCTTGAAAATCCTTTTTTTTTTTTTAAAGAACATTACTCACTCCCTGTATGCATGTAAATTGATGTGATCTCTAAGGTTCAAATCAACTTAAACTTATAAGACACTTAGAAAACGGAATCAAAATCTGATTACATAAGGTGGAAAATTTTTCTTCCACTCTTCTCTTAGATCAGTTAAAGCCTACAATTTGTCGACTAATATGAAGGTGAGGTAATAAATGTCTAGGAACACAGGAGTAGATAATTTTTTCATAACTTGTTATCTATGCAATAACTCTACCTCACTCTTAGATTTTTACCTCTGTGAGACACTTCCACCACAATCATAGGTGCATGTTACAGGAAGCGTGGTTTGGATGGCACATAGTAGTGGTACATGGTAGCATTCTGAGTAACTTTATAAACACATGTAAAACTGAAATTATAAAATTCAGACTCCTCTGAAAACAAAGAAAAAAAATGTGAGCTCTTAATGCTCCTTTGTAAGTATTTACACTGTTACAGTGTTCAACCTCTTGGACACAGCTTTTTCCTACCCTATCGGCTTCTCCTAACAATGTTTCCAATGGAAGTTTTTTTATAATCTAGTGCAGGACAAGGAATATGGGGGAATTATATGCAGCTTTGCCTCAAGCAAGAGACTTCCCATGTGCTACATGATTGATTCCCACATAGAGGCTGTAGCAGCCATAACAGGATCATGAGGGAAAGTCGATTTCCTTATACTCAATGAGGTTGAAAAAACGACATGAGGCTACTGCCAGTTGTAACATGTAGCTTATTTTATTAGGTACAAATAATGGGAGATCTCCCCAAACTAAATACATCTGAGACAATTACTACATACACAACATGAATGCTTGAAAGCCCTGATCTCCAGATACTACCTTCAAAATGTCCATGTGCAGCACTCTTACTCTCTCTAAATGGTTAGCTTGGGTGTTGCATGACAGCCTTTGTAAGGAAGCACATAATTACTATTACAGATGAAAAATATGGCCAACTGGGAGATTCAATTCAACAGCTCACTTCTGATCTAGATTAAAACGCTACCAAAGACACATCCATACCTTCCAAACAAACAAGGCCATCACCGGGCACAGGAAAGGAGACTGTGCTTTGGTTGCAGGGTTAACTGGAAGGAATGCCTGGTCAGTGGATTTGACCAGTTTTCTTTCTACTGTTTATAGCAAATAAACTAATTTCAGTGACTTTATAAATCATGTACTTTAAAACCTTCATAATCAATTTGGGTGATGTGAAAGAATAAACATTGCAGGTCTTTAAAATGGGCACATCACTTACTGGAGCTCTTGTGTGCACTAATAAAATTTGGGGAATTACTGTTACAAGACTGAAGGTTTTTTTAGGAAAAATGTGGTTTTCCTTGCATAGTATCACAATATTTGGGAAAAAAAAAAGTAGCTACGTCATATTGAAATTTTACTTAATACATGCAGGAGGGAAAGTTGCAAATCCATGTTAAGTACAACACACGCCTAAGCAACTTGGGCAGCTTTTACACTAGCGACAATCCTCCCCGGAACGCTGTTAATGTAGAAGAGTAAAACAGGTCCCAGCCCCTGGCACTTCCCGCCAGGCACAGCGCGCGGCGTGGCGGGAGGCTCCGCCCCTCACGGCGCCGCGCGCGGGGTGAGGGGGCAGCGGGAGGCGGCGCCATTTTGGGAGCGGGGGGTCAGAGGCGCTGCCCCTCCCGCGGCCGGGAGCCGCTGCCTTGAGGTTCGTGTCCTGTCCCGCGGGTGGCTGCGGCGGCTGCTGCTCCTAGGCCGGGCCGCGAAGGGAAGCCGCTTCTCCTCCGCCACCACCGCTGCTGCCACCGACCCCCGGGCGGGGAAGGGGCGGCGTGGGGATGGCGGTGTCAGCGCACAGGAGCCGGCGGCTGCTGAGGTTGTGTGACGTGGGTGCCGCGCTGAGGGAAGTGTCCGTGTGTGGGGGAGAGGCGTGGGCTTTGCATCGTGGGGAAGGGAGGGACAGGGCAGCTGATAGACCTCCCTGAGGCATGAGAGCGGCGGCCGCGCCTTCTCGGACGCGCCGCTGCCGGCCCGGTGTGGGAGCAGCGCCTGCTTGCCCCGGCTCCCACGTGTGTCCTGGCGCTGTGTGAGGGGCGCTGGGCTATGCTCCTTGTGACCGCTGTACCCACTGTGCAAGGAAAGGCAGCCAGTTCCCCTGTCTGTAGGTTCTGCCAGATAGGCCTGGTTTTAACGTTTGGGAAAGGTATTGTACAGGTGGAGTTCAAGGCCTTGAGTTGAGTAGTTTACTGAACCTTCTGCATGTTTCACATGTCAGTTAAAGTGGTAAATAAGTGTGGCATCTCCATGTGCCGGCTCAGGTTCAATGCTTACAGCCAGTTCTTTACAGAAATTGTATAGACCCGATCTTTCCCCATTCAGGAGGTGGGAGTGTTAGACTGCACTTCCCTTGAGTATGCTTGCTCTGTCCTCACCAAGGACGCCGGGAGATATGCTTTTGCATGCAGCTTCACTCTCTCCAAGGTTAGTGAGGGAAAGTCTGCTAGAGATTAGCAAGAAAGGATATTCTTATGTGGGACAATCACAGAGCAGCATTTTCTGTCATTGGAGATCTTGTCATGCAGCAAGTGTTTGCTGTTTAAATTCTATATCAGGAAATGGGGTCTGCTTAAACACCATCCCAGAAGAAGATGAGGACACAGAAGCTAATAAAGTAACTTTTTTATGCCAGTACTGTTTTTGAGTGGAGGCAGAGTAACATTTTTTTTACAGATGGGGATAGACTCAGTTGTTAGTCCTTATGTCACACTTGCTTTCTAATGGCGAAAAATGAAGAGCTAAGAAGCTGGAGGTATGCATACAACACATAAATCTTGAGAGGAGGAGAGAACATGATTCCAATTCTGAGGAAGAGAGAGAGTTGCATGGCTGTGTTTCTTCCCCTTCTGACAGTAATGCTTTCTTCCAGGTACTAAAGTCAAGTGTGGACAGTAACATCTCTTTGGTTTAGCCAGTTTGAGATTGAGAATGGCAGGTTTCTCTTCCTTTGGATGGTAGGTGAGAAAGTGCCTAGAATAACACCTTTTGTTTTCAGTTTTGCAAGTGAACATAATGGGATAATGGTTACTTACAAATCGTCCCATAACACTACCTACAGATCCTTTCCAAAGAAAAAAATTATTTTCTTATCGAGGATGAACGGAAGTTGAAATGTTTCAGAAAACAGCAGAATAAACCTTCCAGTAGGAGAAACATGCTCTTTCATATGTTTGAAACTGTGTTTATATGGAGGGGAAGAATTTGTACTTTATTGCATACTGTGTAGACTTCAAAATCCAAGAAATTTAGACTAATAGATGGATAATGGCATGTCACAGTGGTTAGTACCATCTTGCTTTATAATGGATTGTCTCTGAACCTGTCTGGAATTCAGTGGTTTAATTCTTAGAATGCAGTCTGTTTGGGACAGGAATTTTTTTTTTTTGTATATGTGTTTAATTTTAGAAGACATGTGAGCAAGTGGTTTTGGTCCCTAACAAAAGTTTTTAGTAGTTCCAAAACCAGAACCATAAGAACAGATTGCAGCTTGGATTATTGAAGTCTTATTTGACTTGTTCTAAATTACAAATGCCACCCAGCACCTGTTTGGTGTTAAATGAGTTATTTGAGTTTGGTTCATGTCACAGAAAACAATCCTTGTGGTTGAAGTATTTGAATTTTTGTTGGTCATACTAGTAGTGATGTCAGGCATCAGTTTGTGCATTGGAAATTGGCATTTGCTTATCTTTAAAAGAGATTGCAAACACTTGGCAGAATAACAGCTAGTAGAGAACAGTAGTAACGGAGGTCAGAGTTTGTTGATGTAATTAATTTTTCAAATAGTCACATTTTAAAAGCATGATCTGTAAATTATTTAAGGCATATCATAAAATGTGGCTGCTGGACTGATTCAGCACTAATGTAGTTTTATACTAAAGATGAGCAATACATAATGTAGCAGTCTTGTTTAAACCATACTTGTGGTAGGTGATGTCTGTTTTTCTTCTGCATGAGTACATTCTAGTTGTGACCATGGAGAGTGTGATGTCACAGGCCTGAATAACTTTAGCTTTTTTTATACTTTACTTTTAAAATGTGCATGCTGATAACGTATTCATTATTTTTTCTAAGATGCTTAATGCTGAAAATACAGTAAGACTCTTGGACTGTCAGGATGAAATCATAATTGAACCATATTCTAAAAGAATGAAGTCAACAGAAGGGGCTTCTGAGAAACTCCCGGATGATGATAACAAAGGTACTCAGAAGAAAGTGGATGTTGAGAGAAAATCAAGTGATTGGATACCTAGATGTGCCTTAGATAACCAAGGGCAACATGAAATGGAGAAGCAAGAGAAAATACCTACTGGTGTCTTGGGATCCTTGAATGAAGTTCTCCCTGAAAATAATCCAGTGTTCAGTCAGCCAGTTGATTTAGAAACTGTGCAGAATATAAATCCTCCATTTACATCAATAAATGACTCTAAAGTTGAAGAAGAGAATGACCCTTCTATTATCAATAATGCTGGTGAAGATAATACTGAAAAAAGCGGTACATCATTTTCAGTAAATAGAAATGAATCAGATGGAGACTTTTTTACAAGCAAAGATTTTATAGGACCTATTTACAAGCCTGCCAAAAGTAACAAACAGGACAAATCTGGCAATTGCAGTGAATGTAGAAATACTGGAGGAGATGAGAATGAATTACATGAAAACAGATGTAAAAGAAAGGAGGCAAAGAAGATGCAGGCTGTTTCTGCCACTCTACCAGAAATAGATGATGAACTGGATCAGTTCTATAAAGAAATTCACCAGCTGGAAAATGAAAATTTAGATACTAATGTTCACGAAAAAGAAACTGAAATTTCTCAGGAGCAACACTCTTCATTTAACTCTAGTCAAAGCTCACAAGAGAATTATCAACCGGTACTTTTGAGCAGTACACAGCCATTTTACAAGAATGGACAGTGTTATTTGGGGGAACAGAACAGTCAGAAAACAAACAACGAGCAGCAGTTAGTTGTGCAAACAGGTAGCTGGAAAACTGAAAATACTTTTAATGGCCAAGTAGATACTTGGAACTGCTCAGTGCCTGAATTCAGACCTGCTTGGCAGACTAGAGCATCTTTCAAAAAACCTCAGGGACCTTTTCCTCCTAGATTCAACCATCAATCCTATTTTCAGATGTTTGATCCCCCACCACGAATCCCAAATGTTCCCCCTTCTCAGAATGGAGGACTTCCTTATGAAAGTTACCATGGAAATACTGATATCAACAGTCATGGTCCATTGCTTGATCAAAATACTGACTATTCTGGTCATACCAACATCCATACTACTCAGGTCTTCAGGAATGGGAATAATGATCAGAATGGACTCCAAATAAATGGTTTCTGTGAAACCAGAGAGGAGTGTTGGAAGGATCCAAAAGCTGACAGTACAGAAGGAATGCACAGCTTTTCTTCATTGCAGTTATCTGAAGAACAGTTCAGTTCACAGAAATTGCTTTTACTCTTAAGAGGCCTACCAGGTTCAGGGAAATCAACACTTTCTCGGTAAGTAAAGACTTAGCGCTTGAGAAGTTTATCCAAGTAAAATTTTTTAAGCATGTAAATAAATCTGTAAGCACTAAGGAAACTTTTTAATTTGTAAATTAGACTCCTAAAATGCAGTAGTTTAAAGCTGTCATTAAAGAGTGCAAGTGACAGTAAATACTAGAAAGATCTGCTTGGGGGCTTTGTCTCCCTCAGAGTTTTGATGAAGAGGAGCTCCTCTGTTAAATTTAAAATGTTGAGCATTAAATTCCGTAGTCTTTTATTCTGAAATTTTCATACCAGTGTGTGGTAGGCTGCTGCTTTTTTTTTAATTCTTTAATTCCCTAATTTAAAAAAATCTCCCATTAAATCTAACAATGTCAATTTGACTGAACCAGAAGTCCTTTTTCATTCCCATGCAAAAATTTTCAAAGGCCATTAGAAGAAGAATGCTGCTAGTCTGAAAAGACTTGGTTTTGGTGAATTGAAGAAACTGAGCATTATCTCATTCCCTTTTTTCGTAGTATCATCTGTCAATGCACAATAAAAGTATTATTTTTTCTTCAAAATATACTTGCTGAAGTCTGACAGGGTTAAAAGCAGTTACCACTTCCAGCTTGGATTTTCCCTTTGGGTTTTTTTGCCTATTTTAAAAAGCACAAAGTGGACAGAGCACAGATACTATCTATATTAAGTGAGTGTAAGTTCCTCTAGTGTATATAAAAAAAGAAGTTGCTGGATCAGTACTTGCTGATTGAGTTTCATCCAGAAACTACATCACAGATAGGGTGTCTTCTGTAGTTATCATCTGTTAAATGTGAGGAGTCTGTGAAATAGATACAGTCATCACGGTTTTTTTTTTGTTTTTGGTGTGGTTTTTTTTTAATATAAAGGAGTAACACTCTATTAGTGATTTTTTTTCCTGGTATTTGTGAGACAGTCATCTTCATATTACAGATAGAAATCTCTAATAGGTATTGTTCTTAAATGTTTCAGTAGTTTTTGCTGTAATTTTTTATAGTTATTGATTGCTGTATTTTGCAAAACTGCATTTTTGAAGCTGCATGTCCCCATTAGATATTACTGCAATAATTCCTTTAATATGTGAAGGCAACATAAAAAATTTTAAAAATAATTTTGTGGAAAAAATGCCGTCTCATTCAGTTCAGAGATTGGATAATACTTACTAAGAAGATACCAAATATATTTGTTTTTTATGTTTGGTGTGCTAAATTCTCTAAATCTTTCTCCAAATATATGCCTCATATTATCTGAAAAATTCTAAATATCTTCAGGTTTTTAAGAACCCATACTTGTGCTTTTTTTCATCTCTCCTTAGTGAGATCAGTTACTAATTTTATTTAGCAGCTGCGAAAGTGGGCACTGTGAGATCAAGGTTAAGAATAGTTACCAAAAGTGAGTGCAGAATTTGAACAGCATGGGACATGTTTTTCAGTGTCTTCAATTGCATGCAGTTTAATGCTTGGTTGCAATTGTTAACTCCCGTGACATCATGGGTCTTGGATACTTTGGGGAGAAAACATCCCAGAATTGGTGGATGCCGACGGGAAAAATACCTTTGTTATTAAGTCTTTAATAAACATGTCTATTAAGTCTTAATAAACATGTTTGGAGCATGTTTTTCTATGTAACATCATAGAATTCTGCAGCACAGACTAGGACAGCAGTGATGTTATATCTGATGTCATGTTAGTACCCACAGGTATCTTTGCAGATGCAGCATTTTTGGCTCTTGCAAACAGGCCTCTACCATTTGTGCCAATAAAATAACTGTGAAGGAAAAGCAGAAAAAACTGACATTGTCTGTGGGCATCAGCACTAGAGAGGGATGAGGTGTATCTTGCAAGTGGGTTTCCCAAGCAGGAAATGATGGCAGAGCCAGTAGTGAGACCTTGGAATCTCAAATTTCTGTTTGTGTTTTGCGCTGAGTAAGGGTTTTTAAATACAATCAGTCTTCTTCCCGCTCACAAACTTGACTTGTGTCTGCCTTGAATCTTCCACTGAAGTTCTTTTTTTGTTTTGACTCTTCGATTCCAACTAAGCAGTTGGAATTACGGGCACGTTTTCTGGAAGAGAGTAGTGCATGTGAACTAGTCCATTGTTTTGCTTGGAGGAGGTCTGTCGCCATCACTGGATCAGGTCAGGTATGTCTTTGTCAGGCCTCATCTTAACCACTGAGATTGCTGTGGTCTCACCAAACTTCTCCAGTGCAGTACAAACCACCTAAGTAAGCAAGTTTTTCTCCAAACTGAAGTTCCCAAGTCATAATTTGCATGTCCTGTGTTGTTACATGGTAGAATACGGCTCATCTTCTTTGCAGCTTCCCTTCTGGTAAGCGAGAGGTTTATTCACTCTAATAGGTTGACATCAGACCTTTTACTGTCTCCACTGCCACACTAAACAATCCCAGCTGCTATTAACCTCTCCTTGGAGGTTGTATGCCTGTAGCCATCTTGGCAGCCATGTGTTCAGCCCTCCCATGTTTTTCAGCATGTCTTTTGAGCTGGGAAGTCCCACACTGGACACAGTATTTCAGAATTGACTGGACAAGAGCCAGGCAAAGTGTGGGTGATACCTTCTCAGGTGATCTGCTGGCCACCCTTCCACTACTAAAGCCCAGGTTGTGATTTGCCCCGCCTTTGACGAGAGTACACCATTCACTCATCTCGTTTGATGTCCACTGTAATCCTCAGACTCTCTTCAACAGAGCTGCTCAACCACTCACATTCCTGCATTTCATCAGTTGTAGAACTTTACTGTCCTTGTTGAGTTTCCTGTGTTTTGGTTAGCCCAGTTCTCAGGTTTCTCTGTGGCCTTCTGGGTAGAAGCCTCACTGTTCAGCTCAGCGTTGAGCATGACTGCTAATTTGGTGTCATCTGCAAGTTCTGTGCCCCCTCATCCAGGTTTATGGTGAAGATACTGAAAAAGTGGTCTTGCTATATCCTTTGTTGTTCTCTTCTTGTTACTAGCTGGGAGATGATTTTGGGAGCTTTGATAATTTCTGAGTATGCTGCATTCATCACTTGGTCCTCATTGACAAAGGCACTTGTTTCATCAGAGAGTGCGTTCTGGTCAGTAAAGAATGATTTGTCTGTTGGAAACCCCACACTGGCTCTTCCTAGTTACCTTAATTTCCTTAATATGTTTGGAAATAGATTCTGAGGGTGCACTCATTGTTTCCAGGACAGAGCTTCGGTGAGGTTGAGCAGCCATTAGTTCTTTGGGTCTCTGTCTTTACTTGCCTTAAATATGAGCATAACATCAGCCATTTCTGGCTCTTTGGGAAGCTCCCCTATCTCATGGATTTATTTCCTGTGTCCACCTGACTTGGACAATCCTAGCCTCTGAGGCCCATATGAAATCCTGTTTCTTAATGGTCCATTTCCGTTTGTGTTTTCCTGTTCATATCCAGTCACAGCTTTCGGTCTGTGCTCACTAATTCTATATCTGCTCCTAAATACTAAGCTGATTTCTTCAGTTCCATCTCCATCCTGTTTCTTCCCAGATTCATTTTCTCCCTGTTTCAGTCAGTGGTATTATCTCCCTCCCAACTTCATTATACCAGTGTCTTCCCTCTGCTTCACTCTGCCTTGGCCCTGTTTCCTAGCTCTAGTGCCAGTACCAAGTTACTTGTTCCAGTGTTTATACCATGATGCATCCCATGTCCTCCTATTTTAGGCCAATTTTGTTCCTTCTGTTGCCATTCTTGTATTGGGAGAAATGTGTTTTTCTAATGCAGTATTGGTCCTGAATCAGTTTCCTGGCGCTGCCAGATCACACTTTTCAGGGTTGGGTTTACTGCAGTGAGAATGATGAGTTCTTTTCACTACTATTTGCTGTGCGTGTGACATGGTAAAGTTGTATACCATGGGCAGATTTACAAAAAGGTTTTGCAGGGCAAACAAATGCAGGTACTTTGTCAGATTTCGCTTCCTCAATCCAAAGCTTCTCAGAGAAAAGCTTAGAATAACAAAATACTATACAAATTTTTTCATTGGTTTTGGAAGAGATTGAGCATTTAGTTAAAAATGTTGGAAAACAGTTTGGCCAGACAGATACCCGACAGTGATAGCTTTAGCCTAAGTAACCAAAGTCTGCTACAATTAGACGTAGACAATAATGTGATCTTACAGTCCTGGGAAAAGTTACAGGAAAAGAGACTTGTATTTTTAAAATATTTTGCTACTGAAGTTGACAGCAATTGCAATTTGCCTTTTCTCCATAAATATCTAAGCATTAATTTGAATAAAAGAGACCTTAATGAAATTGGAAGAACAAATATTGGTGTCATTTAAGAAATTAGTTTTTTATTAAATCCAGTAATATATAAAGACAGTTCTCTTTCTCTGGGGCCATTCTTCCTCAGAGCAAAATCTTCTGAACGGAAGAGTTGGTGTTTATAGCTGAATGTAGAAACAGTGGTGTGCTATTGTTTCTAATTATGTTCTTATTTAAACAGTGTTACAAACAGCACTTTTAGAGGAGTGTTTACACCACTCAGTAAATGCTGCATATTTTGAAACTATAGTTATTGCCTACTTTTTTCCTCATCCACACTATGCTAGCTATTTTGAAATAGGTGGATTACTAGATTCTGAGTTACCTTTTTTATTATAAAATCATTTATCAAAGTAGGCTACATATTTGGGGAATGTTTTAGTTTTGAAGAAAAAGGATTTGTGTGTGTGCATGCATGCACACATGCATTGGGAAAAATGTGTATTGGTTTGCTGAGTAGTTACTATTTTAGTTTCAGCATGAGATTTTTGTATGTCAGGATAATATAGCTTCTATTAGATCAGATAGCATTTCTGGAAAAAGTAGGTGAGCTAATTTAATTTCAGTGTCCTACTGTGCTGAAAGGTGGTGTTTGCTTGGAGGGAACGTTTAGGGTGAAAAAGATGTATTACAGCAGTCGGAAAACATGCTGCTCATTTCAAGCATGTGTGCATACTGATTGACATGTAATTTGACTCTCATTAAAAATACATTTTTCTTTTTTTCTTTTTTCACCTCTTAGAAGTGGAATATCATCTCTGTGGGTTTAGATCATAATGATGCTTTCTTTCCGTAGATATCTTTTTTGTTCTTTCTGTTCTCTAGTTCATGGGCCTGGGATAAATTTTATTTCCAAACACGTTAGAGGTAAATGAATTATTCCATGCCATGTCAACCAATAGTTTTCTGCTTTGAATTTTAAAAGTGTAAATACTGGGAATTTTGACAGAGATAATTGTCAGGCTTTTAAAACGTTATGTTTTATGATTTAATTTCACAATTTAGAAAGAAGTTCCAGTCATTACAGGAATATTTGAAGTTTCAGTTCATAAACTCATGACTTTGTGATAGCTTGTATGTTGTGTATGGGGTAAGGGCTCTGTTACTCTGGCCTCTTTGGTAACTACTTTGCCTTCTCAAATTCTGTGGGTTTAGGATTATTGCAAATACAGTTTACTATATTAAATCTGTTATTTCAGTTAAATTGGTTCATTAATAATTGTGGTGTATTCTAAACTTAAAGGAATACTAACAGACTGTTTCAAGAATACACTTAGTTGATGGGTTTGCAAGATTTCTGAACCCTTGTCACTGTATTTTGTTATTGCTGCTAATGATGTTTGGAAGATACAACAAAAGAATTCAAGTAAATGAGTTATTCTCCAGAACATGAGCAAATAGAGTCAGTTCTTTGAAATAAAAATGAAAATCAGTGTCTCATTAGTGTTGATTTGTCAGTTCATATATCCCTGTAGAAGCCTGATGCTCAGGCCTCTAGGAACTGTAGGGGTGTGTCCATCTACTCAGCCAATAGAAGAATCCCAGATATTATTTGCTATCTTCTTTTATTAAGGCAGATGGTTCTTTAGGATATGTGTATATAGATTCATTACACAAGGAGTAAGTGTGGAAGATGGATCCAGTTTATCTAGGATTATTAATTGGCAAATGTAGCATACTGTAAATAAGAGAATTGAGCCATTGCAACCAAGTAATGTAATGAATATAAATTTCTTAAATATTTTATACAAAAGAGGAAGAGGGGTAAAAAATAGCTGCTATGTGTGGTATATGATTTACTGGTGCCATTTGATCTATTTAGAACAAAAATAGATGATTAATCCTTCTGCACTCTTCTAAACCAGTGTAATACACACCCTATTGAAAGATCTAGGCTCTAAAAAAACCAATTTATCAGTGTTCAAATAAAGTGGCTGCACTTTCAGTGTATCATGCTCTGCTTTCTCAAATAGCATTACTGTTTGTCCTGAAGCAATCTTAAAGCTCTGGAAAAGGAAGAACAAGGAGGAATAACAGTTTGTGTGCAGCTTTGATCACATTACTTGACATTGCACCATTAGTGCAGTGGTGCATTAGCACCATTACTGGTCATAATCTGAATTTTGTTGTACATATGTCTGCATCTGACAAGTAAAAATAACCAGCAATATAGCTGTGGCACTATAAACCTGTAGGAGCATAAACTAGCATGTAATACAGTGATTAAACTGTGGTCCGTAACGGACCTGTTCTTGGTGACAGGTGGCAAAACATAGCAAATTCCTTGTGTAGGAATTACATTGAAGTGACTCTTCCTGCAGATATGTGTGGGAAAGCTTAGTAACTTAGAACTAGCATATCTTTGTTCCCCTAAGTTACTTGGGATCTGGCCAAATCTTTTTTGTTCCTGCCACCTCAGCAGTAGTACAGTCCCACGTACTGCGAGTGCAGTTTGGTTTTTGTAGCCTGTGGGTATGTTGCCTATTTCTGAGCTGGAACAGTTGCCTAAATTTCCATAGGTATATGAGTGTTGCAGTGGTCTCTACATGGTCTGTGGCACTAACTGGCTGTTTCCTGTTTTCAGATTTAAATATGCTGTAGGATTAAAAAGAGACAAGGAGGCTTGAAGTCCAGTCTACACCTATTCTGTAGGCTGGACTTTAAACAGAATTGTACTGGTGTTTCAGTTATATAAGGTTTTTCTTTAAGCACCAGTTTCCAAGGACTTTCTGAAACTAGGTTTACATTTGGCAGAATGGGGAGTTCTCATGATCAGATTGCTTTCTAGACATATTTCCAAGTGAGGATTGAGATGGAAAATGTTAGCAAATACATTGAATTATTATGAAATACTTACTGTAGTATAGCCATAAAATTAGATGGATACAAACATCTCTTGGGAGTGGAGAAGAAACAACAAATACAGAAATAGTAGAGAGAGGAAATATTGCTTTGATTTGGATTAAAATTATTGGCAATATATAGGGTTGTGCTTTCTATAAATCTGTCTGAAATTTGCAGTAAGTTCAGAAGTAGGTCACAGTTCAGTTTATTTTAGTTATTTTTAAAATGTGTTTATTTGTCTGAAAATTAAAAATTACTATATTTTTTGTGTTTTCCTTTAACAGTGTTCTGCTTGGCCAGAGTTGTGATGGCATTGTGCTCAGCACTGATGATTATTTTCGTCAGCAGTATGGATACACCTATAATGCTGCTCAGCTTGGTGATGCCCATGAGTGGAACCGGAAGAGAGGTTGGAATAAATAAAAGGCATCCTATTAAGCTGTGTTATGTAGAGGAAATAGAAGTGTAGCATAACATGTATGAGTATTAAGAGTCTATATGAAAATGAGTATATATATTTTAGCAAAGCATATACAGAAGTATTTCAGGTATTTTTTATACTTATGTATATATATACATTAAAGTTCGAACTTCTACAAGGTTCAGAGTTAAAAATAGACAACCTTGTTTCTTTGGGCATCAGGTTCTTGTTTCTACTTCTTTTCATTCCTGCCTGTACCTTTTATTCTTCCTCTCAGAACAGAGTGTTCCAGTCAGAGCAGATTAGTGAAAGAAAATCTGGGGCAGTTTTTTTTTTTTGTTTAAGTTACATATGGTTTATTAACTTGCACAATTTTTCATTGCAGCAAAGCAAGCAATGGAGCAGGGAAAATCTCCAGTTATAATAGACAACACTAATACTCAAGCCTGGGAAATGAAGCCATATGTGGAAGTGGTAGGTTTTGTTGCATGATGTTCACCTGTAACAATTTGTCAAACTTACCCTCACATATGATAAGTTGATACATTTTGTCCAGAAACATTTTTACTCAAGTTTTTAAAGAGGGAGGCTGATTATTGATAATGATTAGTATTTGGTGTGCCAGTGGTTTAGATCAGTTCAAGGACTGACTTGATTTAATTTGCTTAGCCTGCAACAAAAGCCAAGACAGGCTGGGCATAAGTGAAATTCAGCGTAGTACCACAGCAGAGCATGCTGCTGCATCTGTTTATTATACTTGTCTTTTTTTTTTGTTCTTACATTTTATGTGATCATGATACACATCACACATATTTCTTTGTTTGCTGCAGGCTCTAGAAAAAGGATACAGAGTGGAATTCTGTGAGCCAGATACTTGGTGGAAGTTTGATCCTGAAGAACTAGAAAAGTAAGGTTTCTCTTACAGAAATCATGGTACTTTATATATATCTGCCTATATATAGGTAGGCAGATAAATTTGCATGCATAAATATATATGCAGTAAGTTATATTTTATTCAAAATATTTTCTCAAATTCTTTACCAGTAGTATGAAATGTATTTTGAGGTATACCTTTACGTGGAAGTTTTATGGATAAACAAATAGACAAATAAATACCAGGTCCATCTTGTTGGCCCAAAATGTCAATATTAAAATCTTATTGGACATGTGTGGATGTGACTTAGAGTACTGTTGAACATAGGTCATTCAACGTCTGGGTTCTGAGAGTGCTTGGAAAGCTGCTTACTCTTCCTGGTTAATGTCCTTTTTGTCCCAGATATATCTGCTTTAGGAATCTATGAGGTATCAAACCAGCTCAGGGATATTTCTTTGTTTGAAAAGTAGTGTAATATTTTCACAGTTGATGACAGAGTTCTCTCACTGATTTTTTTTGTTTAATATGCATCCAGTTGACTTTGCCTCTAATTGTTTCAGCTTTGTAAAGTAGCCCTTACAGTGCATGAAGTACGTGTGTATAATGCTTGCATTACCGACTTGAACTTTGCTGTGTTTATAAATGTTCTAAAGTTTTCACCTTTTGCTCGTAAGCTACCACTCACTTGTTTCTAGAGATGGAGTTCTCTCTCTGTAGAATGATAGTAAGTTTTTCTAGTTTGGCATGCAGCACTGCCAAGTTAGGAATTCTAGTCATCAGACCCTTAAGATACTCAGCATGAGATTTCCATTACATGAAACGGACTAATTTTCCAGGAAAATTCATGTTTCCAGATGATCTTAACAAGCAACAGGACAAACTGTTGTGTTGTTACTGCTGAATTTTATTGTTCAATTATTAATTGTATGAGTAAAGTCGGTATCTTTCCCAGAGC
Source organism: Dicaeum eximium (assembly GCA_013396995.1). Taxonomy (NCBI): domain Eukaryota; kingdom Metazoa; phylum Chordata; class Aves; order Passeriformes; family Dicaeidae; genus Dicaeum; species Dicaeum eximium. The sequence goes on from VWZP01002845.1 coordinate 3,818,343, forward strand.
AAAACCCTTAAACTGTCAAGTGCTGTTACCAGTTTTTAGAAGATTCCTAGAAATACTTTAGCAGCTCTGGTTGCTTTAAATATTTAAACAGAGGCCTATTGCCTGGAAACTGTATTTTTTTGGGAGTTTAAGAAAGGTGGTGATGTAAGTTGTCATTTTGTTCTTTAGTTACTTTGGGAGAGGGCTCCTCAGTTTTGTTACATCAGCAAGCTTGCTGAGGGTGCAGTTGTGGAGGGTAGTATGGAAGCATTTAATAGTGGCAGAACTTTGCTTTTATCAATAGGTTCTGTGTTCCTCCATGCAGAACAGTCTTCCTCCTCCTGTCTGTTAGAGCTTTTGCTGGTATGTCTGCTTTGGTTCAGATAGATGGCTTTATGCTCTCTCAGCATAGCCAAGCTGCCAAAGAATGAGTGAAGACATGCCTGAAGAGGAGATACCAGTATTAAATGACACTATACAGCAAATTGATTTCCTTTTTTAAATCGGTTTCTATGCTTGATACAATTTTGCTGTTGGTGATTTTATTATCCTGCCTTATTCTGCAAGGAAAAGTACTTCCTCTTTTATGAAGTGATTATGCACAAGTCCATTCAATTGTGGATGAGTGTGCACTTTATGTCCAGAGCACTTGAGCTGTAATCTTTTTCTAGAAGTACTAACATAGATAAAATATTGAATAACTTTCTGCTTCCAACATTCTGCATTAAAAGACTTAGACTTGCTCTTCTCATTTTTTGTCTGTCATGAATGTCAAGTGCTTTATAAAATCCACATATTTCTAGAGGGTTGACTTTTTTCTCTGTCATTAACTTTGTTCATATTTGTGAATAAAATCAAAACTGCAAAGATTCACCAAGCAGTTCAATGTGCAGCTGCTCCTGGGCTGCTTTAGCACAATGTAGAAATTAGAAGCATTTAAACAATGAGCCACATGCGGTGATCACTCAAGCTTCTGGTGGTGTCTCAGGGAAGAGTGTCTGAGGGAAATGCTCTCCTTAAGCATTTTTTTCACAGAAAGCAATCTGATAAAATATACCTTTAAGGACCTTATGTAATTTTGAATAGTTCTGAGATCACCAATTCTGCTTCCATTCTGAATGTGAAACTAGTGTGCTACCTGCAGTGTGTTTTGAACCCTTGTCCACTTGATACTTACTTCTTTGTTGTAATAATACTCATAAAGTCCCAAGGGGATGGGTGGTGAGGAATCAGTCTTCTAAAATATTTCTGTATGGAATACCAATACATCTTTCCGAGTATAGCCTATTTGTTTCCAGTGTTGATTTCTCCTCTGTAGAACTGATCAAGTTGGTAAGGCCTGTACCTCTTCTGTCCCTGGCAGAAAGCACAAAGATGCAGAAATATATTCCCTGTCAGTTTGTTGTGGACATAATTTAGCTTGGACAAGGTTTCTTGGCAATAAGAAGTATTGGATTATGATAAATGCTTGTTTATGCTTTAAAACCTTTTGTTTCTGTTTTATGTCTCTTCTTTCAGATTCATTTCTGTTTAGATTCAATTCTGTCAATTCTCTGACATAGTTTGTGCATAAGGCTTGTGGTTTTCTTCTGGCAGAGACTGAAATTCTTTGCTAACATGGATTTTAAGGTCCTATTCCATAGATACCGAGGAGATACATGTACTCTAATGTAATGTGTAACAGCTCAGGTTCTTAGTAGACCAAGTTCTCCCTGAAAGTAGCTGGTCACTGAGCACTGCAAGAATAGGACAGCACTTTTTGATACCTTTTCCCTTACATGTGTTTCAGTACATTTCTGAATTTACAGCAAGTGTCAGTTACAACTAGTAGATGAAAGTGTTGTGAGCGTATTGTTCTGGTTCAGAACTGTAGTTGCTTCTTATTCTGTAGAGAGGTTTCTTGATGAGAAAACATTCTGTCATTAAGTCTTGAAACAGTGTAGTTGTATATTTTATGCTAGTTTGAACATTTCTTTCATAAGGGGTAGTCTGTGCTATTCTACTCATTAGCTAGTATACCATGTAAAATCTGATGAATAAAGAGTAAAATCCTTTTAGGGTAATTCAGGTGCATAGTCATAGTGAATAACATCACATTTGTGTATGAAGAAGAATAACTGCATTGTTTACTGTTAATCAGTATATGCAGCTGTGAATTGTTAAAATAAACCTTAACGTAAATTGAATACCTAGAGAATGAGAATATAGTGTAATAAAAGCAAGAAGGAAAAAATTGAGAATTTAGAGGGTTTTTTCTTTAAGACTATAAACTGCAATTCTATATATATATACTTACATATAACTATATATAACTATAAACATATCAGAACATTCATTGACATTTTTGTTTTTGTAGGAGGAATAAGCACGGGGTCACTCGTGAGAAGATTGCTCAGATGTTGGAACGATACGAATATCAAATATCCATCCCTATTGTCATGAATTCAGTGGTACCTCCCCACAAAAACACTCAAAGACCACCTCTGCAGAGAAGACATAGGTGGGGAGACAATACAGACTCATGGCGTTCTTTCAGTATTTCCAGTAGCCAGTAACACAGTTCCAGTCAGTTAATCTGTTACTTGCCCTTTTAAAACACATCATCACTTCCAATAAAGTAGTGATTTTCTGTGCTTTAAATAGGCCTATTTCAAGACCCATTTTCTTCTGCAGGTTGTTCTTTTTAATGGACTTGCATGTAAATAAAATTATACATTTAATGGTTATTAAAACTTTTAAAGTTGTAAGACCTTGGATTTTAGTAAAATATTTAATATAGTATGGCGTATAGCAGAGTCTTTCTTCAGAATCTAAGACAATGATGTTGTCATATATTAGATAACTGTTGAGCAGTTTTTTTTTAAATAAGGGGTCCTATTAAGGGTCTTTTAAAAGAGGAGTAAAGCCCAAGAAAAAGCCAAGGAAGAGTTTATTTATGTAATAATCAATTCTAATGATTGTTATATAGTCTTCTTACCTATTTGCAGATTTTTTTTGATAGCAGTTATGTTCTGGATTGCCCTTCAGTTCTATTTTGCACATACTGCCAACGGGCAAAATTTTGGCATGTGTTTTTTCACATCAGTTAAGAGGTTTGATATTTTTTGTTGTTGTTTTGTTGGTTTTTGGGTTGTTTTCCTTTCTTTTTTGGTCTCAGAAGTTCACGTGGCAGCTGAAGCAACGTTTTGCCAGTACAGTATTCACCAGCCATAAACTGTGCAACCTGAATTATATTTTTATTTATTCTCATTGGTAGCATATAAACTATGATGATGTTGGCACACCACCAACTTATTGTCTGCTGACTGAAAAAAACCCAGAATTTTGTCACTAAACTGCTGAAATTTAACAGCTGTGTCATTCTAAGTCCGTTTCTTTCATTTGTGATAAAAATGAAGTTTTAAAGAATTAGGCTGTCAGTTCCCAGTGCAAAGTTGGGATGAATCAATTCAATATAAATAGTGGATATAATTCTGTAAAGCCATCTTGCATTCCTAATTTTGGCATAGCCAATGTAGTCTGTTTAGCAGATAACAAAAAACGAGCCAGCATGGAGACTAACTTATTGCTCTTTTTCTCTTTAAAAAATTAAGAATTTGTAAGTGTTCACTTTGCCTTTTTTCTAACAGCTTGCTGTATTAATAAAATATATTTGTGTTCAGTATTGTTGAAGTAGTTCAGTGCAACAGTTTATATTTTCAGGCTGGTAGGATTTTATACAGATGAGCATTATTACTAACCTGCTACCTGAAATAACCTTACTACACTTGACTTCCTTATACACTGAATGACCACATGTTGACCAGGAAATCTTGTCAAGAACATCAGTATGCAACTAAAAGACTTTAGATGGTTATCTACTACTCCTTTCGTGTCACAATATCAGAATTTTGAAAGTTGCGAAGCCAGCATAATATTTTGTAATTGTAGGCAATTTTTGAATAGGCCCTAAAAATTACTTTGTCAATAAAGTCTGAATACTGTGAAAGCGGAAAATCCATGTATATAATGAAGTATCTTTCTGTGGTTTTCTACACCTATTATGCAATTTTGTTTTAATTATATGAAACAGAATTAAAAATGTTGCAGTAGTGCATGCATTGTTAATATATTGAATTATGTGTATATGTAGAAAAGAGACTCCCCAACTATATTCATTATTGTCCTTCAATGTCTGTTATTAATATCAGTATCTTACTGTATTTTAGTTTTCATTATCTTTTTCCATGTCTCAAAAGAATCATGGATATCATTGTAAATGCTCAGTAATACTTTAATTTAGTAAGTTTTTATATTTAAACATGAAAGCTAAAGTTTTTATATTTAAACATGAAAGCACATTTCAAATGTGGGGAGATGAAAAGGTTTTAGACTAATTTACTCTATTTTACTGTAAGTTATAACATGATAAAATTTATTGAGACTTATGTAATATTCATACAGTGTGCTAAGGCATGGCACAAAAGAGCTGATTACTGAAGATTGAAATTGGGTTGTTTAGCATATTTATTTTAATAGGTACTAATTTGTACTGTTTTAAGATGGTGCAGCTTTTCTTGTGATACCTTTTTAATTGTTGGTGCATGGGAGTTTTTTTGCTGTGAAAACCTTGCTGATCAATAGGCCTGCAGTTTGAAACGGACACTTAGGAAAGGGAAACTTTGCAATTTGTCTATCAAACATTTGTAAATTGCTTCATCTGTACAGCTGTATTCTAAGGTAAGTACAGTGACATGGTAGGTGAAAACCCACTGGAATTACTGTCAGTGTGACACTTCTCTGTTTCATGCTGTAATCATATTTTATGAGGATACAACAGTCATGGATCACGGAGAGACTTATATCTCAAGTTGATTTTTACACTATTTATACTATTTATAGGTAAAAAAAATATGTGAAATACATGTTGCAGGTACTGAATTTATCATGCCCTCAAAACCAAGGAAAATTAGTTATTTGGTCAAAATATTTATGCAAGAAATATAAGAATTTGCTGCTTAGCTAGACACAGGATCTGAAAATTCTTACTGTCTGTACTTTCTCTACAGTGCTTCTGTTGGTGATGATAATGTACCTAGAATGAAGATTTCCCATAGTTCACTTTTTTAATAAGTTGCTAGTTCATAATATTTAATGAAATAATAATGTCAGGGTGGGGTTTTTTTTTTTAATTTAACTAATGCATAGAGCCATAATATTATAAATACAAATCTCTAGTTTCTCCTGCATCCTTGAAACTAGTGGGATGTTTGGTAAGTAGATTTAAGACTTAACTTTTCTAAGCATGAAATTTAAGTGAAAATTCATTTGTAGAACATACACAAATTGGTTCATTCTCAAGGCATCAATATAGCAGACCAGTTAGCATCAGCTGTATAGGGAAAAGTGGTTCTAGTTTTACTGCTTCATCTAAGGTGCTGTTTCATGGTTTATTGGTTTACTTCCCGAATTATCAAAAGTTTTCATTGACATTCTTTGGGTGATTTAGTTTTCTTATTTTAATTTTGTATGGACAGGAAAAAAATTACCACCCCAAGACCAAACCCTAAAAAACCTGTGTGCTGGTTTTGGGTGGGATAAAGTTAGTTGTCTTCAGAATAGCTAGTCGGGGACTGTGTTTTAGATTTGCCCTGGAAACAGTATTGATAACACAGGGGTGTTTTTGTTACTGCTGAGCAGTGCTTACACAGCATCAAGGCCTTTCTGCTTCTCACAGGGAGTTGGGAGGGGACAAAGCTGGGACAGCTGACCCCAGCTGACCAAAGGGAGATCCCTAACCTTATAGCATCACACCTGGTATATAAAGCTGGAGGAAGAAGGAGTGAGGGGGTTTGGAATGGTGGTGGTTGTCTTCTGAAGTAACAGTTCCATGTGATGGAGCCTGGCTTTCCTGGGAGATGGCTGAACACCTGCCTGCCTGTGGGAAGTGGTGAATGAATTCCTTGTTTTGTTTTGCTTGCATGTGCGGCTCTTGCTTTACCTGTTAAACTGGCTTTATCTCAAACTGTGACTTTACTCACTTTTACCTTTCTGATCTTCTTCATTCCACCAGGAGAGAGTTGAGTGAGGGGCTGTGTGGGGCTGAGGTGACAGGTGGGGATAAACCATGACAACCTGGTGTAACACCTCTGATTTTTTAACATGTGATGTTAAATGATCTCCTGTGAGGAATCCTGTCTTCTGTTCTTGTAGCCATATCCTCTGGAGGTTAATTTTAATCTAGTTTGCCATGATGCATAATTTTTTAAGCTTTTTGTGTTTAAGTAGAAGACCAAGATTTCATCTCCTGTCATCTGTCTCTTGAAAACTTTTGCAGAGATAACCCGTTGTGTCTCTGCTAAGAGATAACTGAAAACAAGGCTTTCTCTAGCTGAGATAGGACCGGTAACATTTATATTTAATTGTTTTGGGTGTCTTCCCTGTTGTAATTTATACTGTTGCTATTTTATTCTTTTAGCTGAACAGTAAGTTTCATTCTCAGTGAATTAGAAGCATTCTCACATTCATATGTGACATGTAGTTTTAACTGCTGCTTTTTCCTAGCAGTCATATTTTGTGGAGGAAATGTTTTTGCTCAGTGCTGGTATATCATGGAGATGAAGTGACTAGGTATATGTTGAGACTTGAAAAGAACAGACACGTGTATTACAATGCCCTGTAGAAAGCATTAAAAAGACAGTGTTGAAATGAAACTGAAAGTAAGTCCTCTTTTTACGTGATTAGATGTTTCATGTGGATCAGGTGTAGAAATATTTCCCTTCGGTGTTTCTAGATTGATTCTTGTCTCATTTTAATGTTTATGTTCTGGTCCTTTTGAAATAAAAGCAAGAGCAGAGAATAAAGCTCTCTATTAATATCCTAGGTGAAAATCTTGTACATCAATAAATCCGTTGTGAATTTTTTCTCTTTTTATAGGCTAATTGGTTGAAATTAGCTGCAAATCTGCTTATTTTGAGTTCTCAGAAAAATGTGTGAAAACATAATTGGTGTTATTTTGAAAAAAAAGAGTAAGTAACAGTTTTGTCGAGGTCTGATCATCTCAAATTTGTCTTAATTTATTTCTGTAGTAATGGAGAAGCTGCAAATGGTTTTTGCTTGAGGTATACTGTCAGTGTAATTCTAGATCAAGATTAATAAAAGCATTGAAGTATTCTGTCTGGAATTGGTCTTCGCAGTTTCCTTTTAGCTGATAATGCTGCCACTTCATTTCTCTGTTAGGCAAGCAGTCCTTGACCATGTCATGTGTACCTTACTGATTTATAGTGTTCTTGTAATAATACCATGTTGTGCCAAGCCAGAATATATTATATCCATGAAAACTAAAAGCAAACAAAGTCTTTTTAGTGATGTTAAATATATTTTTCTTATTTTTTCTGTTTTGTTTCAGTAATCCAATTTAAACTACTGATTTAAAAAAGGTTAAATTCTGTGGGTCACGTTGTTTAACCTCTTTGTAAATTGCTAACAGAGTGAGAAGTGCTGCTTTAGCTTACTGAGTAAACATTTGCTTATTTCTAAGGGATGATTGTATCATGTACAAATCAGTCTTCGTTAGAGGCCCATAATCCTCTGTGGCTGTTATATTATTCATGATGCTTTTAAATTTTTTTTTCTTTATTTTTAAAATAAGATATTTTTAAAATAATTTCTTTTTCTTTCCCTATCCCTAGGTCTGGATAACCTGTATTATAGGTTATAATAGTCTATGAGAAGTTACTGAACATATTTTCCCACATCTTGCTCTTAGCCATTAATAGTTTCTGAAGGCTCTTGAACCTGGCTTAGGAGTGGATTGACTTATTACTTTCCCCCATTTAGCATTTCTCCTTATAGCCTGTAAGGTAGATAACACTGCTTTACAGGGACTTTGGCAACAAAAGAATAGACATGGAATGGTCTGCCTGAAGCATGTCAGGTCTTATATGTCTGAGCTGCATTTGTGGCTCTTTGCAGCCATTTGCCACATATGCTAAATACTCAGTGAATATTCAGCTTTATTCTTCACTTTATGGAGACTGTGCTTATGGCAGTGCAGCAAAAATTCGTAATGTAGGATTATATGTATATAATTCTTTATATGTAATGTGTGTATAGCAGAGCATTGTGTTTCATTCTGTTATTGCTTTGTTCCTGCAGTCTAAACTGAGTTCTTGGTTCTAATAATTAATACTTAGATGCCTTTCTTGATCCTAGGTCTACGTCCTCTTAGATGAGAAGCAATGGATAGAGGTTGCAACATGGGAAATTTGTATTGGATTGTGGCTTGTGTAATCTCATCCTTGGAATATTCAAAACTTATATGGGCCAGGCACTGAGCAATGAGGTCATGATATTGCTTTAAGCAGAGGTTGGGCTATATGATCTTCAGAGGCCCTTTCTGACATAAGTTATTCTGTTATAAGAGGTGGAGTGAGAGCAGTGTCCAGAATATCAGAAGTTAGCCCTTACCTACCAGAGCAGGCTTTTAAATCACTACTGGAAGTGCTGCCTGCTCTCAGGGTGTTGGATGCTGGCTGTGATGCTGTTCTTATTCTCAGATGAACACTAAGTTTCTGGCTTTAGCTGCTCTCCTTTTCTGTCCCTCAGTGTCCATTTGTTAGCTGTATTGTCTTTCCAGAACTAGAAAAGAATAGCATATATTAGTGCTTATCTGAAGTAATTTTTTATTTTCTGTCCAAAGACAAATTTCTGTTGGTGCTCACTAAATTGCTGAATTGAAAGACAGTTTTCTGCATCTATTCATCCCCAACAGTCCAGGAATAACAGGGCTGTTTTGTAGAAAGTAATCCTCTTTAAGGGGGTAATTCGTCATGTATTTTGTATATCTCTAGCCCTTTGGTGAAAGAATTTGAAAAGGAAAATGAGTGAATACCGAAGTGTAGTATGCAGAAATAGTAAATAAAATTTGGATGCTAGCATGATGAAGTATGGAGATCTGTTGAAAAAGGTGTAATAACATCCCTAGAATATGCATTTTAACTGAATGCTGTGTAGTTCTCAGTATTTCATGGAGCATTTGAGATGCACAGAATGAGTGCAACAAGTAGAACAGATGTTCTGAATATCAACATTGTCTGCAGTTACCAGTATTTGAATTTTAATGTTGCTATAATCTAGGTTAGAGGCTGGTTACTTAATAGAGGCTGGTTACTTTGCTGATACTGTTTCCTTTTACTGTTTTCCTGTTGTAACTTCCCTCCTCCTTGCCTTTTTGTTTATTCTTGAACTGCTTTTTTCTTATCTGAGACCATTGTGTTTGTTATTGCAGTTGTCTTCATAACTCTGGATCCCTCTCCTCCTTGCCTTTTCTTCCCCTCATTATAAACTTATGTGGAGAGGTACACCTTATTCTCTAATTTTTTAAATGCCTCCAGCCCCTTGCTGATTTAAAAGCTAAGCATATAGTACCCCACCCCCTAAGCTGTCCATTTGGATTTCTTTCTTGTTCTAAGTAGTATTTTGTGTCATACAGTATGTTTGTCTTCATACTTTTTTTTCCTCGATAAGCTTGCAGTATCTTGTGTTTCTAAAACTCATGCTTTTGTACCAGAATTACAGTCTGTGCTTTGGTGTATAATTTTGCTAATTAAAGTTATTTTAAATACAGCTAAAATCTGTCATCTTTCATTGAAAGTTCCTAACAGGGAATAGTTTGCTACTTATCTCCAAATATTTAATTCTTGTCTCATTATGCCCCGTTGCTTCCTTGGTCTCCCACCCGTATTTTTCTTCAACTTGATTTTGCTTGTGTCTCATCTCAAGTTTCATTTGTTTTTGGTGTGAATGTGCATTGGTAAGAAAGGTCAACACTTCCCTCTCTAAACCTCATTTTTACTTTTAAAACCCTTTTGTTGTACTTGATTATCTTTACATCCTGTTATGATGTCTGTCATCTGTGTTCAGGTGCTAGGATGATGTATCACAGTATGTGGGTCTTTTTACTTTCTGGTTAGAATATATATTTATTTATTTGAACATTAACTCTACAGTGCATGACAAGATGATTGGTACTGTACTGGTAGTGCATAACATTGGCATCAGTGCTCATCATGTTCTCCTCAAAGGATTAAATGTTGCCAGAACTTGAAACTCAGATCCTCTGAGCCTTCATGGGGGAAAGGCTGATGATGAAACTGCAGGGTTTTCTCTCTGTATTATAAGTACATCCCCTTAAGATGTAATCAGATCACTTGGGAGTGTTTCACGTTGTCCTTTTTTTTGCCGTAACCTTCTTTTAACACCAAATCATACTTAATAGTGCAGAAAAAATCAGTCAAAGAAAAAAATGGCACCTCTTCTCCATCTGTTGGCATCCATCAGTCCATCTATTGCTAGGGGAGTTGTTTTGTTTCTCTTCTCAGTTTTGAATTATGTCAGGTGAGATATTTATGGCATCTGGAGGAGGTTGAAGCAGCTTTTTTTCATTTGTTCAGAAAGTAGATGTTTCATACTAGGCACAAGTATATTCAGAACACATAAACATATGTATCAAACAGTATATTCAGGATTGATTTCTTTAATTTTGATCAACATATTCTATGGCTAAGGAGCCAAATTAGGACATTTAAATCATAAGATATTAAATGACTTTTATGAACCAAGCAGGACAAAGATAGTAAAGTCACCCCACCTGAAATTTCTATGGTGTGAACGGACTGTCACTTGAAACTGAACTGCTGTTACTTCAGGAACGTGAGGGTTTTGGTGGGTGGGCTGTTTGGGTTTTTAACCTTGCAAAGTAAGGTGCTTGCACCTTGCCATGTATTTGATTAAATGAACAGCTTCTAAAGGAATGCTTTAATCAGACCAATTGTATGCTATTCTCTGTGTACTCTCTAGATCAAGGTCTTTTGTGTCTGGACTATAACAGGGCAGCAGTCTGATGAGTGCTTATACATTGCACAGAACTGTATATGCATCACTCTTGTATAAAGATTGGACCAGCTCTTTGAGCATTGTGATCGATTAGTTTATTTTATAAAGATACTTAAATCTCACCACCGGTGGCAATGCTGTTGAGAGACAAAAGAATAATAAATACTGAGTTACTTCAGATTTAATTCAGTTCATAAGATCTTTACTGACTTGGGGCAGAGAGAATTAATTTGCAACACTGTAATGTGTAAACATTTCTTACAAATTGTTTGTGGTGAATTTCCTTGCTGTGAGGCAACCTGACGTTGCTAAAGGTACTCACTTGTTCCCACCAACCACTTCTTTGTCTTAGCTAAACACTTTTTTTAACTTATTGCTTTGGAGAGTTAAATGTGCATAACAACAAAGTATGTACTTCTTTTCTTTTGATGCAGTGTCAAGGCAGGTGAATCCACCCATAAGGAGAGTGGTAGAGCCAACAAAAGACCATAGTGGAAGTGCAAGGGCAACATCTGGAGCAAAGTAGCAAAGGGTGAAAAAGACTGTTTCTTCAGCAGCAAAGTGCTAAGTTAAATGCTCAGCTGTCTAATGGAATTTCAACTTTCAGGAAACACAGTCATGCTGGCAAGTTTTGTATTTTCTTCCGGGTGCTGGATCACTGATAATATAACCCAGTTTTCCATTTGGTTTTGCAGAACTAGATCTTTAGCACTCATTTCAGTGTTAAGATATGTAACAAAAAGGCTGGTACCTTGGCTTTTTTTCTTTTATTCCAAAATTATAACTTCAATTTTTAGTTGTTTCTGAAGCCAAATTAGATCACAAAGAATTCTAGAATGTACTTGGACTTACCAGATGGGGAAAGTGAAGTGTATCCCAGTAAATGCCATCTTAGGCAAGCTGCTCTGCTGTGATTTCCATGTTGAAAACACAGTCCACAGTCCTTTGGAGATTAATGATGGCATACATTTCTGCAAGACCATGTACCTCATTGCTAAATGTCATACAGAGTTGGATTTTAAATTTATCTCCATCTTGCCTGATGATTAGGAAACATTTCTTTACTGGTAGTCAGGCATTGGAACAGGATGCCCAGGGAAGTGGTGGAGTCACCATCCCTGGAGGTATTTAATAGACATGTAAATTTGGCACCTGGGGACTCGGTTTAGTGATGTGCTTGGCAGTACTGAGTTAATGATTGGACTTAATGATCTCAGAGATATTTTACAACCTAAATGACTATGATTCCATCTTATATTTCATTACAGCAGTGACTGCAGGCATTCTTCTGTATCAAGCAGACATCAGCTTAGATGCATGCTGGAGCTGAAGTCTTTATGACTGCAAATAAGTAACTTTTGGTTTTGCCTTTTTTCAGCAAAATATGACTAATTGCTTTAGATTAATTGTGTTCTGCTCCAGTGAAAGTGCATTTGTTTCTCCAGTTGAAAGTGTTGTCTGAGCACTGACTCTCAATCAAGCTGGTCAGTGCTACTTTGAGCAGTAGTGTACAACCTTAAAGTCACGTGTAACAGAGTTATGGCAAAAAACTTTTAGTATTGTCTGAGCAGTAGGCTGAGAAATTTAAAGTGTTACAGAAGGGGAATTCCTATTTCAACAAAGATACCATTATATTTTTTCAAGTCTTTATTACTAACTAGGTTTCTATATGCATAATATGTAGCAAAATTTAAATACCAGCTGAAATAGCACCTTTTTTCCTTTTTTCTTTTGCATGTGTTGTATGCATTTAGTAACAGCTCACCAGCAAATGTCCCTGTAAAGAAGAGAAGTCTGTCTCCATGCTGGTTCTTGCATTTTCTCAGTGGTTGTGTGCCATATGGTGTTACAGTAAGAGAAACTCTCAAAAGGCATGTAGGTGGACTAAAAGAGGAGGAATGAAGATATATCTTATGAAAACTAGTAGGCAATTTGCTTAATTGAATGCAGAAACTTTAACGTGATACGGGGTTATAACCCAAGCAGGAAATTTTGGCTATGCCATCACAGTGCATTAGAATATTTCCTTGGAGTAGTGTTTTCTTAGATCAATTGAAAAACAAAAGTTACTTGGAACCATGAAGAATAATACATTTTATTATTCTACACTTAATAGTTCATCACCTTCCTTTTTGCTTTAGTCCTTTCTTTAGGAAATTCAAATCTTTAGAAAACTAATTTCCTTGAACTGTTACAAAACCTCCATATTTCCAAAGCACAGAAATCATACCGTTGTATTTATGATGAACTGTTGAATGTCACTATCCATGGTCATATTGAGATATGCTAAGCCATCATCCTGGATCAACATTTGCGTTTGTTATTATTTTGACATGCAACAATTTCAATTGCAGTAATAGCTGTTAGCTTTTCTGGGGAATTCTTTTCCTATTATTTGGTGGAGGTGTTTTTTTCTGTTCTTGCATTCTAAAGTGAATCCCATCCAGTGTGATTTTCCTTCCTGATCCAAAATTAATAGTAAGGAGACAAAGTATGCAGACCTTCAAGACTTTTACCCTTTTCCCCTCCATTTCCCTCCTTCCCTTCTGCAAAAGTTTGGCAGCATTGTCCTGAAAGTGTTGTCAGATGTGTCAGGGGATAGATACCAGAAACCTGCTTGCACCAGTGTTAGAGGAGTTCATTTCCAACAGCAGCAGTGCAAATTCACTGGCAGAAGTAAGTAAGAAGCAAATTTTAGTTACAATAGTATAAAGGCTGGAGAAATTAATCCCTTTCATGTGCCAGTGCTGTCATGGATAATTTGGTTGTCATTTCTGCAGTTGTTCTGGCAGTACAAGGACTTTCAGGTACAACAATGAATTCTTCTTGGAATTGGTGCATAGGTCAGATGTTTTATTCCCCACTACATTAAAAACAGCTAAAATTTGAACATTATTTTCTATTTCAGTAAGGGGGTTTATGAATCTGAAAACTCCAGAGAATTTCTTTGTCTAAAACCACTTTCAAGTTGTGAATTTTCTTCACCAAAGAAAAAGGTTCATGTCAAGATTTAAGATATAATCTTGGATTAGTATATGATTTCTGGATATGTGGGGTATATGTAAGAAAGTAATCTCTCCAGCTGATATAATATATTTCAATAGACAAATAAGATCTATTCAATCCTAGAACTTTGGCATCCTGTGTCTCTTTATTTGGAGAGATAGGAGGCATGTTGCTGACTGTGGAGTGTATTGTGAACAGAATTCAACATGGAATTTGTCTGGGCTAACTTCAGTCATCAGTGATGTGGACGTTCCCACATAAACCATAGGGCACTGTATAGAAAATACACAGATCTGGAAAAGGAGAAGTCAGTTTTCATTACTTGGAGAAAAGCACCATTTGGACTTAAGTGCCAACACTTGAAGGAAATCCCGTTTCTTTCCCATTTCTGAACTGTACTGATTAAGCATTTGTTTAATCAATAGAAGGTGTTATCTGAGATATTATCAATTGGAAAAAGCAGATAGTCTGTGTTTGATCATCATAGTAACATAAAGTACCTCTTCTTCAAATTGATCACCATGAATACATTATTGCTCTAATTTAGTGGGGTCTTGGTTTTTTTATTTGCTTGGGGTTTTACATTTGATCTCCTTTGTTTTCATATAGGGAGAAAATTTTAAGCAAGAATCCTGGATACATGTTAACAAAAGCAAAACAGAAGAAAAGGAGAAAAAGAAACAAAACACTGAAAAGTAACTATACAGAAATTACAAAGATGTTATGTGGAGTACCTCATCATCCAATTCCAGGTGACCATGATGGATCAGAAAGCGAAGAGGATGACTTTGAAGAAGAAAACAAAAAATCATTGTGTGCATTCAGCAAAGGTCCAGAGGATCCAGTAACAGTTAGTGAAGAGCAGCCTAAGGGTAATGATGAAAGCCTAAAAGAAGCTGCAGGGGTTTCAAGACAGAGTTTTCTGGTCACTGTGCCTGAGGTCTCAGTGTTGTCAAATAGTGCATGGAAAAAGGAATTGGCTGTAGAAAGTGACAGTCTGCTTTTAAGAGATGTAAAACCTTTTTCTACTGAAAAACTAAACAAAAATACATTAGATGATGAGGAAGCAAAGCAAAGGCACAAAGACCATCTCTGCAGTTTTCTAACAATAAGCAATGGTAAAAATTCCATCCAGGAAACAGAAGGCATTTCTGAAGACTATGATATGTCATTGTTAAGCACAGAAAACAAACTGGGATCATGTCAAATTACATGTGAACCTGACTTGGAAGCCAAGCTGATAAGTTTAAACAGTGAAGAAAAAGAAATCTCTCAGTCTTACAATTCAAATGTACTTGATAACGTGCCTCATAACACAGAGGGCAAATGTCCATTAAAAGCAGAAAATACTAGCTCCAATGCCTGGGCTTTTTTTTCCATTAATTTATCTACTGAGGAGATGCAGATGGGCTTCAATACTCAAGTTTCTCTCCCTCCTTGCTCTGAGGATAAATTTGTAAGTGAACAAAAATCTCAAAAAGTGAGGAAACCTGAACCGACTCACACAAACAGTTCAGCAGAGCTAAACTGCTGTCAGTCAAATGAGGGATTGGTAAAGGAAAACTATCATGAAACAGAAACTGAGGAAGTTGGCAATGTAAGAAGCAATAGTCTGTCTGCATCTCCAACTGGTAAAGTGCACTTTGATTCCCTAGTGGGAGCCAGGGCTGCCTTCATGCAGGGTTCAAGTGAAGTAAATGTGCCAGTATATGATGCTACACCAGTTTTATTGAAGAGGAAGAGACACAGGAGAATTGTCAACTTAGCACCAAAGTTTAACCTACCTAGACAGATCTGCAGTCATTCAGAGGGAGAGAAGGATGTCCCAAAAAGAGAAGATAGTCCCCAAAATAATGTTTTGGAAGTGAGGCAAAAATACTTTCTAAGCAAGAACTGTGGAGAAGCACATGAACAGGACCACATATTGCAGGAATACTCCTTACCCACTCAGGATGCAGATGTTCTGTTACGTAATGTTTCTTACATTCATTCAGGACAGCGTTCTCCTATATCAAAATACACTTGCAGTGTTTGTGTAGATTCCAGTACAAAGGAGGAGCAAGCTACAACTCTTCAGCCACAACAGGTAGTTAATAAAAAAGAGGACAAGGGTGAATGTCTATCTTCAGAGGTTACAAATGGCCAACCAGATAATTTGTCTTCTGTTAAAGTTGTTTCTGAATATCTAGAAGATTATACTACATTGGCAAGCTGCAGTGAAAATGCAAATGGAGCAGATGACTCTGAGACAGCAAAGGCATCACAACTTGAAGATTACCAAGATGCAGAAGTGAAATGTAGTTTTCTGGGACTTCCCTTATCATTAGGATTTGCTTTTCAACTTGTGCAGCTCTTTGGTTCTCCAGGTCTTCCACTGGGTATAATGCTTTTCTTACTACTCCTATGTAAAATAAAAAAACCAGCAACCCCCTCAAAACCACAAACAAAAACCAAAGCACTCCCTCCAAACCAAAAAACAAATGAGAAGACTGTGGTTAAAAACTAATTTGTATGGCAGTTCTTAGTTAAATATTAATGCTGTTGAAACAAATCACTGCTATTTTGGTGATAGTTTTCGTTTTTACCTGAAATCCTCAGTCTCTGTCAAAGGGGCCTTTGTATTTGCAGTCCTTTTAGTAACAAAAATTGACTAACTTTAAGTCCAAACATGAAATGCTTGCTGAACTTTAAATGTATCCTAGTAAGACTTATCTGTGTTGACTACAGAACTAAATGATGTTTTAATACATCCTGCTGAGTAAGACTTTACTGTGATGATTATGGAACTAAATGAAAATGTGGTACAAAATGTGTACACGTATATAAGGGCTGCGTGTTTGGTTTTCTATTCCAGATAGCATCATTCTATTTTTTTAGTAAAGTTTTCATACAATCTTATGTGGCTTAGATGCTGTTGAAAAACCTTCCCAAAATCTAATTTAGTTTGAAATTGAATATCAGGCTTACAAGATGTCTTCTGATAGTGAATGTCTTCGTTTTTTAAGTGTGCCTAATTAATGTGTCCCACTGTTATATACTTGCCTTCCAGAGCTCCAGATGTCTTATTTTTGTACTTTCAGTTTAATACTTTTAAGTTAGCTGGTAAAAGACGAGCAGTCCTCAAAGGAATTCAGTGTGCCAACCATAATTTCCCAGTATATTGCAGGCTAATGTAATCCCACAGAGCTGTAACCAGTGACAACAACAGAGTTTTGTTTGGAAGTCACCCTAGAACACCTGCTGAAAGAGCCATATTCCCTGTGCATAATATTTTTCAGCTTCTTGGGTCCAAATTTAGTGGAGAAACTGTAACTTTAATTTTGCCAACAAACAGGATTAAAAACCAAGACCAGCTTTTCAGTATACCTTTACATTTGTGTGTTTCAGTAGAATTTAAAGTTAAGCATGAATTTTCATATGAAAATTTTAATCTGACAACTGAGGAGCAGCTTATGTCTGTTTATCTGCTCAAACTGACCTCAGGATTCTTTGTTGTTTCTTTAAAGTTGATGGCAATGCCATGTGCCAGAAGAGTGATGCAAATCATAGGAAGCATTACTTGGCTTGGTCCCTAAAGGACCTGTAGTGCTGCTTTACCTAAATCTGGCACCACAGACCAAAGAACTTGCCATATAGAGCTGAAATTAAGCAAGGAAGTACTGTTGCTGTTCTCAACTGTTACATGTAAAACATTTTCCTTTTCCAAACTTGGTGAATTTTGGTATTTGTGATCTTAAATTTCATAATCTTAGAGGGAGTTGGCCATGACTTGAAAACAGGCATCTTCCAAGATAGAAAAAGAACAACCAGGCATTCAGAAACAGCCAGTAGGTTAGTGAAGCAAATGTCCTTCTTCTCTGAGTCAGTAACAAGTGACATTCTCTGGAGTTTAGGTGAGTTTCCTTTGGAAATAACCTTCAAGGAATACAAACCTACCCCAATATCTCTCTGAAGCTCTGCCAGCTTGTGATTGCTGACTGCTGGGGTTTTCCTACCAGAATTGTGCCTGGCTGGCCATGTTCTCCTTTATTACTATTATCCTACAATTCCAAAAATTATCATGCTTTTTTTTTATGGCATACACTATATTGACAGGCAACTGTTTATTGATGTACACATTTGAGTGGTTTTATTTTACAACACTGAGAATTGCAGTCAATCCTTATTGAAATTATTTTGGAGGGTAAATTTTTGGTATATAAATATCTTTAGTTATTTATAAATGAAAGATTTAATTGCCTGTCTGGCTTGTATGATTCTTATATAAGTGTAGAATATATTTCAGACAGTTTTCCTATAAAGAACCTCTTTTCAGCTTGTTAAATGGTGTTAGAGTTAGAACATTTTACAAAGCAGCTGCTCTATTGAGCAAATACAAATTCTTATAATCGAGCATTTTAAATTTTAAAGGTTGTTATTTAAGTTCCATTCCTTTTAATTCTTGGCTGAAAACTTTGTTTTTCTTGCGTGTGCCTATTTTGAGGGGAGTATGTGGGGGAAATGAAAGTATGGTAAGAAAGCCTTTGTCTAAATAAAGAAACCAAACCCAAATCTCCTTCCCCCTCTTTCTCCTCTTGTGCACGGCCTTAGATTCTTGAAATTCTAAATTATGATTTTGCTGCTGGCAATTTAAATATCTGCTTTTAAAAAAAATTATATAAATAATGTGTGCAAAAATTGTATTCAGTGATATATTTTGGCTGTGGAGAGATCGGAACACTGAACTGCAAAAAATATTTTCTTCTGCAGAATCCTTGTTGCCAGATGATTATATAGTTCCCCTTGACTGGAAAGTTTCAAAGATGATCTATTTACTGTGGAAGACCTCTGTGGAGGTATGAATTTTAGGGGATTTTGGAAGTATTTCCAATATTTCAGGTGCAAAGGGGAATTCTTCAGTTCTTTGTTAGGAAATCTGCTTTAATATCCACAATGAGGAGATCGATGTTTTCTCTCTTCCTCTGAATATTTCTAAAACCAGCTCATTGGCATGATAGGATTCAGGTTTTAAAATATCAACTTCAGAAGAGCGTGCAAAGTAGTTTAAAAATGGTGAAAAGACTTTGATACCTGTGTCTTGACCTGACCTATGTTCATTAAGTACAAGCTACCATCATTCAGATGTTTTCCTTCTTATAGTTTTCTCTCGTCATCTGAGCAAATCTCATCCTCCATAAACCACCTCTGCTAGAGCTGCAGTGGAGAAGTTATTCTTTGTGACTGTGGGCAAATTAATTCTCTTTGTCTAGCTGGAAAGTGTTAACTTACAAATTACTTTTTTTCCTTGTCAGGTAGTGGAAAACAAGAAAATCCTGATTACAGTGAAATAGTAATTATAAAATAGAGCATGGACTTTGTTCTTGCCCAAAATAACATCTCTTGTCACATACTTTCTTTTTGCTGGACTATTGTTATCTATTTTAGGAAAAACAGAAAACAAACGGATTGCAGGATGGAGATGGCTTAACTGGTAAGTCTGTTCTGTGATACAAAAACTGTATTAAATTCTTCTTACCAAAGGGTTTTTCCTTACCAATGAGAGATAACACTCCTCTTTGTGCAAAAGCACGATGATGGGATAAATGAATTTGTGCTGCCATTGATTGTGTCCATGGTCCACAGAGCTATGGTTGCTATCATCACTTTACTTTTCCTCATCTAAATGCTAAAATTTCCCTATAAAGTTTCCCACATGGAAATATTCCAGTAATTAGCTCAAGGTTATCCATTCTAGATCAAAATTATGTTTAGCATGAGACAGTCTGTCTTGAGACTTTACTTCCCTGAAAGGTTGAGTATCTTCAAGTTAATTAAACTTCATTATCACTAAAAGTTGGCAGCATAATACTAGAATCATGGAATTATTTAGGTTGGAAAAGACTTACAAGATCATTGAATCCAACCATTAAGCCAGCACTGGCCACGTCCACCACTAAACCATGTTCCTCAGTGCCACATCTACCTGCTTTTTGAACACTTTCAGAGATGATGATTTCACTACTTCCCGGGAAGCCTATTCCAATGCCCAGCCACACTTTCAGTGAAAAAAATTTTCCTAATATCCAATGTAAACCTTCCCAACTTGAGGCCATTTCCTCTTGTCTTGTCATCTGTTACCTGGAAAAAGAGACTGACCCCTACCTGGCTACACCTTCCTTCCAGGCAGTTGTAGGGAGCAATGAGGTCCCCCCTGAGTCTTCTTTTCTCCAGCCTGAACACCCCCAGCTCCCTCAGCTGCTCCTCATCAGACTTGTGCTCCAGACCCTTCCCCGGCTCCATTGCCTTTCTCTGGACATGTTCCAGCACCCCTGAGTGTTTTTATAGTGAGGGGCCCAAAACTGAAGCCAGAACTTAAGGTGTGGCCTCACCAGTGCCGAGTACAGGGGGACGGTCTCTGCCCTGGTCCTGCTGGCCACACCATTGCTGATACAGGCAAGGGTACCATTGGCCTTCTGGGCCACCTGGGCACAGCTGGCTCATGTTCAGTCACTGCCAAACAGCACTTGAGGTCACACACCTGGGCAGTAAGAGATACCAGGGTTCATGTGAAGCTCTGGACATCTGTATGCATTAATTGCTGCAGTGTGGAGGTCATGGGATAAGGTTGCTTGTTGTCTTTTTCCATGATTTCCATATTAATGCACTACAATTTCACAGGTTCTGTAACAAGTTTAAAACTACACAACAGTAGTTCCCTGAAAGCTGGTAGAATTTGCTGTCTAAAATAGGAGAGAAGTTTCTCTGTTTTAGAGGAAAGGCTGGTTTTGGAGAGGCAGCGTAAGAGTGGGACACACAAATGCATGGATGTTGTATCTCACTCCCCACCCCCTATGGGAGACAAAAAGGAAAGATTTCATTTATTTTACAGGCCATTTAGGAGGCAAAAATCAAGAGGATTCTGATAAAATAAAAGCTTGTTCTAGAAATACTCTATCCTGACACAACAGAAATTACAGACTATGTAAGGTAATTGCAGGTGGTTTTGGTTGCAGTTGGTAATTTCTTTACTTTTTAGATGATATTAATCTTGAAGATCTAAATAAAAATCACCAAGAGAATCAAGGCTCTTCTGAAACACTATCAGATATGGAGCTGTGTCAAGATGTTATAGATGAGAACATCATAACCTGCACTGGCTGTCTGGATGCTGCATTTCATTAGTCATGACTGACTGTCTTAAATTCTGCATGAACAAACAGGTAATCAGTCACCTTGTGAATATTTCACTCTTTTATTATATTTGACCAAATATCTAAAGAATATTGTTTGTTATAATTTTTAAGGCGCATTTAGTATCCCCAAATTTACTTGGGTTTTAATTGAATTAGGGTTGAGGGTTGTTCATATTTTGTTTCTTTCAAGCCTGAATGGGGAAAAGAGAAGGCAGTATTTTGTTATTAAAGCCACATGATTTTATTTTTTCCTCTGAAATCTAAAACATGCATGGGGAAGTGAAAGAAGCAGAGTAGGATGCCTAATAGTTGGAATTTATTCCCATGTTGGTTGCTGTGGCAATCTGTTGTGAGTCATCACAGTCCTGCTTTCCTTGTCTGTTCAGCATGGAGAGTAAGCTGACTCCATTAAGGGTCTAATTATGAAAAGAACTCTGAGTAATAAAACAGTATTTCACCAAATTATGAAAAAGTGGCAGTTCTGCTTTTCAGTGGAGAAACAGTAGCAAGAGGTCGCAGTAAGACTCCATATATTGAAGTGTTAAGTTTTCATTAATGTTTTCATTTGGTGTGACAAAGTGTGCTATCGTGTTCTTGCTTGTCTCATGAATTTTTGAACCCTTTGGTAACTTGGCAAAGTTTCTTTCGTTTGTTTATGAGAGATATTCTGGGAAGATTGACATAAAAAGCAAGGATTATGGGTTCCAACAGGAAAATGCTAACTTAACTTCTCTATCATTTGCCATCAGTTGTTCTTTCCAAAATGGCAAATGGATTAATCTGTAGTTTTTAAACAAATAAACTGAGGTACGTGGAAATAGAATAACTTGCACCATGAGCAAACTGAGCCAGAAAAATATTCCATATCCTGAGGCTTAAATTGTTCCCACTCAGACATCACAGGACTGCTGGAATATCATCCACATGGAGTCTCGTGACCTGGGGGTCTTTGTCACCTGGTGCCCTGTGCCTGACCTGACCATGCCTCCAGTTGATGGCTGGAGCAGGAGTCCAGGAAGTGGGTGTGCACTGTGTTGGAACTGTTCTAAACAGAGAAGTTTTCACAGTGGATGTTCCTGTCAGAGGGGAAGTAGCTGAATAGTTTGGGTTGCAATTGAAACCTCTTGAATGGGGTTTGATTTGATTATATGTCATTGTTGACAAAAATGACATTGCAGGCTGATTAGCTGGTACCAGCTACCAATGTAGGAAGATGAGGGAGATCTCTGTGAGCCACATGGCCCAGAGAGGACTGGTCTCACAGGCTGCTCTCAGCACAGATCATTAATAACTTCAAGAACATCTGGTAGCAGAATTTTCCTCTTAAATAGTCAGATACTACAATATTGGGCAAGCAAATAAAAAATATTTTCGTGAAATATTTAGGCCTACACCTGCTACCAGTTTTTAGAAGCTACTTATTTATAATATTGCAAATACAAACACTCTAGAGGCAGGATTTTGGCTTATGGTCCTGACTAGATGTCTGTGTAGGTTTGTATCCTAACCTATTATCCAGAAACATCCAGGTTATTGATCAAATGTTTCTATGCTAAAGAAACAGATGTGAAGAGCTTTGTTATCTTCCTGGAAGAAAATAGTGAAATATGAAACTTTTTTCTTTTGTGCTTCAAGAAAGGAAAGACACATGCTAGCAGATTATTCTGCCTTATTGTCTGCACATTTATCTGGTTGCTAAATCCAACAAACTGTTTTTTCCTATCAGATTTACTCCCTTTGTCTGTCTGCTCTGCTACTCCTAAAATTATTTCAATCTTCCTCTCCTGCTTGTCACAAGTGCAGCAGAAATGACCCAGAGCCCTGTGTGTTTGTGACCCAGCCATTGTTTGCTGCCAGGAAGCCCCAGTTTGTTATGTAGTGTTGCAGTCTAATGCTCTACTGTGTCAGCTTGTGTTAGTTCTATGGAATATAGAATGAGAGAATGCAGACTTTGCCATGAAAGAAGACTCCCCATCAGTGTTCAGCTTATAAAAAGGCCTTGCACTTTCTCTGCAGGGCCTGGTCATTGAGATCTATGCTGGAATATAGCATAGGGATACATGCTGGGGAGGTACAGCTGGAGTTTTATGTTGGGGGTTTTTGTTTTGCTTTGTTTTAGTTCAGCATTTTAAAATGAGTCAGGGAAAGTCCTGAAGGCTGTTGGAGAGAAGAGGATGAGATGCCAGAGGTCAGATGTGTTTAGGCAGCTCTGGAGTTGGGATCTGCCATCTCAGACCAGGCTGATGCAATGGGTAACTGCTGCCCAAAGTGTGAAGTGCCCTTCCTCCCAGCCCTGCTCCAGATAGCAGCTGCAGCACTTGCTGGCTGACACAAAGGCTATCATTTAACTCACTAACCCCACAGCAAACAAATCAATACTTTCCTGCTGGACTGAGGAATTTAGATAAGCTGCTGTAAGGTGCCAAGGCTGGGGCAAGGGAGCAGATGAGGTCGTGCTGCTGCAGATATGAGGAGAGGATGTGCAGGGTGTCCTGTCTGGGCAGCAGTCAGCTCTGATATCAGGGGCCATGTGTTCTGCAATCAAACCTTCAGGTGGAGGACTCTTTTAAGCTTTTACAAATGTAGGATGTTAAAAGAATTAAACCAAGAACAGTATGTGGAAAGGAAGAAGCATGTCTTAAGGTTTTCAATCGGCTCATGCTCACTGTCAGGCACAGGATACTGGGTAGTGCAGACCCTACATGAGTATTTCAGTGCTTCCACAATGTCTGCATGCAGGCACTGTAAAAGACAGGCGAGTTTTACTGATGGATGGTACCCCTGGCTTTGAGGGATAATGTTGTCTTGCCTCACCACAAAATAATTCACCTCTCGTTGCTGATTAAAGCAGACTTGCCAAGAATGATGTCCCAGAGTGGTTGTGAAACTGCTCAAGTGAACAACTGTAAATGCTGAAATGGATTTAATTCCTTCAAATGTCAGGGGGAAAATGAAAAACTAAGAAAATTGCAACGTTCCTACCAAAAACATTTTAAAATCATAGGAAATCAAGGTAGAGCTAATATAATCATTTTGGTCCCTTTAGACTGGAAAGCAAACTGAGCACTACTGGCCAAGTACAACTTAATCTGTTAGCCAGATGAACATGTTTCTGCATTCATGTTGTGTAAGGGTGTTTGTGTCCCATGGGAGGGTGAACAGCGTTTCCCCATGAAAACACAGGGTTAATCTCAAGTTTTTGTGAGAGCTCCTTATTGTAGCATTGGCAGCACATCAGTATTTGTTCAGGAGATGAAGCAAGAGTTGCTCATTTGAGAAATGTTGAGATCAGTGAAAACAGCATTAGTTTGGTGCCTAGAAGTTCTCCTTAGACCAGAACTCACAGATGCCAGTACAATACAAATGTGTCTATTCAAGCACTTATCTGCAGGACTACTGCAAAGCTAGCATGTTTCTTTTTGAAGTACAGCAGTCAGTAACTCCCTTCAGGCCCTGAAGGGTGTGGTTTTGATGGGACAAATCTATTAATACCCTGTGTTATCACTCCTCCTTTCCCTGACTATGCTGTTCCGAGCACGTCCCTTTGCTTGCTGTGATGCTTCTGAGTGAGGCAGTTCAGCTCTAACATCTAATGCATGAAGACATTCAAAAAGTTTTTGGTCTGGACTATGGAACTGAAACAAATTGTCCTGAAGCCCATGAGATCAGCAGGACGTGGGCAAAAAAGCAGGAGTTTATAGCTGGGACAGGCAGGACTGGTTTTTGGCTACAATTAAAAAAATTCATCTTGGACACAAAGCAGACTAAAGCAGTCTTCCAGTATTGCCACAGAAAATATCATCCCATGATCAAACCTCTTCCAGTTCCTACTTTGACACACAGGTAATAGTGAAAAACCTTATCTGTCCTTTGACATTTAACCACTAATATTAAACAAAATGAAGCATGAAAAAGTGCCCAGAATTGTGACCAAAAAACTTCAACTGCCTTTTACAGTGCTTACCAGGAAAACCTGTCTCCAAAAAAATCATTTAAGCAGGGAGTCTAGTTACCTGGGGGAATAAGTGCTGCCCACAGCAGCTTTTCTGGAGCTCTCAGGAAAGAGCAACAATTGGGTTGTGCGGTGCCTCACACTTAACTCTGTAACATGAAAGCCTGTGAGGTCCTCAGTGCATGTAACAAGGGAAACAATTCACATTGTAACAAAAAAATTGAGATGTAGCTGTACTGTGGTGGTATTGGTTGAACAGCTGTTCATTATACAGGGTTTTTGACAGGTAGAGAAAAAAATCCACTGTGTTACTCTTTTCCTTATTTTCAGCTGTGAAGTGATAAGGTCCTTGCTGCCTCTAGTTTTGACATCCAAGTTCTTATCTTCCTTTTCCACTCTTCTTGCATTCTTTTATTTTTCCTTTGCTTTCCATTGTCTGCTTCCTCACCATTCTTTTTAACTTTTTAAAGAAACAAACAACAGCTGAGTATTAGAAACTTAAAAAAACATTGGACAGACTCTTCTCAGTCTGAGGGCTGGATTATCTGTTAAGTCTTTTTGCTGCCTGTGCTGTTGTGGAACTTCAGCAGACCCTCTTCTTTTTTTTATTTCAGAAACTTCTCGCTTTAATTCCACCATGGAAGGACTTCAGTTGGCCACCAAGGATTTTAAATGTGAGGGATAACCTAGAAGAAAGAAACCACTGTAGATTTTTTGGTGTACGTCTTTGGCCACCTCCCCCCAACACTGCCCCCAATATCAGCCTCTCTGTCCATGTAATAATGATCAAAATTGAGATAATTTTGTGTACAACAAAAAGTGATTTCCTGAAGCCATTTGGGATTTACATTTTCTCAGTACATCCTCAATTGTGGTATAAAGAGATTGACACCAGAGGCATCTGTCACTATGGGGTATGAGTTATTTCATTCACTTGTATCAGGATCCAGGATAATGCCACAGAAGCAGGCAGTGATGGCCACCTGCAGGGAATGGTGCTTGTTATGTGTCTTAGCCTCCTTCTGTCTCCACCCTGCACCCAGTCCCTTTACAACCTCAAATGGTAAAAATCTTCATCTGTCATTCCTATTCACTCATCCTGTCTTTTCTCCTGAAACCAGACTTTATGCTTCCCCTTAGCTAGGCTCATTTGGGAATTTGGGACTACAGAAACAAGAACATTTCACTGTAGAAGTGTTTCAAACATGCTGGAGGAAGGGTGTGTATGGTTTGTGGTAGACTGAGAAGATGTATAACTAGCACTGGTAACCAGTGATTTGATGTTTTTGTTAGTGGTGTTGGAAATATTTATGTATGTAGAGATGGACAAATCAGAATTAATTATAAAGAGCAACCTCTGTCACTTGTGAGGCATGCATAAAGCTGGACACTTCCTTGTAGGGAGAGGGAGTGACAGAAAAAACAACTCTCACCTCACTTAATAAAAGTGTGAGAAAAGATTGAGGAGAAGCAGGAAACTTGGTTGTGTCTACTTGTCAGAAATAATATTTCCCACTTGTGCAGCTTGCAGATCCAGAATATTTCTCCATTTATTCTTTCATCTCATCTTCCTCACCTTTCCCTGCATATGTTCATATATCAGCTGAAGAGCCAGGAATTGACTGAACTTATGCTGCAGCTCCACCATGGTTAAATGTGTCTCCACTTTCTACTTAAATAATGCATCTACATGAAAGCAGTTAACTGTGTATGTATTTCTAAATTAATGTTGTACCACTGGTGACATTTTCTGGCTGCACTGTTTGAACGCATCTCCCATGTACATGGGTGTGTCTTCCTTGGCTGGAAATGTCCTGCTCTCCTACCAGCAGAACAGTATACAAAATGTAAAGGGGAGGAGGAAGGGATTTCATACCCACCATAACCACAGCTTCAGACTTCTGTGTTGTACTAGTGGCAGCAGATAAGTTAGTTTGATTTCAGGAAAATGTCACTCAAGGGTTAATACTGTCTTCCTACTTCTATTTATTGAGCGAGAAATCTGAATGCTTCTATTTTCTGTTACTGAATCCTGGCCTTCCAGAATGCTTGAAATAAAAATAGTTTTCAAAATCTCACAGTACTCTTGTATGGGCAAGTCATGTTTCATCCCTTAGTAGAGTGTTGCTAGTTTAAGTTTACTTTAACCCCTCTCCCCAGTATCTGTGAATTTCAAATTTTCTGTCTCTTCTTTCCTGGCACATTTTCCGGACTTGCTTCAGTTAGCATTGGTGTGCCATGTCCCTGGGGAGCTAAGCTTTCTCCCTCTGTGTGAACACTCTGTTTAGCTTAGCACTGTTAGGAACGTCAGAACCTAAAGCTTCAGCATCGAGGTTTGGTGGTGATGTGCTTGGGGCATACCTGGAGCTGGCTCCTAACCGAGCTGGGCACGGTGCTGTGTGTGGCTCTGAGAGGGAGGGTGTGATACCACTCCAACTATTTTTGGTTTTACTGAAAACTGTAATTTCTTTGTCTTCTTTGGTGATCAGGTTAATGGAAATCAGTTTTTCTTTAAAGGAAAGAAATCTTTAAAACTTCATTTACTTTCTCTTATGATAATATGTTTGAAAAAGAAAATAATTAGCGTGGTGTAGTGAGTGTGATGCACGGGGTCATTTGTTCCGTGCTGGGCGATTGTTTAGCTACATCCCCTTGGCATCCTTGTTGCCTCTGTGGTTGAAGAGGGCTCCGATCGCTCGTTGCTAGGGTCGGGACGGGCGGCGAAGTCTCCGTGCATACCTGGTGTCCTGTAACCAGCCCCACTTCTCCTTCGGGCTTTGATGATTCATTCCCTTTCGGGCCTGCCCTGTAGTTCGCAATACAGAGAGGCAGCACATGACTGGAACGCTATCAGCGCTGCCTTGTGTTTTCCTGCCTTTGACAATCTGGGGAATAATCCTGACTTTAAATAATTGGAGATGGTATCTGGGGCCAAAGTTCCGGGTCTGCAGCGAGTGCCGTAGCCGAGCGCTTTGGCTGTGCAGCCGCAGACGCCCGTCCTTGCCCGTCTCTGCTCCCGGCCGCTTTCGCTTTCGCGGGGCAAAGTCTCGGCCGCTCGNCCCATCCCGGGCCGGCCCCGACCCCGCGTCCCGCCGGGCCCGGCCCCGCGGCCGTGGATGAGCGGCTGCTGCGGGCCCTGGGGGGGCTGAGCCTGGGGCCCCCGCGGGGCAGGGGCAGCGGCGGGAGGCTGGTGCTGCTGCGGGGGCTGCCGGGCGCCGGCAAGAGCACCCTGGCCAGGTAAGCGGGTCCCGGCCGGGGGCAAGCGGGGCGGTGCTGCGGCAGCCCAGGTGCCCGCCCGGCACTGCTGCGGACCCGCCGGGGCAGGGCTGGGGTCGGGGGGAAGCGGGAGCCTCGCGGGAGCCTTAGCTGACCGCAGGCCCTCTCCAGGCTGCGCTGTCCCCGGCACCTGCGGCCGTGTCTGGGTGTCCTGCCCGTGGGGACTGTGCAAAGTCCTGTTCCGGGCGAGCGGTACCTGCAGGGATGCTTCTGGTGAGATGGGCTGATCACCCCGACCGAGGCGGTACTTGTTCCTTTTCTCAAAGGCGTCAGATTGGTGGTGGTTTGCTTTTCTCTTTTTATTTTATTTAATTTTATTTTTTGGTTGATTGGTTTGGTTTGGTTTTGTTGGATTGGTTTTTTTGGTGTTTTGGTGTGTTTAATCACGAACATGGTAAAAAACTTCCTCTCTCTGGCTGCAAATTGACAACTCTGACTTCTGTTTTCATAATGTCCTACACTCCTGGTCAGAGCTTTAGCGGTGTATAAAATGAGCAGAGGAGACCACTCCACTCTCCAACAGCTCAAAAGCTGATTGTTAATAGTTGGAAAAAAACAGTGGGGATTGCTGGCGAGCAGCACCGCAGTCGGTGTGACCATGCAGCCAAGGTTTGGTATCACAAAATCCCACAGTCTGGTATTGAGCAGCTCTCAGTGCCACCCACTCTCTATCAGAAGAGGAACATTCCCTGTCTTCTTACTCTGCTGGCTGAGGAGCCCATGCAGGGATCATGGGGTGCCACAGGAAGGGCTCTGCTGTGAGAGGTGGTAGCACAAAGCTGTGTGATACACTGAGCTCATCTGCAGTTTCCTCTTCTAAGTACAACACTTCCCTGTCCCACTGGGCCTTCTGCCTCACTGCACTTTGGCAACCAAAGTTCTTTTATGAATTGCCAAATGCTGTGTTTTGCTCGCACCCCAAATACACCCCTCTCCCTTAAGAGGCCACGTAAGTGTGGGCCTGCTCCTTCAGGGGGGTTTGAGTCTTCTCATAGCACAGTAAGAACATAAAGGTTTGGGGCATATTCTCAGGCAGTGCAAGTACAGGCAGTTACCTGTACTCTTTAGGTCAAAAAACAAGGTTAATTGTTCATGACATATTTACAAAATCAGTTGTAAGTATTGTTGTAGTAGTCCTCTGTGAGGTGGAGGTTTGAGTATCCTTACTGGTTTTAGCCCCTGTTAATCACATCATTGTGTTTAGCTGTTCAGCAACACACAGATCAAAAGGCAGCATTTAGTACCTCTCCTTAACCCTGTCCAGATTGTGAAGGACTGTACCAAGATAATTCTTTTGCTGTTCTCACACTGCATACCTTTTGGTATTGGTAAATGCTATGTGCTGCACAAGGGAAAGTTTGCAAAAAATGACCGCAACAGATCTCAGTGCAAGATCCCTCTGGAGGAGGAAGGTGGTTGTTTATTTGCAAAAGCACTCTGTAAGCTCATTTTATAAATTCAAGTTTATTTTCTCAGGTTTTATTCACTCACAATATCGCAACTTAATACTTGCAAGCATCAAGGTGAATGTGCACGGGTGGTCTGCCCCAAATCAGGGCAGACAAGGACCATCAGCTGTCCCATCCTCGCTTTCTCTGCTGGGTTGCTCTTGGTGGTGGCAGGGTGGGTTTTGGCCAGGTCTGCTGTGCCATCTCCAGCCAACAGCTCCTATACTGCCATTTTTTTTGCCTGTGAATTCTGCTTACTTGGTGCTCTATGAATCTTAGGTGGATTTTTTCCCTCATTATATTAATCTTCCCATTTTGGGTGTCTTCATCCTCTGCCCCTCTTGGAGCAAGGGGAAGGAGGCAGGTTTGGAGAGGCTGGTGTGACCTACTGTCCATCCTCCTGCTTTCAGAGTGCAGGTTTTCCTGTGGCAGGTCACCAGTGCTGGGCCTCAGCTGAGTGCTGGCCTTGGGGGGTGTAAACAGCACCTGTCTCAGTTTTATTGCTGTTAATGATCTTGGCTGTCAGTGGGTACCATTGTTTTGGCCTTTGCTCTGTTCTTTCTTCTGGTGCTTTCACACGTATCTACGTTCATTTATTCTGCTTATCCGCCAGTGTTTCTGTATTTCTGTCACAACCTCTACATCTTTGCAGTGCTCATGAGTCACAAACCATGAATGTTGTCACTGGTGATACAGCAACCTAGTGATAACTCCAGTCAAAAGGCCCCTTTTCCTTTCATCACACAGTCCTAGGGACAACCTTGGATCCAAGGCTTGTTTCCCTGACTTTTCAGTGTCACTCAGTAGAGTTTGGATACAGCTTTGTAAGCTTTAGGTATGGCATTTTTGTTAAAATTTTTTCCTCATCCTGATTGCTCCCAGCTCTGAGCAGCCCTGAATTGTCATGGATCAGTTCAGGTCTGGTTTTTGGTTTCTGGTAAAGACAGCAAAGGACTCACATATATTGAGTAGTTAAGCCAGGACAAGGAGTTGGTCTGCTCACCACCAAGCTCCACACCTTTCCAGCAGCTTCACTGTTAAGGATGAGCTTCCCTGAACCACATATTTTAGGTGTCCCCAGCTATCTCCCTTTAACCATTCACCGAATGTCACGGGAGTGTGAAGGAGAAGGGGCAGCTGGAGTCACATCTCCATCAGCCT
The DNA here is from genome assembly GCA_013396995.1 of Dicaeum eximium. Taxonomy (NCBI): domain Eukaryota; kingdom Metazoa; phylum Chordata; class Aves; order Passeriformes; family Dicaeidae; genus Dicaeum; species Dicaeum eximium. Next base: position 3,849,212 of record VWZP01002845.1, read on the forward strand.
CCTTCAGGCATGTTGGACATGCTCCTCCTGAACACATTGTCCTTGACTTCACAGTGCAGGTTTTGTGATCACACTGAGACAACTGCTAAGAAATAGGTTATCTTAGGTGCAGTGGCAGCTATACTTCTGAAAATGCCTCTAAAATTTAAGTGAGCAATGTACAAGCTCATACCTGCTTCCCCAGCAAACTCTGCATTGCACGGTAGCTGCATTTCCAGCTCTTCAGCAGCACATTGCTGTGCTGCACAGCTCAACTTGCACCTAACCCTTTATCTAACAGTTCAAGCAAGCACTATAGGCTGGGCATGATCATACTTGTAACTTTTCAGCCACAGCTGTTGATTTATTGCTCAAAATGAGCTTGTTCTTGTACTCCCTTGTGAAGCACAGGGGAAAAAATGCACTGGCACTGAGGCATCGCTGCTTGGTGCAGTCTGTGTCTTCTCCAGTTCTCTCTGTTGCTGTTGCCCGGTTTATCCCAGCACCTGCAGTCCTGGGCCAGCTGTTCCCAGCGTTAGCAGCACCCACCCTGCTGCAGAACTGCAGCTCTGATGGCTTCATGGACTGCAGCTCTGCAGCTCCTGCCTCCAGGCAGCATGGCACTGTAAACATTTACCTTTGTGTGAAACCACTTCAGGTGAGTCTCCTGAGTGAGCCGGGTGCTTTATTTAGGGAGCAGAGCCGCGGTTGGGTCCCCCGCCCGGGGGTGACACAAAGGCGCGGCTGTGCTCTGCCAGCAGCACCTGGCAGCTCGGCCCGGCAAAGTCCTCGGGGCACCTGGAGTTGGTCACACACAATAGACAGTGGCAAGCGCTGGGAATGTGCTCCTGATCTCACAGTCCCGCTTTCCTGCTGAAACAAAAGGATTTTAAACACCTTTTAAGTGCCACAGAACACTTAAAATTGGGAAGAGTGGCTGGAGCAAATGGTTGCATGTGGTGCCATACATGTTCTGGTTTCTGATATACCTTTCTGTGGCCTTCTGAGCACTGAAAATGTTTCTTCCAATCTGCTATCAGAAATTAATTTATTTTCAAGTTTTCTGGTGAAAAGTATGATAACCTATGGATATATACAAAATGCATTATGCTCTATATTTTGCTAAAGAAAGGTTTGCTGCTGTTTCAGAAACTACAAAGGATAAGAAACTAAGAAGAGAACGGGGGATGTTTCCTCTGTTTAAAATAAATCTCCTCAAACCCTTTTCTCCTCACCCCTCTACAAGGTGAAGGAGGTGCCACATCCAGTGCAAGATGCAGACATGTAGCATTGGGCAATTACATGTCCAAAGCAAATTAATGCTGAACCTTTCACAGATGCTGCCTGTCACAATGCAGTGCCTCCAGTTCAGTGGCTTCTTTAAAAAATACAAACATAGCTCCTATGTGTCCTTTGATCTTGCAAAGAGCTTGCATTTTTCTTTTCCTCTTTAGTAAGCTTTACACTTACTGATCTATCAGCAGTGGGTAATTTTCTTTTTAAGGGCAGTTCAAGATTTATTCATAAATAACCATGGTCACAAGCCCTCCTGTTTTTCATAGCTGGTGTGCATTTTTCTAAAATACAGGCATTTCAATTGCTTACAGTGGTTAAGAGCCTGATGTGATTATGCAGGACCTTTATTCCAAACCAGTCTGAGGTCCTGTGAAGATTGTGGAAGGCTCATTTTGTAAAGAACGCAGGAAAGGGTTCTTGGTGCCCTTTGGAGTGATAAGAGAGAGAAGAAATAGAAGTTTTGTCAGCTTTGTGGGCAGTATGGAAGGGATTACAGAAAACATCTGTAAACTTCAGCAACAGTTTGGTTGTTTGGGAAAGCTAAAAGTTAAAACCAGCAAAATAAACAGAAGGTAAACCATCTTTTTCCCTCTTCATGTTTTCTTACATTGCTGTTAGCAGGAGCTCATTTGATATGAATATAGCAAATGTGACAGTAATTCATAGTTCTCAGCCCATTCTGTCTCATATTTTTCCTCCATTGAAACAAGATTTTTCTACTTTAATTATTGATGTGAGGACCATAGACTAAGCTTACAGATACACACCTACAGTTTAGATTGCTTAAGGGTTAATATCAAAGCTCTCAGTGTTGAAAAAAAAGTAAGGTATATGCTAAGAATATAGATTTTAAAATTTGCACTGGTTAAGTACATTTTAAAAAGAAATACTGAGCAAGAAAAAAAAATTAGTCTTGAGATGTTTTATTAATGTGCACATTTTTTGTGCCTATTAGTAGCTAAAGGGACAACACATATTTTAGCAGTCAGTTTTTAGAGAAGAAATTGCAATGAGTGAAGGAGTGGGAAAAGTGAGGTGCTGAGTCATAGGGAGACCTGAATATATCAGGTTATCCACAGCAGTAACCAGATAAGCATTAGATGTTGCTGTGCTTTTCATTGTAAGAATGTTTTGCCCGAGGCCAAAATTAAAGCAACAACATTTTACTGTTTGCTAACAGTTTAAAACATGACCTTTCTTAAATCAGTTTGCCCAGCAGTAATTTTGTGAATAAAACATCTGTTTGGGGCTAGAAGACAAGGACAGGTAGGTGCTGAATGATGCATGACAGGGGGCACAGCCCAGTCCTGGCTCCATCAGCACTGAGTCACTGCTCACTGGGGTGGACCCCACCACAAAATAATATTAATAATCAGCAGATGGTAGAAATTACAGCAGAGACAGAGCAAAGTCAGCAGCTGACCTTTATTCAGCTAAATGCCCCCTGCAGTCCTAGTGAAGAGCTGCTGCTTGCAGGCAGATTAGGGTACAACTGGTGAGTAAATGGTTGGAACAGAGCTGGATGACAGAATTGAGGTTTTTCTGTCTGTGTGCCTGTTCTTCTGCTCATAACCTAGAGACAGCTTTTCCCTTGCTCTTGCCTATATAGATAAGGCATTGAGAAATGGTTATTTTGCAACTTGTGGGGATGGAGGGAGAAGTGTTTTATTAGGAAAGCTGAAATGAGTCACAGGGGCTCGAGATCATGTGTGGTGTGAGACAGCAGGGCAGCAGCATTCATGTCTGAGAGACACAGGGTTTCTTGATTGACCTTTCTTTTCCCAAGACATTCTGGGCCTTAGGGAGACAGGAAATAGAGGGATGATGCCATGGGCTCTCCTTGACTTCTTGCAGAGAATCCCTCCTCCCCCAACTCTTCTCTAATGGAAAAAAAAAAAAAAAAAAGTACAGTTCTGTCTGTGGACACAAAAAATTTTGGATTATGTTCCCAAATGGGAACACAATCATACATTAAGGCAGCTGGTGAGTGTCCAGCAGGACACACATCCACTCCCTTGGCATCCCCGGCCTGCAGGAGCACTGCTGGGGGACACTCACCCATGTGAAGGGAAGTGGGATTGCCCGGTGCCACTCACCACAGCAGTCTGCTTTATGGATCTGCAAGTTTGTCTATAAAATATTTCTTATAAACTCAGATCTGTTTATAAAATTAGTTTGAAAGATGAAGATATTAAAATTACTCAGCTCTACAATAGGAGGATTAAGTGGAGCAGGGACAAGTGATAAGAACCATAAAATTGCATAAAAGAACACAAAATATTGACTAATCACTCAGATACTTCTTTGCAAATTAAAAATTTCAAAAAGTGCTGCTGGCTTTACAGCCAAAAAAGCCCCTAAACCAAACTGATGGTTCTCTGGACCATCATTACTAAATGACAAATCATTCCTCCTGGTTATCTTCAGAAATCTCTGCAGCAAAATTCCCATCATCAGTTTGTCTTCTGACACCAGCTTCCATGCCTGGATAAGCAGGTTTGGGTTACTGTTTTTTTTTTTCTTCTCTTTACAGTCCTGCTTTCTCAGATAACTCATAAGGAGAGCTGAATATATTAATAAATTAAAAGGCTCGGATGCTGGTAGTCCAGTGCAGGTTTATCTGCTGAATTAAAGAAATCGAGGCCACACCTTCAAGCTCAATTCCTTTCTTCCTACGTGTCCATCTACTGATTGCAGTACTTCCAGATCCTTTAAATTGGGATTTTTCAAGTGAAGCACTGTGTGTGTTTGCAGAGCACTCAAATAGCTCATGATTTAATGGTCTGTGTTAAAAGGGTGTTACCAGGTACTAATCCTTCTTTCTTTCTTTTTTTTTTTCCTGTAGACAGCTGAAACGTGACCACCCCAGTGCAGTAGTCCTTAGTACTGATGACTTCTTTGTTGAAAATGGTGTCTACATCTTTGAGCCTGACTTCCTAGAGGATGCACACAAGTGGAACCAGAAAAGAGGTGACTGAACTCGATCCAGGGGCTGTGCAAAATAGTTTTACATTTTAGGCTGTCTTTAAACTTAGCCCTCAGAACAAAATATCTCAAGGTGGTGTCATACACTGTAGTTCATGGGGCATTGGCTAAAAAAAAATACATTTACCACTACTGATTTGATTTCTTCTGACTTATAAAAGGGAAATTTGTAAATGAAAACATTTTGGAGATTGGTTAATGTTATTTTAGAGGAAGCACTGCTGAATCTTGATACCCTTCAGACACCAGCCCAGCAGCTGCCCCCTGCAGTATAGGCACCGTAGCCTTTGCCTCTAACTTCCTAGGTGTCTGTCCTTACCTGGAAGGGGGTGGGAATGTGATAATAGACAGGAAGAAAACTTGCAGGCTGAGTTTAAGTTTGAGAATTAAACAACCCAGACCTCTACTCCATGTACCATGCTTTTGTGGCTGTGCTCTGAAGGAATTTGTAGAGATGGCAAGCATACTTTGATACCATGTAACAGGGATCTCCTGCAAATGACAGGAATTGTTTGCTGTTGTAAATAGGTTCTATAGGAGCAGCCAGAAGCTGCACAACCTCTTCCAGCAGAGCTGCTAGGCACTGACCTTGGCTCCCATTTGGGTGGTAGCAGCAAACCCAGGTCTGCTGGGGAACCAAGCGTGCGAGCAGTGGGCAGAGAAAGGACACTGTAGTGCTAATAAGGCCTGGCTCCGTTATTTAATATATTTTAGCTTTACTTAATTTACTTTGCAGCACGCAAAGCAATGAAGAATGGGAAAAGCCCGGTTATTATTGATAATACCAACATCCATGCTTGGGAAATGAAGCCGTATGTGATGATGGTAGGGAAAGCTCCAATTTATTGCTTTTATGTGCCTAGCTATGACATTTACAGGGTGATCTGACTGAAAAGGTGCTTTACATGGCTAAAAATATTTACTTCAGTTTTCCAGTAGTTCTCTAATTATAGTTAAGGATGGATATTGTGATGAAGTAGGGGCAGAGGTGCCAATGTTGTTCAACTGGTCAGCTTTGTAACTCAGGGAAGGCAAAACGACTGGAAAAGATTAACAGCCTTTGAACCTGCCCTGCTACTTCTCGGTGAAGTAGCAAGGCAGGTATGAGGACATCATACCCTTCCCCAGTAGTGACATGAATTGAACAGTTCCCAAACTATTTGTTAACAAATATATCAAGATACGATTTATAATTGTAGTTCATGACTTGTGAAAAAAACACCATACATAATCTTTGAAAACGCATTGGTGTCTCTTGTCAGGAGTTCTGGCAGAGGAGGCAATTCTATCAGTGCAACTTCATAATGTCACTTTTGTGTCCTTTAGGCACATGAAAATAGATATGAAGTTACATTCCAAGAACCGGATACACCCTGGAAGTTCAATGTTCAAGAACTGACAAGGTACGTAGTTTTCTCTTTGCTGGAGCAAACAGTGTCTCATTTTGTTGACATGCTCTGAGGTCAGCCTTCTTCCTCTTCATATAAGGAAGAATGTAGTCTGGTAAATGACAACAGAAGGATTGTTGTGGAAAATTTCCATTACTGAGTATCTGGTCTGTAGTGAATTCAGCCCTGAAAGAGCCTTGAAGTGAGTCAGACAGTAGAAAAGGCAACAAGCCCTGAAGCATGTTTTTGTGCTACAGGCTTGATGAGGCAGGAGCCCTGATTTTCATTCTGTATTTTGAGCAGCAGTCTCTTTTGTTTGGGCACAAACCCGAATCTAAGCACTACAGACAATATTTAGACTTCTGTCCTTAAGAATCTAACCATAACAGATGCTGTCCTGGTGCAGCATGGAGGGATGGTACATCAAGTGTGGGTAGGAAATTGAGTTCTAGAGGATCTTCGTAAAGATCTTAACACCCACACACAAAAGGGATATAAAGAACGTATCCACTCTGCACAGTGTGGTAGGATATAGAGGCAGCTGAATGCAGCACCAGCCATTGGCAGGGGAGCACTGCAGGGGCACTGTCTGATCATTTGTTGTAGGCAGAGCTATTCAGTAACTTGCAGTTTGTATTATTAAACATTTGACACACATTGACTTTTCACAGCAGCATTGTAAAGCTAATTCACACTCACTAGGGCACAAGCTGCGCCTTTATAACACTAAATGGCAATCCCAAAGGTACTCAGGGTTTGCAAACTCACAGACAGAAATTCCTGGTGGTCTTTGGGAAGACAATTGCCGCTAAGTTGTGGAGGGATCGTGGCTGGTGGTACTCTGGCTACTCTATCCAGAAATGCCTGCACGTTTGCAGGCAAACTTTGCCCTCTCAAACTTGTCATTTACCAGTCTGTTCTGGAGCCTGAGCCACATCAGGTGTGATGTTTTCCTACTTGCTCTCAAAGCAACAGCTGTTTGTAACCTCTGTCCTTGCTGCTACGTCAGTGCCTGGGCTGGCTGCAGCCCTTGGCTGCATCTCCAGCTGTACAAAAGCTCACTGAAGCCAACAAGCTGTTGGTGCTAAAACACAGCAATGCTCGGGTAAACCACCACACAGGTCTTCTATACAACTCTTATTTTGGACATTTGTCAACTTTCTATGTCCTGTCTGCTCCCAAAAATAATAGTGTTATGCTTTTCAGCAGTCACAATAATATTCCTAAGAAGCAGGTGGAAGTGAACAGTAATTTGTAAAAAAAGGCCAGAAAGAGATGAGTGGAGACCTAAACCATTTTGCTGAACCTATCAAGAACTTCAGCAAACTAAAGATAACCTCTCATACACAGGCAGCTAAATACTTGTATTTTCTGTTACTGTTGACTCTACAGAAGAAATATTCACGATGTCCCTCGGGAAAAGATACAACGGATGAAAGAACAATACGAGCACAATGTTACCTTCCACAGTGTCCTCCGGTCTGAAAAACCTAGCAGGGATGAGGGAAGCTACAGTGGAGCAAGTGCAGCCTCTGGCACGGCTCCCCATCCCACCCACCCTTCTGCCTTCCCAAGGAGGAGACCCGGCATGGCACGTACAAATGTGACATTTAACTGAAGATGTGCATTCCTTGGTGTTTTAATTATCAGGGTACAAAAGTCTCTAGTTTTACATTTTTTTCTAAACTAATTCTTGTGGTTTTTTATTACATTTCTAAATTACTTTTGTTTCTTACAAATCTTTAAATGGCACTGGAATGTGATCTCACAGCTCAACCTGACCATTGTATGAGCACTGTACCCAGTACGAACTGTACTCCCTCTCATCCCTCTTCCTCCATGAAAATCCATCCAGGCATATGTGAAATGTACTGGGCTCTACCATATTCCACATTTTGGATGTTGTTTTTCTGCATCCCAGTCTGATGCTAGCGATAAACATTCCTAACTTAATTCTATCTTAAGGCCATTGTGGCCAATTCTTTCCCCACACAACTGGCATTTCTTGCCATTTTAATGCTTTATATCTGACTGTATAAACTTTTTGTATCTAATGTCTTGCCTACAGCATCTTTGTAACTTTCAGAGGTAAAGTGAATGATGGCAAAAATAGCTCAACAGATTGTAGCAAGATCTGATGCTGTTCCCTCTCTCCACTGACTGGATTCATGCTGGTCTTACCTCACACACAAACAGCTTCTCCAGCCTGCAAGTAAAACATTTAAACAGAACAAACTTAGCTCTTCATCTTGCCAAGACATAGGAGTTCACTGATCCCAAGATGGAGAGGCTCCTAAAATGAAACATTAGTGTTAACTTATTCATTAGTGTTACAGCTTGTGCGTGTTAACACCTGAGTGGAAACAGGGCTACAGGAGAAGCTCTGAACAGCTGAAGCAGAAACACAGACCAAGGAGTGGTGCTCATGTGGCATTTTGCTGTGAATCAAATAATCATAGCTGTTCTTTAAACCTCTCTTAGTGCTATATGGAAAGTCTGAGGAGAAAAGTACAAGATCTGTGCCAGAATTGCAGAGCAACATTTTGGAATTAAAAGTGTTCTGTTTGGTGAACATAAGAGAACTCTTTATTATGCCCTGTGCCACTTTGGACAGCCAAACAACTATTCCAATGTTGCAGAGGGTAACAAAACTGATGGTTTTAGACTGAAACAAAGATCCTGATGTAATATAAGAACACAGAATCAATGGCTTATAAAATGCCATCAAACCCTCAGCCACACTGATGCTATTGTACAATACATATTTGTGAGAAGTGTTTACATACTAAACTTCAAACTATTTTGCAAATGAAGTGTTATTTAATGAGTCTGGTTTTGTAATAGAACTTTATTAATACAATCAAGTTTTAACGTACAACATGTAAAAATAATTTGACTTTGAAATATATACAATACTGTACATGTGTATTAGCAGCATTTTCGGGATTTTGGTCTTTGTAGCATTCTGTGGGCTGGTAATGAGTCCTCAGGTTTCTTTGGGTTCTTCTGAAGAGTCTCAGCTACTTCAGAACTGCTTTTGGTGAGTTATTTGCTTTCCCAGTAGACCTGGAACTATTTCTGGATGAAAGATCATCAGATAAAGTAGTAGCTGTTGCATTGCTGTTTTCATTTATGTAATCCATCTTCTTTTCTTCTGGTAAATTATTCATGAGTGCTTGTGTATTAATCATTGCCAGTTCTTCATCAGCAATCAGATCATTCTCAGGAAGATGGACATTTTCTCTTACTTTTCTGCAAGGGGTGACAAGGCCAATATTCTGATCTGTCTCTTTAGGTGACTTGCTGTGCTGTAAACCCAAACTTCGTGGAGGCTGAAATGCTCTTTTAACAGATGGAGAAATTACTGAACATATTGGTGTCAGTGGTGGAGGGGCAGGTATGCAACTGAGGAAGTCCATGGCTTTTCTCTTTTTGCTAGTTTTGAGATGGTCTTCATTAACTGTAGCAGGTGAAGGTGTTTTTGCTGACCCTGGTGTGACAAGTTGCATAGTTGGTGTGCTAGCTGACAAAGGGCTTGGATGTTTCATTTCAATTCTAGAAGAGCTCTGGGTAAAAAGAGAAGTTTTATGTTGAATAGAATGTTCTATTTCATGAACTTCCTCAATGACTTCCAAAAACTGGGGGGAACACCCCCCCTACATCATCATTCATATCCCATTTAAATTTAGTTTGGTATCTCCTGATGGTGATTAATATTATTCCTTCAAGTGCTGATCACTGATAAATCACTGTTTGCCTGTATATTTAAATTTTATTTCTAAGAGCTACACAAAATGTATGGGATTTTTTCTGTGCCAGATGGTAAGAAATCAAAGCACTCATAAGTCTTCTACTGCCTTGGCTATGTCCTCCATGCATGGTTGGTTAAATAAGTAAAAAGGAGAAAAAAAATTGAAGAAAAACCAGGATAGAACATAGACCAAAAAATTTGAAGATAACAATACACACAAGACAGATGCTGCATAGCAAATTTTTCAAACACAGGCCTGAGAATACACTTAATGTCTCATTTTTTAAAGATGATGAGTGTATTTAATAAACTATAAAAATATAAATTAGTTAGTCTAAAAATATATATAAACTAAACCTTCAGAATTAAGCATTAGCCATCCTTTTGAAATAGAAGAGGATGCCTTATAAGCTTAAACTTAGTCCCCAGGAACTGATACCACACCAGGGTGTTTCCACCTCCCTTGCAACTCATGGCAGGAAAAATTTTTGTTCTGATTGTGCTCAGTACTCCATGTCAGAAGCAACTCACCACTAGCAGCTTTCATGGGAAACCTGAGTATTATCTAAATCAATTTTTGTCAAGACTGCTAAAATACATTTACTAGGTGATACCTCTTCCCTTCTAAATCCTAGAAATAGTAAACAATATCTTGAAAAAGACTTGGAAGCAAATTCTCTTAACAAAGGTGGGAACTGCAGAATGCCTTGAAATAAAAATGTACAGTTCAACATTTTTCCTTCTGTGACATTCACACTGGATAATCTTCACAGTGGGACCAAAGAAGCACTAAATCATCTATAAAGAAAGCATGATTCATTTTACTCACATCAAATTCAAAATACTTAAAGTACGTTGTGGAAACACAGGCCACAAGGGGAAGTTTTCATGTGCTGTTTGGAGGAAGGATAATCTATCTCATGGCTCCTCCTGGGGAATAATCCTAAACCCCCACACACAGAGCAAGCTTCTAATCAGCTTGCATTGCCCTGAAAAGATGGGATGAGAACTCAGCAGAACTGAGACCTTTCACTACAGCTGTAACACTTGCTTAAATCCTTACTGCATGTACTGCCAGTGCCAACACAGCATTAATTACCAGAAGCTTACCAAACTTTTATCCTCTGCATAGACACAGGAAGGAGAGGAGCTTCCCAAGCCACATCTTTTAGTTAAATTGGGTGTAAGCAAGAGATTTCTTCGTAGCAAATTCATCAATTTACTTTCTGCATCAGAGCAAAAGGAGGCCACGTTCTGTAAGGGAGAACAGAGTTTGCAATGCAGAATACTTGGCTTTCAAACTATGTAAGGACTATATACACTACATTTAAGACTTTCTTTTCTCATCATTATCCCACTGGAGTTTTACTTTATATCACACCAACAACATAAAAGATTGCTGCACTTTCTGTCCATGGCAGATTCCCTATGACAGGTACAAGATCGTTTGCCGGACAGATTCTGTGGCATATCCTAAAGACAGTGCTGGGTGAGGTAAAAAAAAAAACAAAACCAAGAACACCAACAAAACCCAAGACATTCAATCCCCCAGAAAAACTGGATTAACATTTTACTCCATCTCCCAGAAAATCCCCCTCAAATTCAGCATTATGTGCATTACTTGTTTTAAAGATTTATCAATACTAACAGACTTTTTTGTGAAGGATGTAACACAGCAGTGACTAAAACTAACCATCAAATTATATTTCTACAGGTTTACCTCTATCACACTTCTCAGTTCATTAACCTTCTCTTGAAGATAGCATTCCTTTGGATTGGCTGAGAATAAAGAAAGATCTCCAGCCAACAGCACAGGAATTTCTGATCTGAATTCAGACTGCCACTGAAGGTTGCTTGCAGAAATGAGTGAGCAGCGGACAACTACATCTTCAATAGCCAAGTGTCTGAGATCTGTCCAGATCTTTACTGCCACTAAATTATAGCTTTCATCAGACAAGTATACCACAGTAGTGACACCTAAAAGCAGGAAAGAAGTATGAATTAAACCTTTACATCTCTTTAGGTGATTTGGATCTACTAAAAAAAAGTCACACGCATCTTGAAAGAGATAGATGGCAGCCCATCTGCATGGTGACAGGTATCTCATGCTTCTTTCATATTTTACACCAGCTCCCTACTGATTACAGAAAACAAGTCAAAGTCTGTATCTTTAAAACAATACTCCTATGGAACTTTTCTTTTTTATCCAGAAGATTATCTACCTCTCCCTATCCATGAGCTCCAGTGCCTGAATGCCACTCATTCCAAGACACTGTACACCAAAGAGGAACTTTGTGTACATGCACGATGGTGTTTCTGCAGATGCTGAACACATGTGAGAACTTATGCCCACCATTTATGGAAAAAAAAAATTAAATATAAGCTGCTTCTGAGCTTTGATTCTGCCTTACTAACTTCCTGAGCTAATAAGCAAAGACAGTTTTTCTTCAGAAATACAGATGTATATGCCAGCATAGCACCATGATGGGCAGTATTAGCAGGCTTTCACAGGTCTGAGATGCAGGTACAACACCAAGATGACTCTGACTTTTGAAATAAAGAAATCAGTGCTTATTCAATGGGAGGACATGAATGTGGTCCACAACATACCTGTTCTGCTAACAGAAATTACAACTCCAACTAAATCCACTTCAGCACATGGTGGCTGAAAAGAAGGATCCAACAAACTGGTGAATTCTAGAGCCTTTCTTGGAAAGAAAATCTGTACCAGCATCTCCTGTGATACCTGATGAAACACAAAACTTCAGTATTTACCACACTTACAGAGTGTGATGCATTTTAAGGATGCACCTTTATGCACTTAAAGCACTTACTGGTAGCTGTAGATACTGAGTTTTCTTGGTGGCTGTTAGGTGGATGTTGGTGGAGTCTGCCCTGCCCCTGGACTGGGATGCTGACAGCTGGAAGATCCTGTAGCGAGCGCCTTCCTTCAGCAAGGAGCACACGTCGGGTAGCGGGCGCCAGATGCTCAGTACAGCTCCTGACAACAGCACAGTAAGCTCAGTTACCTGCTCAGTAATAAGTTGAAGGCTTCTAAACAAAATGAATCTACAATACGCCCTCCTACCCAAAACCCTAACATGTAAGCTAAAATACTGTTGAGAAACTCTTCAAATCTACCTATGCTGGCCAGTTACCACATTTAGTTAGAAGTTATTTATAATTTTTCCAGCACTAACCTTTATGTTTTTCTTGCTTTCTGTAGTCTACCACATATAATCTCCACACTGCAGACACGTCTCTTTTGTAACAACCGTTTCCTTCCTGTTCTGCTGACTCTAAAGCCTTCTTGAATTGTTCCTGCATCTGAGTTTGTTTTTTGTCGTTCATCAGCTGCCTGTAAGCCTTCAAGGCTTTTAATTGGTCATCACTGAGATATCCCTGTAACCAAGAGAAAATTAACTCGGTATCTTTTTTATTAATCAAAAAAACCACAAGAATTTTAGATAGCCTCTTTCTTGAGTGTTCATCTGTTAGAAGCAATTTATTTCCAGCTGATGCACTACTAGGACTTGAAATGAGGTATATTAAAACAACAGGAGGCAGCAGTGGTACTGCTGGTACTCAGTGATGCCTGAGCAATGACTGGTGCTCTCTGGCCTGTGCAGAGCATTACACTGCACACTGTTCTTATGTGACAATTGGTGAGATGCCTGCTTGCGAGTGCATAACTAAGGTGAATATTTAACATAACAGGCAGGCTTGCCTGTTTCATATGAAGACATATTAAGAAAAATTTCTGTAAGAATAAAGGAAGAGCTGCACTTCTCCTCAGGCTGCTGTCTCTGAGCTGACACAATGATTTACACTAAAATGCATCAAACCCATCACTTTACTGACCAAGCCTTCAAGACCCAGATGCCTGTACATGCAGCTCCAGAGACATGGATACAATTTTATTGAATAAATCAGATCATATGGCTTTATGACAGACAAGGATCCTCACTTGCAAAAGGCAAGGCATGTATTTAATTTTTAACAACTGGTAGGGACTAATCACCTGTATCTTTATTAGTAAAGGCATAAACACTTAAAAGTTGTGATTTAACTGGAACAGGAAATGAAGACAACGAAGACAGTATAATTATCCAAACAACTGAGTGAACAGCATGCAAGAATATGTGTATGAAACTCTAGATTGATGAGATGCATTAGATTTTAATATATGCAAGACAAAGCAAAATAATAAAATTACAAGTAACATTATTTTAATTGTGCTATATCCTAGATTTTATACCAAGAGAAAACTACCATCCAAGATAATATTAATCCATTACAAGCCTTCATTAAGTTTTTTTCAAAAATTTTAATATTAATTTATTTAGCAATAAGCATGCTGTAGAAAATATCAAAAGGCAGCAAAACCAAAGAGTAATTTAATGGTTGATTTTAGCAGGAGTTATTAAATTTTAATTTATTCCAAAAGCTTTTCAAAATTAACCCAGTAGTATCTACAGTTACCTCCATATAACCAGGATCAGAGGCATTCTGAATTGCTTCATAAAGTTCTGCACCATCTTGCAAATTGTGGATTTGCTGTCTTGTGACTATCCGTGATCTTGGTGCTCTTCTACTGGTTCTCTCTGCTGAGAAAAAGCCTTTATGAGGAGTACAACCAATACACTTCAGAGTGAAGGAAAAAATAATTACATAAGAAGCACAGTAGTACTTAGACCTTGCCAGAATAAAAACACAAAAACACACGTATAGGAATTGATGTGTATGTGTGTGTATATATACATATCAGGAAAATACAAGCAGAAAAAAAAATCTTATTCACTTAAATACACATAGATTAGAATATTATACAAACTTTGGGGAAGCCAGTATCAGTATCTGCACTTAGGAGAGGGTGGGAGATTTGATGGGCTGCCAAGAACCTTCAGAGATACTTGACTATATTTTCTTCATGTCCATCACTTGCTCTTCCTCTCATGCAGCAGAAAGTCTTAAAGACACCAAGATGTGGGACAGCAGGTGACCACAGGCCTGTAGACAAAGCCTCCTCAGGACATCAGCTAAATGCCAAGTTAACTTACATTAAACTACTACCCTCTCCTTAGGTAAGTCAATTTGCTGCCAGAATTTTGATGAATTCCTTCAGTATAGCAGACTCCTGTGTACACAAGTTTACCCAACGTAGAACAACACAGGAGGTGTCACAGCAGTGAAGTTAAGAATTACAAAGCCATCTCTGATTTCAACTTAGAATTCCATGCTAGAACTTCTGCTAGAAATCACTGGCAGACGTGGACAGTATCAGCCATTACATAATTAGGATATATTGAAGTGGAAGGGACCTCTGGAGGTCATCTGGTCCAACCCCCCTGCCTGAGCAGGGGCACCCTACAGAAGGCTGACCAAGACCATGTCCAGTGAGCTTTTTATTATCTCCAAGGACAGAGATTTCACAGCCTCTCTAGGCAACACTGTCAGGCAACCATCATAGTGAAAAAGTGCTTCCTGATGAGCAGAGGAAACTTCCTGTGTTCCAGTTTGTGTCCATTTGGCTCTGCACCTGTCACTGGACACCACTGACAGACCTAGCTCCATCTTCTCTGCACTGTCCTTTCAGATATTTAAGCACATTGATCAGATGTCCCTGGGCCTTCTCCAAGCTCAAAAGGTCCCAGCTCTCTCAGCTTTTCCTATGTCAGATGCTCCAATTCCTTAAACACATTCATGGCCCTTTGTTGTAATATCTCCAGTGTGTCTATGTCTCTTTTGTAGTAAGGAGCCCAGAACTGGACATGGCATTCCACATGTGGCCTTACCAGTGCTGAACAGCTTCTTAGAGCTTCTGGCAACAGTCCTCAACTTGTCCACCAGGACCCCCAGGGCTCTTTCTGCCAAGCTGCTTTCCAGATGGATGGCCCCCAGTGTGTATTGGTGCATGGCACTGGTCCTCCACAGGTGCAAGATTTGCAATTTGCTTTGTTGAACTTCATGAGATTCTTGTCAGCCTATTTCTCCAGCTGCCAAAATCCCTCTGGATGGCTGCATAATCCTCTAGTGTATCCATCACTTGTCCTAATTTTCAGCATCAAACCTGCTGTAAGTACATTGCCTCGTTCTGCAGATCATTAACGAATTTGTTAAAACAGGACTGGACCCAGTACACATCCCTGGCATACACCAGGAATTACTGGCCTCCAAACAGACTGTGCCACTCATCACCACTCTCTGGGCCTTACTGTTCAGGCAGTTTTCAATCCCACCTGCCTGCCTGGTGGATTCATCCAGCCCATCAGGTTCTCTCTGGGGATCTTAACGGACACTGTCAGAAGCCTTTCTGAAGTCCAGGCAGACAACAGCACTGCTCTCGCCTCAACAGCCCAAGCCAGTGATTTCAGCACAGAACGTTGTCAGGTTGATGAAGCATGTCTTCCCTGAGTGAATCTTTGCTGAATCCTCCACATTTTTGTCCTTCATGTGCCTGTTAACAGCTTCCGGGATTATTTGTTCCATCACCCTCTCAGGGATCAGGGTAAGGCTGACTGGCCTGTAGTTTTCTGGGTGCTCCTTCCTATCTTTTCTGAATACAGCAAACACATTTGCTTTCTTCCAGTCTCCAGGTACCTCTACCAATAAACTTGTGATCATTCAAACAGGATCAAAAGCAGCCCCACAGACATCAGTCAGCTCCTTCAGCACTTCTGAGTTAATCCCATCATCAGCTATGGACTTAGATATGTCCAGTTTGCCTGAGTGCTCTCTAACTTGATCCTCTTCCACCAAGGGTATATCTCATGTGCTTCAGAATTTCCCCTGCTCTCCTTGGCCTGGGATTGCCAACCAAGGTCATTTAGTAACTCAGCATTCTCCATGGCCTGTGTCACCAGAGTCCCTGTCCCACTGAGCAGCTCCACTGACCTCAGTATCTGCACAGTCATGCAATTATTCATGAGGAAAGATGCTCAGTCTCTCTGTTCAGGTCTACTGAGATGCATCCTAGCAGTGCCCACCTCTGGGTGAAATCTTACAGTGTCATATCCCTGAAGGGAATGAAATTATGGATTCTACGATTTGTTGTAGCATTTCCCTGAGAATCATCTGAAGGATAATTTTTTAGTGGCCTAACTACCAATATGTTCAAAAGGTGTTTCCTAGATAGCTCCAAAGCCATGCAAATAAGCACGTAACCATTTTGTAGCAAAAGGTCTTGATAACACAGAAAGCAAAAACCTGAAGCAACACAAAACAAAAACAACAACAACGAAAACAACCCCAAATCCCATCTCTGCTTCTCTATCACCAGGGAAGATTTTTGACAATTTCTTTAGACTTTTCTGAAAACATCAAAATGTTTTTCTGTTCTTTATACATGTTCTGAAGAATGAAAACTTTACCTTCATGCTTTTCATATTCTGCTTGGATTTTTGCAAACAGAGCTTCCAGTTTCTTTTGCTGATCCTCTGCATGCTTGGCAGCTTCTCTTTCTTCAGCTCGGCTGTTACGAAAAATGTAGGAACCAGCTGACGTCTTTTCCATCCACTGAAATAAAAAGATTAAAACTAAACCCAGACTTTTAAAAAATGTTTTAACATTATTTAGCTTCTCTTTCATACTCACTGTTAAGCAAAAATGCTTTAAAAATGAACAGGCAGCAGACCTTAAGTTTTTCCAGATGAAAATATAACAGATAAAAGGCAAAAAACCCCACAGCACTGGTTGGAAACTTGTCAAAGACAAGCACAATGGAGCAGTATCCAAAACCAGATGATTTAACAGCTGAAGAAAACACAGCTTCAAGTAGTGGGTATCAGTGTTGCAATTTAGATGATGAATGGATCCCACTGGTAGATACATTAAGATACAAACCATCAAACTCAATGCTTAAATACAGCAGACTGTAATCTACCCAACTTGTCTTTCCACATCAGCTGTACTGTCTGTTTTAACACCCTGGATTAGATGCTGTAAAAGAACTATGATGTAGTTCTGCAGATGCTCCTAAACCTTTTCTGCCTGAGATGGTTCCATAGGACTAGACCCTTGTCCACAACCCTGCCAGAACTAGAGTGCCTGATTTGAAGAGGCCTGTGAGCTAAACAAGGAGATGCATGGCTGCTGGAAGTGGTCCCTTTCTTTCCATTTGCATTTTCTGCACAGTTCTATCTTCTCCCTTGCACTGGCTCTAGCACATATTGGACCTCAGCGGACTGTATCAGTTTGGTAATTCAACAGACAGCAATTAATTGTGTGTTTTTAATATTATTAGTTACTTTTTCCTAGTTTAATGAATTAAGGTATCTAAGTAACAGACCAAGTGAGCTCCAGGTTTAGAACAGAGAAGCAGCAGGAGTGTATAGTGAAAGCAAGATAAGGAAAGGTTGCAGGACTAATCCTTATGAGGCAGTGAATTGTTGAAATAGTCTCTGCCTACCTATTTAATAGCACACCATGTATTTCCTGCATTACTCACAGTTTGACACCTTTAATTAAGGCTACTGTAATTCCTACACTCCTTTACTCTTGAGGTAAAAGGAGACAGACAGCCCAAATCTTCCTATCATTTCGGTATGTTTGAGCAAGAGTCTCAGTGTTTAAAAAAGAAAAAAGTACACCAATCTCTTGACATGGTCAGATATGAAGAAGCACTTTCCTCCTCAGCCTGGAAACCATTTACTGTGATGCAGTTGCAGATTACAGTCCCCTTTCTGAGACCTAAATAAATGTTTGTTCTACCAGGCAGCTCACATAATAAGTGCTGCAATTTCCTCCATTAAAGTAATGATCTAAATAGAAAAGTAATGATCCAAACCAAATGTTGCTAGTACGTTTGCAGAATTCATTGTACATCCATCAACAATAATACAATACCTTAGAAAGAAGGCAATGAAAAAAGAATCCTAGATACACATGGCAAGTATGACCTGCTCTGAGAAAAGCTAATAAAATATGAAAGTTGTGTCCTAGTTAAACTGTTTACATTAAAAGGATTAATTACTAACAGAAATATTGTTTCTTTTTGTGTCTGTTATTGTTATAAAACCAAGTAGTTGCAGTGAAGTCTGACTGCAGTATTTAAAATGTCTGGATATCAAGTGGTATTTAAAAGATCTTAACTCTATTTTACATCATAATTACACACTGTATTTTCAGTAATACAGAACTTACACAATACAGTCAGCTACATGTAAGAAAAAGTAATCCTACCAATGCTTAGAAATATATAACTTTTTGTTAATATGTGTATAATAAAACAAGTGCTGTACTTTTTAAGTACAGAATTGAAGTTCAATTATTTCTGGCATTTTCAAGCTGAAAGCAAAGCCAACCAAATGATACTGAACGCAAACTCAAATTCTTCTTATAGCAGGATACTCCAGCCCTGAAATCCTAAATACATGCACAATGCAAGAACCACTCCTGTTTATTTCACACAGTATGGTATCTTTGAAAAAAAATGTAGCTTTCTATATTGTGTCTGATTTGAGGAATAATATAGCAATTAATTAATATAATTGAGATCTCATAGAACCCTGTTAGATTTATACAATACTTACACCATACCTGAATAGGGTAAGTTCTTTGAATAACCACATCAATACATCCCACTGCACCACCCTCACTGTAAAGTGATGGCAAAGGCAAAGGGAAAGGTCTGGGATCCTGATGAAATCCTAGTTTTGTGTGCCATCGCACACGGCGAGTGCTGTTTGCTGAGATCTGCGCAAGGGAAATGGTGAATGAGAAACTGTCACTGCTAAGTCAAAGTTATATCCAACTTATTTTATCTACAGGAATATCTACATATCTTTTCATACTGACCTCACTAAAAATATATCACTTTTGCACCTCAGCAGATCACATTTTAATTTAAAGGTTGCCTTTCACATTGAAGAATGTATTTTAAACAGAATCTAAAAATCTGAAGAGTTAAAATTCTCTGGAAAATGAGAATCTATGAGAGAAACCATTGCTTTGTACCAGAGAAGCAATTTCAGTATTATGGTGAAACTTCACCCTCTTTAAAGCTCTTTAACTAACCTCCAATGAGCCAAGGCCCTCCCTGACCAGTCCACCTTCTCATGACTTGGTTTTCCCCCTCCCCCCACAATCTTCCTCCAACTTCCATATTGTCTGAGATGGATAAATACTTTTTTGCAACTTGGTGTTTAACCAAAATGAGGAGTTGGAACTGCCAAAACACATGGAACTGCCAAAACCTGGCAGAATTTTATACTACAAACTTCTCTTCCAACATATTCAATAACACCCTTGTATCAAGTCTTACAAATCTGGCTATTAAACTGCAGCAAAGCTCCATCTGTTTGTAATTCCCCAATAACTTTTTCTGTTTAGAAAATGTGGCACAACTAAGTAGCGTTTATCACATCTCTCAGTCACATCCAATCAAGCTGAATTAATATTTCATTTACCTTTAACATAAGGGAATCTGGGGCTTCCAGTGGTGTACATCCATTTTGAGGACCAACAAGTTCTGCTCCATGCACTATGATCTTCTGACCAACAGTCAGCCTTCTTCTATCTAAGAAAGCTTTGAGAGGTGGATCCAGAAGAGCTCTGATCCCATACCAGCCATCAGTAACTTCAATTAAAGCTGCTGCTTTTTTACTTTCCATGTTCTTATTGCTACTCCTAGGAGATCCAACTATGTTCAGTGATATGATTTTGGAAATACACAGTACAAGTGTTTTACCTGCTGCATCATCTCTTTCCATTATTTTTTTGATTGCTGATCGTTTACTTTTATCAACTTCCAAATCATACCTACAGAAAAAAAATTTGTGCTTAGTTACAGCAAACAAAATTCATCACATAGTTTTTCTTTAAACACAATTGTAGCAAACTGTTGGTTACTCAATCTACATGATTAAGCACCACTGTAGCCAAGCAGATGTTTTCTACATTTTTGCAAGTAACACACACTATGTTTTTAATACTGCTATGTGTCAACAATACAAGCATTCTGCTAAGTAGTGAATGCAAGGCAGATGTGCTTATTTTGTAGTACTGGCAAACCAGAAAGCACACAGCAACACAAATTACAGCTCCCACTATATTGCTATACACGTACCTATATTTCAACTGCAACAAGACCATTTCTGGTGTCAAACATCTGTTAGCAAATTCATGTGGGAAAGACACTTCCATGGCTGCCAATTTCCATACAATCCATCTGTAGTGATTGTAAACCCAGGCCTCTGTTATTAGATTGGGATCCACACCAGGAGTGTCACAGAGGGCTCTGCAGATAAGTTGTTAATAAATTAATCTGAAATCCACTGCAAATTTTAACTTGCCTATTTTTTAGACTATTTACACTGTTTCTTACACTGAAGAATTTCCAGAAATTTTCCAAATTTACTTTGCTTTCTTTAATGGTCAGTGAAGATCAGTCACTAGCAACATTAATCTACGTAGCAAATTTACAATCCTATAATATTTTTATTTATGCTAACAGAGATGTCCTAAAAACGCATAGTTAAAAAAACAGTAGTCAGAGGCTTTAAAATACCATTGTGTTGGATTTATTCTAGGAGACAAGAGAATTGCTAACTAATAAATAGCATGGTTGTCCCAAGTTTGTAAGTAACAGTACCTGTAAAACTCCTTTTTCCCAGCTTTTCCCTCATCTGTAGGTATTAGCCATCCTCCATCAGCAAGCTGCATTCCATTTCCAGCTAACAAATACTCCTTACTGAAAAAGTCTTTGATGAGAAACTGGAAAGATTCTGCATTTGTGCTGTTAACTTGTACACACTGTTTTGAAACACCGTATGTGTATAGCTGAAAAAAAATCAGATGGAAAAGAAATAATAATATTAACAAAATAATGAAAAAGTCTTGAGATTTCAACAGACAGTTTAAACATCCAATCTTGTACATTTAGATTAAATATTTCTTTAAGGTTGAGACAGCTTTTGTTTGACCATACCACTTCATATGTAAACCACGGAGAATGGGGATTCCCAACAACTAAAACTTCTGTTTTAGCAGAACAGCCTCACTGTGTTCTTTGAAAGTGTTTAAAAAAATTTAGTAGGTTTTGCACTTTCACAGTACCAAAAGCAAGAGCATTTTCAAATAGATTTACCTAAGCTTAAACTTTAACTGTTCTTTTAAACCAGCTCTTCATATGCATTATGATTGGTGGATTTTTTTCCTGTTTGATTATAATACTAGAGATTTATGACCTTTATTATTTGGAATAGTCTTAGAAACTGGATATATAGTACTTAAGTACTGTGCTGTAACACCTACTGTAAATATTTACCTAAAAACTGAAGAATGTATCTATTTAAAAGCTACTGAGTTTTTATTTGCTAGTCTTGAGAAACAGATGCAAGACAGGAAAAAAAAGAATATCAATATACCTCTTCTGTAGAATAAAAGCTAGGAGATTTCCCATCTACTGCAGTTTTCAGAGAGATTCTATTGCTTGCAGATGTTTTAATGACATACAGAGTGCCTGGCTGTGAATGAATATTTTGCCTACATTTCTTTTTAATTCTCATTTCCTGCAGATCTCTGGCACAGCGGAGATTTGTCACCATCCTGGCCATAGCTGCAAATTAAAAAAACCCAAATAATCAAAAACTTTTAAAAGCATTATCAAATAAAGATACGCAGTCACACTGTAGCACATTCAGAGCAGCACTTTTTCTATGCCACTCTGAAGATTTTTAGAAACTGCAAATCTAAATATTAAAATACTTAGAAAGCAGTGTTTACTGAAGGCATTTGAATATTTATATGAAACAAATTACATATCCATATTAATTTTATATGAGAACCTGAACTAAACTTCCATCCACATATTTTTCTGATCAGACTGAACTGAATCTTCACAGAAAACTCCAAATGGAAAGAAATTAGTTGATGACTACAGAATCCATAATCCTGGAATTTTGGCCTGTTACTGCAGGATCTAATTCTGCAAATGTTCACACACCTGTTCAAATATACACAAGGCCTTCTGAAAAAAATCCAGATTATGTGATTGTAAATTACAGAAATAACACACACCAGAGCATTCAAGAGAGCTTAGAGGGCATAAGCCCATTCTTAAGTCAAACAGTTGAGCATTTCAAGTCTGCTTCTTTGAAAATGACACAATCAAGCATTTATACAGCTAAGTCTACATTTTAATTAGAGAACAGAATGAAAACAAGCTTCTGTAAAAGTGAATGAAGTATAGCAAGGCTAGTCTAAGGTTCCTAGATTATTTTATCTATGAGGTATGTAAGAAAAATCAAATATCAAATGAAACAAACTATCTTGTTTCTAAGCACTGTGTGAAATATTTTTCTTCTCGATTAACTTTGAAGATAAACAGGATATGCTCTTTTAGGAGTGCAACATAAACTATTAGGAAAGTAGTAATTTCCTAATTTTCCTGCCAAAATAAAAAAAGCCTTATAACGAAGCTTGTTTTCATTAAAAAAAAAAAAAAAAGTCTTGACAAATTATGCAAAAAACCTCTTAAAGAATCAACTCTGACGGTGAGTATTCACAAGTGAGAAAAATCTGAAAATACCTAAATTGCCATTTTCTAGGTCAGTGTCTGCTGCATGCTGGATACAAGACTGGTGATCTTGAGGGTCAGCAGTATTTTGTTCAGTTCTGATCTGATTTGGTTCCACCTCTTTGGTCATATTTTTGCTGATGGATGAGTCACATATTTTGCTGCTGCCTTGTTCGCATGTAGAAAACGTCAGCTTGGTTTTAAAGGGCGGAATAAAAGTTTTAGCAGCTTTGCCAGATTTGTACAAACTTCTCATTTCTCCACTCTCTTTTGCCAAGGCCTTACAGGGAGTGGAAACCCCTGCAGCACCGTCTGAAGAGTGCCTGAGAGCACAGTGCTGAAAAATGGCAGGTTTAGATTGGAATCCTCTGAAGTCTTGATCTGGCAGGGTAAGGGTAGGATTCTTGATTTCTTGTCGTTCTTTATTTGACCTACAGAAATGAAAACATTTAGGCATACAGGTTTCATCTTCTGGCAAAATCTTTGTTGGGAGTTTTTTACTCTTAATTTAGTAATATGAATTTCAATTCTGTATCAATAAAAAGACAAAGTATCAGTCTTTGGTATTTTAAAAATAGAATACTTAGCTTCTATCTGTTGAGAAAAGACACAGTGTAGTAGGGTATAGTTTGTTTAGCATCTCACCAGTTTACTGCTGCAGCATGTGTTATATGGTTAATATTTATTTTGCCATAAAATGATTAGCCTTTCATAAAGTTGGGTAGTAAATTATTACTGTAGATTTTTAGACAGTTACAAAGAAGAACTCTAAAATTTCTCACCCAAAAGGCTGACAAGTTATGGGTTTTAAAGGTACATGGTACATAAATTTTCTTCTGTCTTTAAAAATGCCTGTAAGATAATTAGAAAAAAAAATGTTTGAAATAGCACATTACATAGATAGATAGATAGAAATTGACAGCACAGGTTTTATCTATATTAATGATATATAGAAAAGTTTTTAGAGTGAATTTAAACAGCTTTTTTCTTTCTTGCCCCCAAAAATGTTTGTTTAAACATCTTCCCAGAGAGATCTAAAGGATAAGTGCTCACAATGCTGAGCTCTCAAGAGTTTGTGTTTGTGAGCCAGCAACATATTTTTAGGCTCCTGAAAGTGAAATGTTTACCATGTATTTAACTCCAGGTAGGCTCACCATTCCATTTAGAACTCTTTCAGCAACTTTTATTCTTTTATTTGAAGTTACAACAGAAAAAAGTACATTTGTACAAATGCCTCCTTCCATTACTGAAGGACACGCTTATCTTGGAATTATCAACATAACTAAATCATATCTGCCTGGAATGTAAAACCATTTGTGCTATGCCCTTGGGCTGCAAAGAGGAAGTAATTATATGGTAAGTATATCACCAGTAAGTATCTACACAAAGTTAATCAATAAAATATATTCTGTAGATCAATAAAAATGCATTCTTCCTATTGAGAAGAATGAGAATTTGTGAGATTTAGGATTGTGAGAGAGCAGGTAAATTCCTCCTGAACTGGAAATTAAACCAGAGTTCTTGCAGAAGGAATATATTTAAGGTCTATGCAATAAGGCATATCATTAACCACATGCTTTCAAGTCTGCAGAGACATTACCACAGCAGCTTTCCTGAATTTCCAGGACTACATTGATAAATGCAGTAGTTAAGCAAACTTATTATATGTTAAGTTATTGGAAATTGAAGAATTTTCAAGATAACAACTGACATTGGATTACTGCTTAGAACACAAGATAACTAAAATTACCATCAGGGGTGCTTTTTGAAGCTTTCAAAGACCTGGGGGAATTCTTTGTTCTGTTAAATTCAAGCAGAAGCTGCCTCTTAATTGGAGGTTCACCTAGAATAAAAACACAGTTTTAAAAGTGATGTTCCTTTGAAGTTCAGTTTCTTATCAATTGGGACAACATAACTGTAATTTCTAAATAAAACACTGAAGTCAGAGCAAGCAGAATTAGCAAGTTTTCAGGTCATGTGTCTTAAATGCCCTTTTCAAACACAGAGCCACCTCACCACAAATTGCAGAAGTTTCTCCTATACAGAATACCTGCATATTTGTGTTACAAAACCCCATATAACAAAGTCTGTTATTAAACTTCAGTAATCAGTAATTCTTTTCCACCTAAAATGAAGTCTGAAAGTCTCAAGTTCCCAAACACACTCAGTTTGCCTCAGGAAGTGCATCACAGCTCTCACAGTGCACTTCACCTGCATCTCTCTTTGAACTTTCAGTAACTAAAGAGTCCCTCCAAACTTCTAAGAGTAGCTCATCTTTCACAGAAGTTGTAACTAAGGTCAGGGTTCAGCTGTGGCCCAGCTGTTTCAAGCTGGATTGGTAAGAGTCCTTCCCTGTCTTCTGCCACCTACCCAAACTTCCCAGCACTAGCCTGCCCGACCTTTACACCTGAACCTGTGCCAGGCAGGGACTCTGCTGCAATGTCCCTTCCACAAGAAGTTTGCAGCTAGCCCAGGTCCCTGAACTGGCCTGGGTGTCTGTGCAAGCATCAAGTACCAACACTTCAGCCCTAGACAGATCAGTTTGAGAAGGTAATAAACTGCTTTTAGACCAACAACTGTTTTTCATATTAGACTAGCAATATTGATACAAGCAAAACATTGTCCTCACCTACAATGCACAAAACAGT
The DNA here is from genome assembly GCA_013396995.1 of Dicaeum eximium. NCBI lineage: Eukaryota > Metazoa > Chordata > Aves > Passeriformes > Dicaeidae > Dicaeum > Dicaeum eximium. Next base: position 3,874,775 of record VWZP01002845.1, read on the forward strand.
GAAAATGAAAATACTGCTACTCTTTTTCAATGAAAAAACACTAGATTTGCACAGAAAAGAAAAAAAAAGTCTGCTCAGAGAGAAAAGGAGCAGCAGCTTTCTTCTGTAAGTTTATGGTAAAACAACAAACCTGTACACGTTCAAAATTGCTAATCACAAATTTAGCTTCTGCTGTGCATATATAAGCCTTGAAAGAGTGGATGAACCACCCTGCAGTAAGAAGAGTTTTTGCCATTGACACCTAGAGAAAAAACTTGAATGTCTCTGTGAGCTAGAAATCAACATGACAATTAAAAAATCCCCAAAACCTAAACCAATCTACTATATAGAAATATGGAGTTGAACATATGTAAGATAAAACACCTACCAAGTGAGTTGTTTTCTTCAAAGTGCCTCTTCCCAAAGGTCTTATTTTGGAAGTTTTTATCCAGTCTGCCACTGAAGGTCTGCACAGCATTAATTTGTACTCCAGAACTGGAAAAACTGTCTTCCATAAAAGCTCTTGCACTTTCTACAGCCTCTACTTTCAAGTAATTGTTTGGACTTTGGAGAATATTAGTATTAATTTCTGCTTTAGCAGTAGCACTGCATGAAACTGCTTCAGACTCTGGTTTTGACCGCAGATTCAGCTGGCCTTTTCCAAAAGACTCAGTTTTCTCTTGCTGAAAGTTATTTTTAAATGATGCTAATTGCTTGTTTTTCTCATTGTATGGTGTGTGCTCAGACATTTTGACATGGTAAGTGCTTGGAAAATACTTTATTTCCTGAGGGCAGATGCTTTTAAAGTCAGGGTCTTGATTGCAGCTTTTTTCAGTTTTGACTTCTGAAATCACCTTATCTGTTAAAGATTTAACATGTTGACCACTGTCTTTAATTGAACTAAGCTGATCTGTAGTACAAAGCTCACTACTTAAAGAATAATCAGATTCTTCTAAAATCGCCTTTGCTTTTTGATAGGCATCTTTAGAAACTTTTACCTGCTTTCCACTAGCAGTGCTGAAGCCAAAAGCAGAATCTGAAATCAATTCAGGGCTGGTATTTTCTTCTCCTTTTGATGACACTATCTGCATTTTCCTAGGAAGTACTTCAGCATGCATTTTAGACTTTTCAACATCTTCCTCAACTAAAAATGCTTCTTGAACATGTGGTGAATGATTACCTTCCATTTCAGAAAAGAGTCGTCTAGCTTTTCTGAGAGACTCTTCTGAAAGCTGTACAGGCTTCCCACTTGCTGTACTAAAAAATCCAAAATTGCTTGTAGAAGCATTTGATGGCTTTATCTGCTTATCTGGAACAAAGTGCTCTAAAAGCTTAATATCCTGCTCAAAGGATTGCTTCTGAGAATTTGAAACAGACTTTGCATTTGCAGATGTGCTTCCTTCTTCGGGACCATCTTCATCAGCACTTGCATTTACTTTAATGAATTGGGATGCAGCTGAATTAACGTCTTCACTTGCTGCTGCATTAAAAAATTCAGCAGAATTAGGACACTCAGCGTGAAGGACTACAGATGCATTTCTAGCAATTTCTGTTTGATTCGTTTTTGAGTTAGGCTCAATTTCTGAGTCTTGAAACATTTGTCTGACACTTGCTAATGCACTTTCTGAAACAGACACAGCTTTCCCTTTTGCTGTGCTGAACAGAGTTTGTTTCAGATCACCCCTTTGCTTTTCAACCTTAAGTGTTGTTTCTTTTAACCTGTTAAAATTAGTTTCCTCTTCAAGAAGACTGCCTAGTGACTGGTTTTGGCAATCACTAGCTGTGGTGTCTGTGAAGCAATTTTTACCAGCAGCAGGCTCATTTAAATGTTCTAAGTAGAATTCCTTACTGTCACCATTCCTGTAAGAGCAGCTACTTTTTGAATCTAAAAGTGACTGACCAGTTTTATTGTTGCTCTCCTCAACAAATAAAGCATTTTTTGTATCTCCAGGCACACAGTTGTCTTCGAGGTCATGTGGTACATTCATTAAATGCAGAGATGCAGCAGAGTGCACAAGAAAATCAACGGTGTTTTCTGAATCATCCCTCTTTCCTGGTGAGTATTCCCACTTTTTCTCTGCAAGGCATTTTCCATCTTCAGACAAATGAGTTCTATTTAAAGCATCACTCTTCTGTCCTTTAAGGGATTCCAATTCTGACTTTCCAGGTCTGACATCAGCTTTTTTATGTGCATGTGAAGTTACTATAGTACAATCACAAGCTTCACCTAGATCAACAAATGTATCTTCTTTAGCAGAATCAAGAACTGCAGCATGTTTAATAGGACTGCTCTCTATTGGCTGATTAAACTGATCTCCAAGCTCTTCAGGAACAAGCTTTTTATTGAAATTGAGTTTTCCTGAGTCACACTGAGCAATGCTTTCAATACATAAATTGCAGTCTTTAATATGGTTCTTGCCACATTTCCTTTTCTTGATGAGATTCTCAAAATTGTCATTATGTTCCTTTCCTACATCAACATCTGCAAAAAACTGTTCCACTTTAGCCAAAAATCCATCAGCAATTGCTATTTTCTTGCCACTAGCAGTATGAAAACCAGTCAGGTAATTCCCTTCCACTTCATTTTTCCCCATGTTTACTTCTTGTTCAAGAGGTATTTGATAATGATGGTAAGAACCTATTTTTATTCTGCTTTCATTCACTAGAAGGTCCTTATCATGAGTGGTGTCTTCTTCCATATTTTTACAATTTGTTTTTTCTTTATTAGAGTTCTCCAAAACATTTACATCTCCTTCTCCACACTGTACACTGAACAAGGGCAGAGAATGATCCAAAGCTGCATCAGGAATGGATTTATCATCACCAGCTGGAGTCTGAAGTTTTGGTGACAAACATTCATCTTCCTTTTCTCCTTTCTGCTTAGGAGACTGGTTTTCCATTTCACATGAGGTATTTAAACTGTGTTCTTCTGCAGTTGTAATAACATCTTCTAGACATGTGACATCTAATGAGTGGTCTTGCAAACTGCCTTCATCATCTTCTAGATTCAAAATTTGTTTTGAAGTTTTATAATTCTGCTTATGATTTTTAGTGGATAATAGGCTGCTGATGTTAATGCTACTGAAGCTAACATTTTCAGTATTATTTACTGATATTTTTGTCTTATTTCCCACGTTTTCCTTGAATGCTGTACTAGTATTTTCCTCATTTTTATTCTGTGCATGGTAGGAAACAGAACCTGTGTGGGAAACAGCATTTGTGTTTTTGAAATCTGAAACACAAACAGTTTTTTTGGTTTTGCTTTCTTTTGTCAGGCATCTGGAAAAATTACTGTTAGAAGACATAGATCCATTTGAATTGTGACATCTAGTACCAGTTTCAGAAGATTTGAACAAAAAGTTATCATCATCCAAGTCTCTGAAGAGCTCTGCAGACCTACTCAAAGCTGCCTTCGAAATATTTATTTTTTTACCTCCAGCTGAAGTAAAGCCTATGAAATTAGAGAAGCTGTCTTGCTTAGCTATGGGAAAGCTCTCATCAGATCTTCTACTTTCATTTTTGTCTAAGTCAGTAAAAGTAACCTTTCTGTCATTTTTGTGGAAAACTACTGCATTTTCTTTTTCATTTTTTACCAATTCAGAGTCTTCATTTCTGTCTTCCTCCCGAGTACAACACTTGTAATTTTTTACTTGGTTTTCCAATTTAAAAGTGCTACAAATCCCCACATTTTTCCTTGTTTCAGGAACATTTTCTACGTTCTTTGTTCCATGTGTTTCAAGAGCTCCTAACTGTTCCAAGCCATGACTTTGTACTGTGTTACTTTGCTTTCTAAACTGTGTAAATTCAAACTGACTACCTGTTTCTTCCAAGATACTGGAAAGTTCAGCAACTTCAGCTTCTTGGCTTGCTGTCAAGGTTTGATTTGCTTCTTGCAAGGCTTGTGAAGTTCTATGAAAGCTTTTACACAAGCCAACTTTATGTGGAGTAAACTGTGTATGCCTGGGCTCAAGAAAATTTACTCGTGAATCTAAGGAATCAGATAAATTACTGCCCAATTTGCTTTTTGAATCTGAGAATAACATATTTTCCTTTTTAACTTGATGTGAAAAGTTTTTGACTCTTTCCATGGAAGAGGCTTCAAAGCATTCATTTTCAATATCCTTGAACAGCATTCTGCCTTTTACTATACTGGCTTCAGAGAATTTAATCTGCTTATTGGAAGCAGTCTGAAAGCCACTGAAGCCCAGATTCAAACTGCATGCATTAAGATTCACTGATGATTCCCCTTTACACTTTAGGTTCTTGTTTGGCTTCTTGCTGGAATACATAGGTGCGACTTGTTTATCTTCTGCAGAAATTACTTCATTTAAAGAATTATTATCTAAACAATCTATTAATTCTTTAGAAATGTCTACAGCTACATTACTGAATGCAGCTTCTTGAGGACTTCTGCTGTTTTCAGCTGGCTTTGGGTCTTCATTGTTGGCTACATCCTCTGAAAAGGCAGCTGCATCTGTTTTCTCCCCTTGTTTTAATACAGTACTGTCATTTTCTGAGCAGTTTATTCCCAAGGATCTGTGTACTTCTCTACAGTCAACTCCTGACCTCTGGTCTGTAGCATACCTTTTATTGGGTGATAATTTATTGCAACAGTCACTACTGACTCCAGTTATGCCGAAGTTGATCTGACACAATGTATTATGGGAACTGCTATTTGTCACAGATGTAGAGTCACCCTGAATATCAACCAAGAGTTCCTTGTCCGTGTGAGAAGACCCAAGCTCTTTCAGGCTTTGAGGTACATCAGCTCCATCATTCACCTTAGAACTCATGTCCTTATCTTCTTCACCTTTCCCTAAAGCACAACTTTTAGGGAGAAATCTGGAATGCTTTTTTGCCATCAGGCATGCTGAAGTCAGAACTTTACGTTTTATATTTGAAATAATGTCACTATTTAAAGAATTTATTGTGTCTTCTTTCAGTGCATTAGATACTTCTAAGCATTTTATTGATGTAGCAGGTTGATCCTCTCTTGCATCTTCCCCCAAGTCTCTCAGGTCTTGTTGTTTCATCCTATCACTGGAGGAATTATCAGATGAGTTATCCATTATATCCATTTTTAAAGGAGAAGTGCTGAAGTTCTTTGTCCTCGTATTTGATTCCAAATGCTTTCTGTCAGCAGGAAGAAAGTGGCCTACAACAAAAGACATTACAGAGAAAAATCTGAACAAATTTATTTAAACAAATGTAGATTCAGATTTTCAGAAAATTTTGGCCGATTCACAAGCTTAACAGCAGAACCCAAAGTATCACTTTTGTTTTCAAATGCAAACGCCTTGACAAGGCTGCAGGTCTGTTTAACCTAATTATATTTCAACAGCCAGAAGCAAGAGATTTGGCTGCAGTTAATGCTACCAGGTAAAAAACAGTAAATAAGTTTTTAGTTGTAATGAAATTTCAAAAGATGGACTTCATCTCTTTGTGTCTCAACATAAGGATTTGTTGGAAATTTAAAGTACTTCAACTCCTACTGTAAAGTAATTCTTCTAGCAAGAGCAACACCTACTAAAAATAGAAGCATGTTTGCTTGCTTTCATTATGTAGTTCTTTAAATATTTTGTGCTTTTGGAAGAAATGGATGTACGGTCTTAAAGCACCTGATTCTAGAAAAATAACTATACAACTTTAACATTCTTTCTGACCGCTCAGAAGTTACCAACTCAGACAAAATGGCCCTTGACACTATGGATGTAAAACCAACATTGACAAAGACAACTAAGCTTGTCTATTAGAATAATGAGTCAGGGTGGAAGTTTCTATTCCAGAAACTAACCTGTTAGGTAAAAAGTTAGCACAATATTACTTGAAAATGATGCCATCCTTATCACTGTATAACAGACCAATCCCATATGTTGATTCCCAATTGCCCAGCTACTTTTCCACAAACACAAGATTTTACATTATTTTATCAGAAACATTTATATGAAAGGCTCATAATAATGAATCCTCCACAAATGATGAAAAGCTTAATAATATACCTTGCTCAACATCACTGGCCACCAGAGAGTCTCGAAATTCGTATGAATCAGATTCCAAATGTGGTAATGCAGTATGAATAGGTGATTCAGAGGTTAGTTCTTTTTGTATTTTTTCTTCTTGACACAGTAAAGTATTATTTATTCTATAAATAAATTTCTTGGATCTCTTTCTCAAACTGGGTAACGCCTTCAGGTTTTTAAAACCAGACTCTGCAAGAGTATTTTCACTATTTATTAAATGTAGGTCATCACAGTTATCTGGAGATGTGGCACTACACACCAGTGTGTGAGACAGAACATCAGTTACGACAGATTTAGAAGTTGCTTTTAAATGCTTGGAAAACTTGTCACTGTAGACTACAGAATACTCTGTGACATTTGCATGTTCAATTAAAAAGGAATTACAGTTTAAGCAGCTCATTTGGGAAACCTCAGCCGCACATCCTTTTACTAACTCTGGATCTTGAACAGTTAATGACACAGATTTTACTGGCGTTATTTCCGATGCTGGGTTGTTTTCAGTGCTTTTCATTTCATGGCATTTTTCTGACAAATCAACACTCAGCAGCTTTTGTGCTTTTATCAAGCCTGAAGAGTTCAGTAAAGATGTTTCCACAGCATCATCCTTGGACATTAGTAAAGACTTTTCTTCTAAATTTTCCTCCCTAGGTAAGTTGGAGGGTGGAGAGCTACACACAGACACCTCCAAGTGAGTCACGTCAAGACCAGATAAGTTCAGTTGAGACCACTGGCTGGATGGAGACTGCACACCTTCTTTCACAGGCCTTTCATTCTCAAAGGATTTGTGTGTTCTATAGTCATGCGCATCTCCTGCGTTCCTAAGAGACTCCAATTCTTTTTTGTGTCCTATTAAACAGCCATCTTTACCATCCCCTGTATCTTCACTGGTGTTCTGGAGTAAAGAACCATTCACTTGAGTACAGTGGCTGTTTTCAGTCCAGCTATTTGTTTTGACTTCCTGTGAAATGCCATTCTTTCTTCCATTAGGCTGCTGAGAGGGAACATCGCCCTTTTCTTGTGTTTTATCGGGATTTATCTCGTATTTCTCTACTGCATCCAGAGCGCATGGCATCAGCAGAAGAGTTCCTCTGGACTCAGCTGGCATGGTGAATGTGTCCTCAAAGCTATCCATCTCACCCAGTAAGCCATCTAACACCTCTGACTCTAAAGAGTTTAGAGAAGATGGAGAGAGAAAAGAAGAAAATAAGCTTTCAGAAATAACTTGGGAACAGTATTGGTAAATAGAGCTTTCAATTTTATACTCATTACCTTTACTCAGGAATGAGCTGGTAAAGAAAAATGTAAGCAGCTGTTAGAGGAAACAGGAGGCAAAGGATATACATGTAAATGCTGTGGCCTCCTGAGCTCTGCAGTGGCTAAGGCTGCCAAGATGAAACCTGGCTGTCTCAATAGCGTATATTTTCTCCGTACAGACAGAGAATGAATAGTAAATTTGACAAGATAAATATATTGATTTTTTCTTACAAAATTTATACCTGATGGTAGGTACCAGACACATTAAGAAGTTGCCTATTTTCATCTATAACTGGCAGCTAAAGAAACTGTTATATAAAGATTAATTATTAAATTGTCTTCTTCTATGATATAAAATAATATAGTATCTAGAAAGATCTAGAAATATTCTCAATCTTTTAATTGATTAGGAAACTTTTACATAGCTCCATGATTGGCACAAATATTAGAAAAATAACAAGAATTTTTTGTTTGTGTTTAGAAATAACATGCAATGGGGGAAAAATAACCCAAACTCTACTTTGTAGAGCTTATACGTGCCAAATAAAAATATAACCTTCTCAAATGTATGGAATGAGACCCACTTATCAGAACAGTCCACATTCAAAACCAGGTTTTATTTACAGAGTGCTTTTTAAGGCTTCTTCATAGCACAGAAATCATAATAAAGTGCCGAGAAAACAGTGCTGTTTTCCTTAGGCCCATAACCAATAGCTTAACTTTTTCCATTAGCTTTTTTTAGGTATAATTTCTTTAACTCATGACTTTATAACTTTCCCTACTCCAACTTCTAAGCAGCATAATACCCAAAAGACTTTCCATTTGGAAGTCCATAGAAGGTTTCCCAGTACTTGGTCACACACAACCAATTACTTGCAATACATCCACTATAGGTTCATGCTGATGCTGTAGGCATAGAAAGTTACTCGTTCTCTTTACTTTCTATTTTTTGCCTGAGTGGTAAATGAGGTCTCAAAAAGAAGAAACTACCACTTTATGTACTTTATGATTATATAACACTATCCCAGAGAAAACCAACATCTGAAAGCTACAAATGTGGAGCTGTCCATTTTTTACATGGCATCTTCAAATGCCAAATTAACTATTATCAAAAAGGGAAGACATAGGAAAAGGGTAACATTTGCAAGTTATTTTGAACCCTAAGACAAATGTTCTTCTTCTCCCTCTTATTTTTCTCAGACATTATTTTAACTGATCTTCTCTACTGTAGTATGCAATGTAATAGGACCTGTTGGAACACAGACCAAGACCAATTAATTTGCCCTTAATTTCTAAAAGCATTTTGCTAATTACAGATTACTTGAGTACATTTACTACCAAACACATTCTTTTCAGCACATTTGAACCTACAGCATAAAACTAGCAGGTCTGTATCACTCTGTAAGCAACAATGCTTCCTGATGCTAGCATTCTCAGCTCTCCTTATCAAATTCTAAACTGATTCTTTCACAATTCTTAATATATCACCAAATATTATTTTTAGGGCAGGTAATTCAATTTAGATAAGGAGACATAATATCCTAAGGGTATACTTACTGTCCTGTCTAGCCAGTGTGAATCCCTACAGCACCCTTTTACACCCATGCATGCTGAACAAATTTCTGGTAATAATCTCCCCTTCTGCTATGATTTCTCAGCTAAAATCAAGAAACCTCCCACTGGAATTTACACTTTCATTTGTTCACCAACATGATCTAAAAACACAGAACAAAAATATTCTTCCCCTTGTGTATTTTCTGCATTAATTTAAAGAAATCCAAACAATTTTTTTTTTCTAAAAGGATCTGTCACATTTTGAACTACCTATTTTGAACAGGGGAAGTAAATGAAGAGAGGATACAAGATCAAAAACCAAGCTCACCACAGAATAGTGAGTGCTGGGATGAAACTTCATTATAAAGTTAAGCCTGTTCAATAGCTAGAAGCAGTAGTCTTGCTCCCCCTTGAGCCTGTACCATTTTTCTGTCTCAGCTCTCCCAGAGTCTCACCTCTCCAGCTGCAGTGAAAACACTTCACAATGCTAATCTGGTTGTTGTCCAGTGGCACCATAACCTGATTTTCATGGCTTAACCGGGATACTGATTTAATTCACTGACTCAACAGGCATTCCCTTTTTAAAGGCTAGATTAATTTTACAAAATTGATCAATTCAGGGACTGGGAGTACACAGGTGGCAGAACAAACCAGCCATAAGAACAGCCCAAAACACAGAATGTAGTTTTATCCTTAGTCTTGCTTCACTGAATACTCATTAGGTAAAGCATGAATGCATACCCAAATCTTTGATGTCACCTTCAGCATTTAGCTTTACTGTCTCTGGTACAGACAGCATACTTGCATCACTTATCCCAGGACACTTCTCATGCTTGGAAAGATAGTTGTGCAAAATCTGTAAACCAAAGACAAAAGCTGTTATATTATGTACCAGTGTCACTTTAACAGTCAAGGACAGAACTCTAAAGATTTACTGCAGTACCCGACTAATGCTCCATCTCTTAAAATGAAAGGTAACATTTCCACAGGTACACATGAAAAACAAATAAGCAGAATCCCCATTTTTGATGCAAATCAGGTTCCATTTTAAAGTCACCTTCAGGGCAGTGAATGGGCTAAGCAGTTTACTGTAATCCTCTCAAAAAGAGAGCAAAGGAGATATGAGGAAGGACAGACATTTTGCTTATTTTCACTTGTAACAGTTTGTTGGAATCCTTACAGTGCCATCCTCGGTTTCAAGTCTCAATCATTCAGCTTTCATACACACGGTGTCAAATTCCAATTATGCAAGAACTGTCCCTACCACTATCAAAGGACTGAAATTAATACTCAATTTCAACTTTTGACTGTAGTGGTTGAGAGCAAGAAGTTATTCCCAAAGAATAACTTTCAAAAGTCTTACAGAAGTGGGAAAAAACCAGACAAACCAATCTTCAGATAAGTAACATAATAATTCCTAGGTTTGATTTCTCTCTGAATACTTAGTGCTGCTGAAGCCAAGTGATTTGGGGGGTGGGGGTTGCTTTGGGTTTTTTTAATATGCACAGCAAAAAATATTCTTCAGAGAGGGTTATTTGTGAAAACACATTCTACAACCATGTATTGCAAATTTAGTCTTATGAGCAGTAACTTTTTTCAAAACAGACAGGAGAGCTTAAAATGAAAATGACAGAATTTTTTATTCTTGGCTTAAGGAATGTAAACATGTAACCGAATAGCTTAACTGAAATTAAAGAACAACACAGCTCTTAAAACTACTTACTGTATCAGCCCTTCCATCCTGTCGCTTTGCTTCAGAAATAGAATCATTCTCTCTAGCTTTAGAAGAAACACAGACAAGTCAATTTGTTTTCTCCTGAGTGATCTGCTGAGTGTGTTCAAATACAGCTGCGTTTTGGGAGGGTTTTCATTGGATTATTTTGAATTCCAATCGAATCTGTAAATAAACTACTAAAACCAAAAAGTTCTAACTAGAAAGTCGTACAGATGAGGCTGAAGGACAGTGTATAAAAGCAGTTTTGTAACAGCACAAACCACCCCAATCACAGGTTATGGTTCCTGCTATGTTTCCAGTTACCAACCTGAAACAGCACTGCCATTCCCCTTTCAAGCAGTTATTCATGGCACTACTCGCCATTTTCTTCTCCAAAGATCAGGATGAGATCTTCAAGCCTTTCAGAAAATTTGGGTTTTTTCCCCACTTCCTCCCAAAACAGCAGTACTATCTTCACTTTTGTTACACAAGGAAAAAGTGAACCCTATTTTTAAAATGCCTGAAGAGCAGTATATTAAAATGTTTCACAGATATGGCAACTAAGTTCTGTGTAGCAGCTCTTTCTTTTCACAGGTGTCAGAAGGCAGAGAGTATAATATCACTATTATACTAGGCTTTTCCAAGACATGGGAGAATGAGAGCTCAAACCACAGCTCATCTCCCAGAACACCATCATTAAGGTATGGATACTCCCTGCAGCCCTTCTTTTCAGATCACATCTTTCTGGATTGAAGAACACCCAAAATGACACAACTCAATAGCCTTGTGAATAGCACCACCCCCTACATCCCAAAACGAAGTCCCAATTAATTCTCAAGTCCCTAGGATTCATTCTTAATATGCTTTATGTGCTCTATACAGCGGTAATTTAACAATATGAAAAAGAGCAATATCGGAAGCTAAGGAGACACATCCAGGTCTTCCCATTTTGCCAAGAATTTTCGTCAACAAATCATAGAGTCAAATTTCATTTTGCTTATCATATGCTAATGAAATCTCACTTTCACCAACACCTTAGGTTGAGGCTTGATGTTTATCATCACTGTTGGTTACCACTGAAGCAATTATCACCCACTCATTCTCATTCACAGCTCTGCTGACACAGCTCTTTGTGCAGTAAACGAGCTCCAGGAATTGCCCCATCCAAACAACCCACTCAAACTGGATGAGTATCCCAGTCCATCTCACTGGCTTGATTATGATGGCAGGCACAGTGAGAATGGTTAAAAATGCTGAAAACACTGCTGCTGGGAGGTTTACTCAGCAGGCCACCTTTTGACACTTCATAAACAAACCCATTTAACTTAGCCCAACAGTTTCTAGGTTTGTGATAGGGCAAAGCAAACATATCTAATCCTCTTTCTATGCTTTGCTATGTTATTTCTAAATTTATATTCCCTAGCCCCTCAGACAAAGGAAGAAAACTTCTGAAAAGTTTTATGTTTAGAGCTGCATTATCTAAAGGCACCCACTAACAATCACTGTAAGAATTTTGTCCTTTTTTAGTTAAAAAAACCAAACAGTTCATACTGAGTGAACTTCCATTGTCAAAACCAGAAGTTTTAAACCCTTAGCAATTGCTCATTTTCAGAAATACCTATTAGCACAGTTTCACCAAGGGTAGGAGGTGTAGCTAAAGAACTTGACCAGGACATATCTGGATCCACTTCTGCTCCCAGACTTTCAGAAATACATTTTGGAGTTCTGACCTAGAAATACATTTAACAATCATATATATAGTTTCTGTGCCAAATTTTAAATGTACAACTCAGGAAAAGGAAAAAAATTCATTAATAAAATCTGTACCTCTGAAAGTTTTGGTGTGCAAAACAAGCTTCCATATGGTCCTAAAAAACATTATGTAAAACGGACATTAAACATTAACTAAAAAATGAGAATTTTTATCTAGAGATGTAAAATATTTTGTGGAACCAAAAAGTGAAAATACAAACCAGGGATATTATTTCTCTGAGGTGTTCTGTAAGGATTCCTTAAAATAGCTGGACTGCAAATGAAAATTAAAACCAAAATATTAATTTCATTTCTCAATTTCTTAAAATAATTAAATATTTTAACATTACATATATTACCATCTCCATTATTTTTCTTTGTGCCACGGTTACTTCCCGGACTAGATAAAATGTAGATTCTTCCTAACCATTGTCAATATTTTAAACATTACTGTAAGTCTACTCTAAACTGTAAAATGTTTCTTCCAAGAAATATTTTAATTTTCAGTGATGATTTGTTTGACAAGTAATACTTTTCAATGTAACCAGGCATTTTATAATATGCTGTATGAAACTATGGAAATTGGCTTAACTGACTACAGTTAAATAACTAGTTTAAGAGTCAACATGAGTACTTTCATAAATTTTATCTGAAATACAGACATTAAGTGTCAAAATCAAGGCTATTATTAAGAAAAAACTCAGTAAACATTACAAATAGCTTTACTACTTGAGAAGCACAAGATACATCACTACTACTCTTTCTTTGGATGTTTGGACTTGGAAAGCTGAAATTATGTTAAAACATTATGTATTCCAGCTGTGAAAGAGCAGGAAAATAGGAAGAATGATCACCTGAAAGCAAGGACATTTTCAAATTTAGCTAATTTTTTTTTTATTTAGCAAACTTTTTTTATTTTCAACCCACTTAGTAACCTACAAATATCATAAACATATCAGACATACAAGATTATAAACTACTCTTGAAGTTAAACAGTCAAATATGGTGCATTAAATATTGCTTTTTGTTTAAGGTCCAGCTTATATTCTATTTGTGTTGACATATTTAGCATACCTAGCAGCAAGGCAGTTGTGGAAGGTACCAGGAGGGGATGCAAGTATTTCATTTTCTTGGTCTATTTTTCTTCTTGTGTTACTTGGGCTTATCAAATTCTCTCTATCTACAACATAGAATATAATAATCAGCAACTCTGAAGAATTCCAGGTAACAGTTTAAATTCTGAAGTTTAAAGCTAAGCTTTCAAAAAAACCCCAAACAAAAACAAAACAACAAACCAAAACAATAAAAAACACCCCAATACTAATTTCTCTTCTAGTATTTTAAATTTGTTCAAATTTTATATCCAAACAATGCTAAACATGTTTCAAATGCACAGCCAAGAAGACTTCTCATTATGTCACTTTATTCACTTGGTATTAATCAAGTCATATATTCCCTTCCATTTCAGTTTTAATGTACTGCATTGTGCCTTTCTTGCCATTGCACAAGTTATGCTTAGGAAAAATACAATACATGCAAACACAGGTTTGTGCAGCTTCCCCTCAAATTTACTAAGTCATACACTTATTGATTCAAATAAGCAAAAATTATTTCCAGAGTTGTTGTTGGAGTCACTGTCAGCACATCTACTTATTTGCAAAGCATCTCCAGTCAAAAGACAGTGCTCCCACTAAAGCAGCAGAATCCTCTGAACAGTGAGACCCTTACATGGACAGTCATCTACTAAAAGTAATTTCTACTCTGAAGTTTCCGAACAACCTTAGTATCAGAAATTACACTTTAGTTTGTGCATTTCTCTCTGCTTCTGAGTTCCTGAGTTCATATGCACAGCACAGGTGCATCCCAGTACCATACGAAGGTATGAAATCCATCAGCTCCCATCCAGGCTCTTGTTTTCACAAGAGTCATTTAGCTCTAACCAAAAAAATAGAATATTTCAGGCAGTGACACATGAACTTTGCACATATGCAGAGCAAAACGGACCATTTTGAAATAAACAATCATAAGGTTCTCTTCTTTGCCACTTATGAATCTGCCAAATGAAATTCCTGAAACCAAGAATTCCCTAGGGACTGAACACTGTAAAATACAAATAGCTACATTTAGAAGAAACATGTTCTCAGCAGTTCAGTAGCGAACTTCAGCGAAACAAAGGGAGTTACAATATTCCATGGAAGTAGTGTTATAAAGTATACTTGAACTGCAGCACAGCTCTAACCCTTCACAGAATTTGTGCAGGATCTAAGAACAATTCTGATAATAAAGGGAGTCTTGTGTTTGTCTGTAACCTGGTTAGAAAAGCTTATCAGAAGGACACAGACACAGCAGATGTACCAATCACATACTTCAGGAATGGGGTTAAATACTCTTCCATAGAAGAGATTCTTACAAACAATCTTGCATACATTCTCCACAGAAAAGATTCTTCTTGCTGTCCAAGGAGGGTGGGTACATCAGAAAGGAGCAGAGTGACATGTACTCCCATGACATACTTGGGATTTGGAAATAACGTATGAGAAGTACCTCACAAAATTCCTTTTTTTTTCCCAAATGGAAAGATGTAATTTTTTCTATAACTTACAATCTTAGTAACTCAGAGATAGTGCGTCTAAAACTTTCCAAGAAAGGTTAAGGAGTGCCCTACAGATTGCCTCACACGTAATCATGATAAGGATGATTCTCTCCCTTCAAAAGCTTCAAAATTACTGCATAAAAAAATTAGACTGCTAAAAATTCACTTTGATTTGATTCACCTGCAGTCAACAGGTTATACTGAGCTCCCATCCCCTCATATTAACAGTACTTAGAATGTTTGGGCCACAACAGTATCTTTTATACAGGGAATTTTGCTTATATATTACCAGTTTATCACAAGCTGAATTCGCTATTAATATGAAGTCTGCATTTTTATAGATGATCTTCATAAGACTACTAAAAGAAGCTTTTTAGCCCCACAGCTCCTGCAGTAGCATTGGTGATTACATTAATGGTCATCAGCTGCAACAAAAGCTTTAAAAAAGAAAAAGCTACTCACTTGCTCCTATTTTTTTCTCATCTGGCTCTTTTTCAGGAGAAGAACAAGGTGGCAATATTGCATTTTGTTCTTTAAAGAGCAGTGGGGTTGATGCCAGCTGACTGTATGTAGAGGGTTTTGTCCTTGGAGTTTTAAAAGCCGTTTGGTCAATCCAGCCGGAGGGCCCATCAGCCTCTCCAAACGACTTGGGTTCATATGGGGGTGCTTCTGCACTGAGTTCTTCAAACCAATTAAGACTGATAGGCCCTAAATCTACGAAGGAAAACATACAGGAAACCACATGAAAAGGAAAAAGGTTCCTCCATGGAGGATGTGAAAATACACCAGGCATTTAAAGGCTAACAGCAAAACACATTGCTCCTTCCACTGCCATACTTCTGGTTTGCTTGTTTCTAGATGGCTTTGAACTCTGATAACCACAAAATACAAAGGGATGTCTGCCCAAATTCTCAGACCATTAACAAAATAACTGAAGGACCAGAAAAATATCCAGTTTGTTTAAAATTACAAGTATACTCTGGCTTTTAGTCTCTCTTGTTTTGATTAGACTGGCAAGTTAAACAGGTTCATTTTGAAATTACCAACTGCCACAGGTGCCTTTAGCAAAAGACTAAGCCTGGTCAGCATGTGGGTATGTATAGAAGTGACAACTCTAAAAAAGCAAGTACAAAAGATAATTAAGCATACATCATGGACAAAACCTACAAATAAAAATTTGACAAAATCTAGGTATTAGGAAATACAGGTTTGGGGCAAGAACAGCAGCTAACAACTTGCATAAAGCTTTCCTGTGGAAGATGCAGCAAATGTGTATAAAATACTGGTGCCCAGAAAGCAATCCTAATAACACACCTGTCTTTCAAACCAAGACCATTATTTACTTTAGATAATATGTACCTGATTCACTGCAGTGTTCCTTAAATATTTCAAAGAAACTTGGTCTTTCCACAGGTTTGCAAGCCATTTTCTTATCCATTACATTACCGGAACAGTTGAAAAGCCTGAGAAGAAATAAAACACTTTCACACACTGCTGTTTGAATGTCTTAGGCCTGCTTTCCTGCATTTTGTGGTGTGCCACAGCCCAGCTTCTTTAGCTTTGACTGTGATGTGAGCATTCAAACACCACAATGATGAACATGGTGGAAAAACAACAGACAAGAGCATAGGGAATTATGCCGGAGATAATGAAAACACTCAGCAAACACAGGACAAGATAGAATGGGCAGACCACTTCTGAGGTATTTTAGACACAAATCAAAACCCCACACTCACTACAACGTGTTAGAATGGAATATGTACTATCACATATATACTCTTACAACCATTACAACTTACACGTGAAGAATTTGATTCAAAGTTGCTTTCAAGTGGAGCAGACACTGCCTGTTTCACAGTTCTATTAAAAAAACACGTGTAAATAAGCCCATAGGTGACTTCCCCGTTTAACACGTCTATGCCTTCCACAGTAAAAGCCGTTTCCCACACGATGGCCGTGTTACACACGCTGCCTTACCAAAACCACCGGAAAAACGGGCGCTTTAAAACAGGATACGGGCTGCATTAAGACAGAACACCGAGGAACTTAACACTGCCTCAGAAGTACATTCTAAAAAGTGCGATTTGACCAGTCCGCGCTGCTTTCCGTGAGAGGAAGCTCCTCCCGGGCCATGACCACGCACGGAGCGCGGCCCGTGCAGCCCCGCCGGGTCACCGCGGGGTCACCGGGGACAGGCCCAAACCCCCCCTTCCCCACACCCGGTGACTGCGGACCGCCGGCGGGCTGTGAGGAGAGGGAGGGACGCCCGAGGGGCGGCAGTGACACTCGCAGGGCACAGCGCAGCCCCGGCCCAGCGCCGAGCCACACGCGGGGCCGTTACCTGCCGGCGGCGCCTCGGGCGGGGCGGCGGCCGCAGCATCGCCTCCCGCAGGGGAGGGGGCGGGCAGGGAAGGTGCCCGGGATGAGGGGACAGCGCAGACTCCCGGCCCGGCCGCCCCCTTCGAAGCTTGGCGCCAACACAGCCCCGCGCCTGCGCAGCCGGAGCATCCGCCGCTCCCGCCCTCCGCCGAAGCCACCTCCCGGCGAGGAGGCGGCGAACCGGCCCCGCCTTGTCCGTGCCGGCCTGCCTTGCACGGGGCCCGGCATTGCGGCCGGGGGACGCGTGGTGCCCGGCGGAAGGGCTGTCTCCCCGTGGGTGGCTCCGCACAGAACAGACAGGGAGCGTGCCCTGAGCCGGGATGGCCGCCAGCGGCTTCATTCATCCGTACCACATCCGTGGCTGACATGACCCGCGTTGCTGGGCAGCAGCGGCCAACACCGACCTCACGGGAAAAGGCTCCGGAAGGCTCCCAGCGGCAGGGCCGTGGGCAAGGGCCACGGCCTGTGCAAACCTCAGACTCTCCTCCTCGGGTGGTTTTGTAGGCCTCGACACATGAAATGGTTGTTGACGTTCCAATAAAGACAATGTTACTATTCTCCACGTAAATGTCAGTTCCCGTTTTGTCTCTTGATAAAATTACTGGCTTTGGTGATTGAACAACTTCAAGATCGGTGGAACACTCTCTCCACCGTCAACTTTGAGTTTACCATCTTCATTTTAGTGGGATGTTATCTATTCTTGTGCCATAAAGGGGTTTCTTCCTACCTCTCTACACCAGTCCTTATGTTGCAATTTTATCACAGCACCTGCTAAGTCATCTGTCACTTTCACCAGGTTATTGTCGTACAATAATTGTCCACATCCCTCATCCTTTCAAGGAACTTCATCTTCTAATCCTGCAGTGTTCCAGGGAGCTGCAGTAACTTTCTTCCCAAAGTATTTCAGAGGAACTCAAACTGTTGGTTGAAATGATGGCATTTAGTTTCCAATGTGATTTCCATCCCCATTCCCAAAGCACCTTAAAAAACTTACTCTTTTTACAGCCACACTGCAGTCATTAAGTTTTAAGTTGGCCATATCGATACCCGATTTTTGCTTTGATAGTGACAGTGCTTTGAAAACCCAAGCACAACGTGGAGCCTTGAAATGTGTTTCTTTTAATTATGATTAATGTGTTTCCTGAATCTTAACCTCTTTCTATCCTGTAAAAATGCTGTTTCTTACTGATTTAACTCAGACACTTGAAAGTGTCAGATACACTGTGAATGTTTAAAGACACCATCCCTATCAGGTCTTCTCTAGCCTCTCTCTTGCTGGCCCATTGAATTTAATAAAGCAATGCATTTATAAAGATAGTGAGGAGTCATACAAAGAAAGGATTTCACATCACTGCAGTTCCAAGGATTTAAGGGTTATCCAGTCTCTAGAGGCTTACATACGCAGGATGATTTAATTACATTATTTTAATGTAATTAAAACACGTAACGTGTGTTACCTTAAAATTGAACTAAAGTGATGTAATTATGGAAGAAGGACTATTAGTCTAATATGCACGTGCTTTTATTACTTGCTTGTATTATTAACAGTTACTTCATATGCAGGTATTAAACCACTGCTTTCCCTTACTTCAGTTTGTATGCAGGAGTATATTCCATCTTTTCCTGAAGCAGTTCAGCTGATAGAAAATGTTCCAGGTAGATAATCCCCAAGTAATGGAACAATGGGGATGCTCTGACCTTTTAATACTGGTAAAGACTTCTTTTCAGAGTTGTAATAACCTCAATTCTTTGCTCAGCTCTCCGGGGGACACAAAATTTATCTGGACTTTGTTGATTTCCCAAACCTCCTTTTCCTTCTTTTAAGACCACGAGCAGAAGGAACTGTGAGCGAGCAGACTTCTCGTTACGCAGTCCGTGGTTTTCCCAGCTGTGGTTGAATGACATCCCTCCATCGTTAGAGTCTGGCAGAGAAAGCGGCCGGCCTTCCCTTGCCATCAGCCTCCCCCAGCTGCCCCCACTTTCCCCATCAATTAGCAACCATTAGCTCCCCAGGTAGGATAAAAGCAGGGCAGGGACATGGGTAGGACTGACCCTCCAGCGGCGATCACCATGGACAGCTTTGTCTGTTCCCCCTTCAGCTCGTACCAGAACTTCAGGAGCAGCCCCGCGCTCGGCCGCGGCTGGGACGCTGCGGCCAAGCAGCCCAGCTGGAAGCAGAGCAAGAGCGGCGGCAGCAGCCCTTTCCTCGGGGGTCCCTTTACGCCGCTGCCCTCCGACTACCTGGACAGCTACCGGCGGGCGCAGCTGCAGGCGCTGCTGTCGCAGGTGGGCCCCGCGCTGGCGCCGCGGCCGCGCCGGGCCAGCACGAAGGAGGCGGCGGTGCAGGTGAGCCTGCGGGCCGACGCGGCCGTGCAGTGCTCGCTGGGGCCGCGCACGCTGCCGCCCGCCCGCGCCTTCAGCCCCGCCGCCCTGCGCGCCCCGGCTCGGCTCGCCCTCTACTCACCCGCGCCCGACCGCCGCCCCTTCGCGCTGCCCGACGCCGCGCCGCTCCCGGAGCAGGCAGCGCCCACCGAGGAGACCCCGACGGCGGACGGCGGCGAGGAGCAGCAGGAGGGCCCGGCGGGGGCCGCGCTGCCGCCGCGCCAGGAGCCGGTGGGGACGCGGAGGGAGGAGACCCCGGCTCCCAGGCAGAAACCTGCCTTCCAGGTGCGCCGGGATGGGCCGGGGGCGAACCCGCAAGCAGAGCGGCCGGAAATCACCTCATGAGCCCTGTCCTGCCCTGGGCTGGCTCTGTCCCACCTAGAGTAGGAGAGCATCCAGCCTGTGAAAACCCACACGTGTGGATCAAAGCATGGCAGAATGGTTTGGGTTGGAAGGGACCTTAAAGATCGTTCATTTGCAACCTCTCTTCCTTTCCACCCACTAGACCGTATTACTCAGAGCCCTATTCAATGCAGCTTCAAATATGTCCATATGGCTTCCTGGGCAACCTTTTCAGTGTCTCACCATCCTCAGGGAGTAGTAGTGAGGGGAGTTGGGCTGGGTGTTCTCAGGGTGCTGGAGGATGCTCAGTGAACTCTGTCTCTGCAGTTCTTGGAGCAGAAGTATGGCTATTTCCACTGCAAAGACTGCAAGACCAGATGGGAGAGTGCTTACGTGTGGTGCATTTCTGGAAGCAACAAGGTAGTTAACAAGTAATTTCTTTTCTTCTGAGACTTGTAAGAACAGCATAAAATCTGACAAGTCATATGTTTTGGCACAAATTTAGGTACCTGTACAGAACACCTTGAATAAGTCTCTATACTAACAGAACCTGCCTTTTTTTCAGGTGTACTTCAAGCAACTCTGTCGCAAATGCCAAAAGAGCTTCAATCCCTATCGAGTGGAAACAATCCAGTGCCAGGTAAGTTAACTGTATTCCATTAAGACTGTCAGATGTTATCACATACTGTTATACTGTTGTTGAGTTGATAGTGACTTTATCTTGAAGGAAACTTGATTTCACTGAAATACTAGGAAATGTTATTTGGGAAATGTGTCCTGGGATAGGCCTCCCTCCTTGCATGCATGGCTTACATAAACAGTTTTCATATAGCATTATGGCTTTCTAATACATATGGTAGGGTTTTGTGCTTCTAGGTGAGAAAGCTCTTATACCTTAAATCCACAGAGTTTTTACCACAAGAGCTCTTAAGTGTATCAGCCCCAATGTGTTGCTGTGATTAAGGAAAACCAAATGAAGTGCATGAAGTGCATCCTTTTTGATCTTACTACTACTAACATGTCTTTGTTTCATAAGATCTGTTCCAAGACTCGTTGTTCGTGCCCTCAGAGGAAGAGACATATTGATCTCAAGAGACCTCATCGCCAAGAACTCTGTGGCCGCTGCAGAGGCAAAAGGCTGTCCTGTGATAGCACTTACAGCTTCAAATACATTGTTTGATCCATGTGCCCTCTTCTGTTCTGTGCTTTGCACTTTGTCTATTGCAATGTTTTGACTCAAGGCTTTTGACCTGGCATTGGATAATGGATGAAGACTTCTGTATTATTGTAAAGTATAATAAATTAAAGTATGTAATTTCACTGTATATATGCTGTAAATAAAATTCAATAAAAGTTTGCACTAGTTTGATACCCCTTACACTTTGCTCTTTCATCCAAGGAAGATGAAACTGTCTGCAAGGAAGCAACCTATTTGATTTCCTAAAGATAGTAGACTTTGTTTTGAAGTCTTCAGGGAATACTAAGATTCAAGCTACAATAGCAAGTTTTTCCTTCAGTCACTCTGAACTAGGGTGGAAGATGCAAATATTCTGGCACATAGTCTGGTGTAAATGCAAATGTGTCTTCCCCCTGCCACTGTCAAATGTATATATAAAAAACCACAGCTGCTTTGTAATCAAAAACTATCTGCCAGAAGAAGACCATGGCTGTAAAATAGAAGGGAAAAGGGTGTAAGCTGCCCATGTTTGAAATGAGGAGGGGAAGAGCCTTTTGAATAGCAGTCTCTGTGACAGCGTAAAAAATACTCTTTAGGGTAGAACCAATGAAAGTATTTTTGCTGCTGTAGTCTTCCACGCTGAATTTTGAGTTTTTGGCGGTTGGGTGTTTTTGTTTTTGGTCAGGCTGTAGTTATACTTCTTACTATTTTCTATGAATGATTTCAGCATAAACCAGGAGACAAGTATCTTCTGAGGAGCTGCTTATCATGGATACCATGTGCAACAGTACTGATTCAGACAAAAACACAATTTTCACAACAAGCACATACTGTGTTGTGACTATATGTGAGTTTTATACTTTAGTTAAATGGATGTACTAATCCAACTTTCAAAGTTACTTCACAAAAACAGTTAAGTGTATTTACAGCATGAATAAGTTACATAGTTGTCAGAATAAAAGTGTCTCAGAAGTGTCTCAGATACTTTTTATGTTTACATGCATACATTTAACACTGGACAGCAGTTAAATGTAAGAAAAAAACATATACTTATGACTTTTATATATACATTACAAATAAAATAAGACATCTCTGAAGAAACTTAACATGAGAACTTGCATTTCATGTTAATATTTTTACTTTTTATGCTCAAAATTTATATTAAATAAAAATATGCATGCTTAACAGTTCAAAAGATTTGACTCTGTGATGGGACTTTCTCCTACAAAATGGCAAGTTAAATTAGATCAACCATCCTTTAATAGTATAAATATATTCATAAAAGCAAACCTCTAGTAAAAAGCAGCCAAGGTCCTTAATTAAAAAAAAAAAAAAGAAAATCTACCAAGACCTTTCATGATCCTTGGGGTGGCCTAAGAACAGACCTCTGCAATATGATCCAGTACCTTCAGAGACAGTAGCCTAGTAACATTAGGAAATGTACTTCATAGCAGCTCATTGTTTTAAGATACAGTAATCATATTCAAATTACAGTGTACATTAAATTATAGTCTGTTTACAGTTTGTTTCATATACACAGGCTCTCAGCTTTTGACCAACAAGTTTGTGAGATTCCGTGGCCAGCTTCATTCTGCCCATCTTTCACTCAACTAAGAAAGGAAAAACAAAAAGGAAAAAATGTACAAGGTTTGTTTTTTTAACAAAAAATACTATTTTGTGAAGGAAACATTGCACTTTTGCCAACTGAAAATTAATTTGCTATAAAGGAAGTATTGTTCAGTGTAGTAGGCTTTGGTATGCAATGGAAGTCACTTCTTCAGTAGTGAGTTGCTCAGTGAAATGCTAACTGGTTTTTGCGCAACACAGAACAATGGATGTTGTCCCAGGTGCTCTATGCTACCTCTGTCCTTACAGTATTGCTACGTGTTTGAAGTTCAGCCCATCGCTTTTTAGAGGAAATCCTAAATGTAACAAGAGTGAGTACAGTTTGACCAAACCTTTGTAAGGCTGAGAAGACATCGAGCCACCTCACTCCCACAGGGCAGCACTCCCAGCTTGAAAGGGGACCCAAGGGTCCTGTCAGAGACTTGTGCCGGAAACGCTGGAGTCTGGAAGAAAAGTATTGATGACCCGGTAGCTCTGAGCTCTGCGAATCATGTCACGGATCTCTATGTTCAGTTCCATTAGTTTGGTGCAGATTTCAGTCAGGCTCTGGTTGGAGCCCACCAGTGCATAGGTGCCCGTCTGACCCAGGGTTTGGTGGCGGAAGTAAATATTCAGTAGTGTCTGGACTTCATCATCAGAGCTGCTTCCAAAGATATCATTGGGCCACAAAATCCTGCAATGAAACAGGAGAAGAACAGGCATTTCATTATGGGCTTATTAGCAGAGACAGAAGCTATGTGACAGAGATTTCTGAAAGAAGAATGGACTT
The DNA here is from genome assembly GCA_013396995.1 of Dicaeum eximium. Classification (NCBI taxonomy): domain Eukaryota; kingdom Metazoa; phylum Chordata; class Aves; order Passeriformes; family Dicaeidae; genus Dicaeum; species Dicaeum eximium. The sequence goes on from VWZP01002845.1 coordinate 3,898,316, forward strand.
ATGCACACTTATAAAGCCTAAAGCAACTCACTGTTTTACACCACTCATTTGTTACTCCTATTCTGGTATCAGGCACTGAAAAGTGCAATATCCATTATCTGAAAAAAAAATGCTGAAGAAAACTCATTCAAATAGGTCTAAGTGAAACTGGGCTGATGTTAGCTCATGCCAATGACATGCACCTGTAAGGAATTAACTCAATAAAAAGATTCTTAAGAGCCTCACAGGACTTTTGATATACAGAATGTCATTAAACATGTTCATTGTTGCAAGCATATGTTTGATAGTTACTTGTGGCACACCTCTCCAAAAGTCAATATCAATGCCCCCATGTTCCTTGTTGAAACAATTAATTAATTATGCTGAACTTGTGCATTATATTTCATTAGGAAGATAGTAAGTTCATACTTTTCTAATAACATGAAAGTCTAATATGAACCATGTAGCGAAACTTGCCTGCATTCTCTTATTTGTCTGACAGCTTTAACAAGTTCATTGTTTTTCAAACACTCCAGCATGGACTGAATAGCTGCTTCAGTAGAGTTGAATGTGGGCTCAGATTCTGCTGTCAGAGGCTCAGCTGCGATTGCAGCAGTAGCATCCTTCAGATTTTTCTTCAACTCACTCAGTTCTCTTGACATATTTAACAGCTGTTCCAAGGAGAAAAATGAGAGATGGGTATTTTCATTCTCCATAAGCCCCACATGGAGTAGGTACTTCAAGTTTGTCCTTACTACTACACTGGATGTACACATTATGGAAAGGACCCCAATTTAATACAAGGACATTTCTTGATCTCTGTACAATATAGAGAAAAAGCAAACTACACTTTTTTTTTTTTTTTACCTTTGTGCACCCTTTAACATTATGCTGTAGTTTTGGCTTGCTAAAATGCAGGAGCATATCTAAACAAGATTTTTCATCCTTACTACTTTTTTCACATCATAGTTGAAGAGCTGAAGAAAACATGTATTCTAGCAAGATGTTGATATTTATTTACAAAACACATGCAGCATCTGACATGATTAACAGATGGACAGGAATTGTATAACCCTTTCTCAGGTTGAAAAGGTAATATGGCACAAGATTCATAAATAATTAGTAAGTTAATGATTTCTAAGGATCTACTTTTTCATGCTCCTACATGGCAAAAATAACCACTGTCACATGAACTAACAATGAAATTTCCTTCAAGTAATAGCTTATGTCTCCAGCAAAATATGCAGGTGTCATGGGGAAATAGCTATCCTTTGTACAGTTGTTTTCCAGTTCCATGGGCTGCATTATTTATAACAATTTAACAAAGTTGTAACTGTGAAATACACTTACAGAACTCAATTTTAAGGAATACAAAATATTTCTAAAACTTAGACTGCTCTAGTAGTAGTAGTAGTAGTAGTAGTAGTAGTAGTAGTAGTAGTAGTAGTAGTAGTAGTAGATGCTACCATCCTGTCTTAAAAGTGAACAGTCACATTGTGAGCCAGCCTTCACAACAAACAATTGATTGTATTCTTAAAACAGAATAAATATTCAAACACTTTTTACTCCAATAGCACATCTGATAAAACAATTTCCGTTTACAGGCCATCTCTAAACTACTCGAACATGTCATAAAATACATGTAATAGCTTCAAATTTTATTTTAAAAAGCAGAGTAAAACAACTTCTCCTCAGTAGTTTAAAATATATAAATTTTTCTCCTTACCAGGAGAAAAATACACACAGAATGGTAAGTTAAATCTTTCCTTAAATGATAATCATTCAGCTTAAAGTGATCACCTCTAAGATATTTCAAAGTATTACATATTTTAAGCAACTGCTGAAAATAAATTTCAGCAACTGCTGAAAATAACAGTACTGTTCTTGTGAAGTTTTTTTAAAGTAAGATACATTGAGTTATCTAAAAACAAAAAGCTATTTGCGTTAAAAGTGAGAGTGTGTGCCATGTCAAAAATATTTAAAGAAGCTTGTAAACATGACAAAATTAAAAATACAGGACATTAAGGTATTTAGTTGATTATGTATGCCTGCAGATTTATAGTCAGGGTGAAATAGTGGGATCCTTGTTGTTAAGTCCACAGAAATGAAAAATAGGAACATGAAAATAAAGTAGAATTTTCAGTATAGGACTTTGTAGTTGGTTACATACCTCTGGCATGGAACTCACTTCATGCACTTGTCCAATAAGTTTACAGTAGGACTGAAAAAGCAACAGCAGCTGGAAGTGCAGTTTATATAATCTCTGACAGAGTTCCAATTGCTAAGGGAAGATTTTAGGAGAAGAAATAATTAATAAATATTAGTGAGTTTAGATAATTTTTGATAACTAACAAAACACATTAAGACAGTTTGTTCTCAAAACCATTATTTTACTGAAGTATGATCATATACTATTTCAGAAAATAAGTAATGATTTTTCTTCTGCAGCTAAGTCATATATGACATTGAAAATAAAATTATGACGGCTGGCTCTCATGTAGCATATGTCAGCATCACCATTCTGTTTTGGTTAGCTTCACTGTCTCAAGTTTGCAGCTGGAAAGCAGAGACATAATAAAGGGGAAGTGACTTCCCTGTACAGAACATGAAACTCCTGAATTTCAGAAAAGGTCGAAGACCTCTTCTAAGGGATGGAAATCTATGAGAGAAGCCATGAAGTAGTTGTCCAAAATGGTCAAAGATCCTGCCTGCTCCTCTGAGGAGAGACAAACAGAGGTGATAAATCCATTGAGGAGTGAGAAGGAGGAAATGCCAGCCCTGGAACTTAAAACACTGCTCATGGATTTTCCACCATCTTAAAGAAACTATCCAACAGATGGATGGAGTTTAATGTGTAAGAGGGTATTTGGCTTCTATGAAGTATTCTCCCAGATTAAGTAGGTACTCCTCTATAAATATTCACTTGTTTCTTCCAGTGTGAAGTGCAGCATGACATAAAAGATGTCAGACACATTGAAATAATGGGTGATGGGCACGGCTGCCAGAGAGGTCAAGTTAATATGCTTATAGTTTCTGGTATTCTTGAGCCTAACAGGGGGGGAAACTTGTATTTCCACATCTGGATCATGGTGAAGAAGCGGGGGGGAACATTTAATATTTGGCTAATTACATAAAAAGTGAAAATCCTGCAAGTACAAGTCCTGACCTTGTACAGACCCTTTGGCAGGAAAGCCTTACAGACTTCCAACCGTATTTGATTTGCCTACTGTAACAGATACCGTGACCAAGGGTGGCCTCAGTGATATTTCCATTTGTTTAGAGGAACTAAAGCAGAATTTCATGCCAAAACTGGCAGAAAAGAAGAAGCTATTGATGTTTGCTTCTTTAAAGCACTTCATACATGCTTAGTTACCAGCACGTGCTGCAGCTCTTTGTTGAATTTGGGACTGTGCAAATGTCAGCACAAACACTAACAGAAAGTATTTAAAGTACATTATAAATGTTAATTTGACTGAAGTGTTTTATTTACATATGGTTCAACATTTAAGTGCCACATTTTTTATTAACAAGCCAAAATTAGAACCACAGTTTAGTGTTCCAGTTCCCCAAATTTCTGTACCAGCCTCACAAGGCTGAGGGGCTAAGGTCAAAAGCAAATTTCATCTTTGTTCATCAGGGTGAGGTGGACACCAACTAGCCATCTATGAACAGACAGCCAAGGGCACTGCCAAAGTGAGGCAGAGCTAGTCTCCTTCTAAAGAGGTTTATGGAGGAAAGTGGGAGCGGGAGGATAGTGCCAAGCCAGCAGGTGTCAGCACAGCAGGGTTTGTCCTGCTGAAGGCCAGGCAGATGGGGCTGCTCACACCTCAGCACCACCACAGCAGCAGAGCTCAGCACTGTAAATTTGCATGGTCTGAGCTCTGTGCCATTCTGGGTCTGGTATCTGTTTTATGTTTAAGGAGTAATTTCAGCAAGAAGGGGATATTTCAGCAAGTTTGCAGATGACACAGAAGGACGGGATGCCATCCAGGGGGACATGGACAAACTTGAGAAGTGGGCCCAGGAGAACCTAATGAGGTTCAACAAGTCCAAGTGCAAGGGGCTGCACCTGCACAGGGGCAATCCCAGACATGAGCACAGACTGGGAGAGGAACTCATGGAGAGCAGCCCTGTGGAGTTCTCATGGGTTAAGAGTTGAACATGAGCTAGCAGTGTGTGCTCACAGCCCAGAAGGCAAACCACATCCTGGGCAGCATCAGGAGCACCTCTTCTGTGAAGACAGGTTGAGAGGGTTAGCCTGGAGAAGGCTCCAGGAAGATCTCCCAATAACCTTCCTGTACTTAGCGGGGCATATAAAAAACATGAAGAGCAACGTTTTACAAAGGCAGACTGTGGTAGGACAAGGGGCAATAGCTTTAAAAAAAAGGGGAGAGATTTAGATTAGATATTAGAAAGAATTTCTTTATGTGGAGGGTAGTGAGGCACTGGAATAGGTTGTCCAGAGAAGGTGTGGATGCCCTACCCCTGTAAGTGTTCAAGACCTGGCTGGATGAGGTTTTCAGCAGGCATGGGAATTGGAACTATTTGATCTTTAAGGTGCCTTTCAACTCAAACCATTCTGTGCTCCCACCTGACTGGATATGACAGCACGGACTGGAAATGCAGAAAGAAGGCCCAGCAGATCCGTGGTGGGGAGCAGATGTACTAGGGCAGAACTGACTTGTGGGCAGGGACAAAGCCTACCAGAACAAAGAGGTAGGGCATGAGGAACACTGCCAGGGAAATAAACCTGCCCAGGGGCCATTCTCTGTAACCACCAAGGGCACAGAGCACTGCCAAATTTGTGACTGTGTGGCTAACCATTCTCTTCCCAAAATAAAGACTGATTGTTTAGATACAGCCTCCTGGAGATGGCTCTGGCTTCCATCTTCTCTCAAACCGTGCTCGGGCACGTCAGGGGCTGGCTGGTGGCCCAGCAGGGAAGGTGCTGACTGCTCACTGGAGTGAGCACCAGCCCAGGAACACTTATTTCCTCCCTGGTCCTGTTCAAGTAGAGACACAGCCTGAGGCTCCCTTGCAGGGATCAAATTCTCTCTATTCAAATTTTGGAGACCTGGCAACACTACATAGCAGTTACATACACATATAGTTGGAGCTGTCAGGGAGTTAATAATTAACTGAAAACAAGCATAACATCATTAAAAAAAACCCATCTCATGATAGCTTGTAACACTGGATTTTTCAGTCCTCGCAGAACAATAATTCAGTTTCACCCTTCTGGCTGCTAACCTGAACCTTGCTAAAAAACTAGGGTCAAACTAATGGTTCTAGTTTGACCCACTTAGTATTTAGTTACTGTATCAAGAAAGTCAATTTTTGTTCTTCCTGAGTAAGTATTAGAAACCAAAAGTGGTGAAACTGTTCATCAACATATATACAAAACCCATTTGAAACATAACTGCCAATATAAATAGTATTTTTTAACTAGGAAAAATGGAAAATTATGGATTTTAAAGTAAGAAAAAATGTTTCCTGCCCCAGCATATTACATCCATTCCAAAGCTTGATTTGTAAAGATGTATGTAAATGACCATTTGAAACAGCATATGGAAGTGTCAAAATTTTGGCACAGTATTTTTTGATTTCACAAACACACATTAGTAAATTATTTTAGTCACCACATTTAGAACCATGTATCGTATAGGAAAATTATAACAAAAATAGAAAACATGCTCAGAAGTAAAACAGTAGAATTGGGGTGTATTAGTCCATCCACAAATGGACAAAAAATACGAAAGAACTTCAACTTACTGCAAGAGATTCCATTTGCTACACAGCAAGCATGGCACAGGAGAAAAGGAAAGGAAAGAAAGTATAGTGTCAGTGTAATGCATGCAATAGGAAGCACACACCATCTGTAATAGCATAACTTGTCAGCAGTATTAGCAATGCTTGCCTCAACCTGATAATTGGTTGGAATATCACATTCAACATGCACAGCATTCTTAATAAAATCAAGCTTTCATTTTAATGGTAAATTCCAGTCTAAATATCCTCAGATTTTCAGATTTATTAGTTTAGATTTATCCCACCCAGTAGCTCAAGAACTTACAGTGCAATACTGTTAGAAAACTCTTGAAATAATACTTTTATTTAAATTTGCTTTTTCCTATTAAAAAGAGCTCATATTGCAAAGGACTAAAAAAATTAGGAAGTATTTTCAAATGATGAACAAAATTGAACTTTGCTATTTCCAAATATTTTTTTGTTTAAAAATACTTCTATTTTTTTGACAAATAGATCTAATGAAATTGGCAGTATAAGTTTTATGGCTGCTGGGCTTATTACTTGGCACATTACAATGGAAATGTTTTGCATATAACTTTCAAGTTATGACTATCATAAAGAAAAAATGCATGGAAAATGCCAGTTTTGTTTAACTACATGGCAATGCCACAAGTTGAGACAGCCTTGTATCCCTTCCTCTCACCAGTAATGATTCACTGGTTTATGATTCTGAAGCTATTAAAATGTCAGTGTAAGTCCTGTTGCAATAATAATAAAAATTCTAATTGACTTATATTAGCATTTCAAAGATTAGGGGACTAAGTGCTCACTTCAAAACCTAAGTGTTCTACTTTTCTTTGCCAAGAACTAAGATTTGCACTCTGTGTTCACTTAATGTAGCTTTCCTTATTTTATAAATATTACAGTCTCATTACATTTTACATGAAGGGAGTCATCATGTAAATGCTGTAAGTAACAAACAGAACCACATCTGCCCACTTACAGCCTGATGTCAGTGCATATGCACGCAGTGTTAATAAGCATATGGAATTCTTATTATTTACCTTACCATCAATACAAAGGCAGAAACACAGAAATGTGAAATAATATTAACTTTGATGAGCCTAACAAAGTATTTCAGTCTGTCTTCTTTACATTGGCTTTACTATTAAAATATATATATGAAAAGTGTTGCCCCAAACCCTGCACTACTTTTCTATAAACCATGACAAGCTAAGCTTTAAGCTCTTGTGATGCTTAATTTTTTTCCTTTAACATTGCTTGAATAGTTTCTTCTTCTATTTAGTACTCTTCAAAAAAACCCTTTATATCTTGGCTTCCATGCAGTTCACATAAATGAAGCTTTATAAAGCTAAATTCAAGATAAGAGGAGGACAAGAGCAGGCAGATCATTGTGTTCCAGTAAACTTACAGGTGAGCTGGCTTGTGTTTTTCAAATCTTGTTGTCTCTCTTAAACTAGTGTGAAGTTTAGGATGACACCAAGTTTCACTTAGGCTTTCAGAAATACTGGAATCCATATATAATTTCTAATTTGCCATGGAATTTACTTTAAAGAAGCGGGGAAGAGGGAGGTGGAAGCAGAAAATAAGTGAATTCCATGGTCTTTTTTGCCAGAAAACACTGTGTCCTCTGTACTGCTTCCAAAACCAGGGCAAGCCAAAAAAAGAGGGGTGAGGAAGGGGTTTCATATTACATGAAAAACCCTTCTTCACTGGAAGAAAATATACTGGATACAAAATTTCCCTGAGCTACTAATGCTCAGCTCCATATTGCTCTCCAATATCATGATTGTAACTTCCTCTCTCTTTCAGCATAAAATGAAAGATTCCTTGGAAGTTGAAAAGAGATGAATTACTGGCTTAAGTGATATTTCTTTTATTTCGCAGCAGTGAGGGCTCAGGTGGAATGATCATAGCCTTCACTCTTTTCAATTTCTGGCTGAATTCTTAGAGTGAGGAAAGAGTTTTAGATTAGTTGATAGACACTACACAATCAGTGGTTTTGGTAGCTGAAAATACCACATGTTTAGAGTACTTGGATCATTTGCACAATTCTTTAAGCAGCCAGTAAATGCAGCATCTAAGAAGGACACATTCCCTAGCAGCAACACTTCAATTTAGTTTTTTATTCCTAGAATTACTGTTTTGTACTGTTAGCAGATGAGGAAGACAGCAATTTTTAGATCTCAGATTTTCTTGCTTTTTTAAGGAATCATTTTTACATACTGAAAAGAGATGACAGTTACATAATTACTTCAGTCTTCAGTCATTTACTGCCGCAGGAAAGTCCCAGCATAACCAAATAACCACTGCATGCAAGCGTTTCTTAAAAGCAAGTGCATTTTATAAGGGTATTTTATTTGCCTTAACATGTCAGCACATCTTTCCCCATGATCTAGGAAGTTGAGTATATACACAAACTTGTATATATACCAGAGATACAGAGAACATGCTGTGCATTCTTGAATATGCACTGGATTTGAAGGATAGTAGAAACTATTCTGTATGGGGAAATCTACACACAGCTGTGTTCTTCCTTTAGAAATGCTGCCTACCTGGGCCAATTTTACCTCATTGTCAAACCATGGCTCTGTCAAACAACAGTCAGATAATTGACTATTAAGAATTTCTAGCTTAACAGTGATCCTGCTGTGCCTTGAGCTTTACTGTATCTCAACTCAGCTCCAGATGACTGTGGTCCCAATGGATACACCTCCATTGGCCTAGAGTGATTGTACCTTTAGCCACAGGGAAAATCACAGCAGCAGGTATATTCTGATCTTTGGGAGCAAATTTTTATGGGGTACAGCATGTTTTAAATATGCATTAACAGTCTGAGTTTGCAAAGCCCACATCCATTAGCTTGTGGTGAGGAAGGTTTGAGAAAGGCATATACTGACTTTGGACTTAGAGAGTAAACTGAATGTCTCATTGGGAAATAAATACTTATTTGAATTACCAGTGTTAATGACAAGAAAAAGAGGATCTTCCAAATACAGTTTTTCCAGAAGAGCAAACAAAGAAACAAACCAACCCAGTCTTTGACTAGATTTACAAAAACTCCTTTCTTAATATGGCTGAAGAATGTACTGATAGCTGTACTCACCTAAGACTAATACCTGGACAGACAGCACCATGGCCTGTGCAGTTATCTTTCGTCTATAAATTAACTCCTATGTCACTGAGACTCTGTTGCTCAAAGTAGCATCAAAGCTTACAAATCACACACATCCAAATCATGTAATCTGTTGCACTGGTAAGGCAGGGGAAAGACATTCTGGGACATGAAGCTTTTACCCAATTTCAGAAAAGTTGCTAGCTCTAGCAGCTGAACTAGACAACTTCTATTTCAAGCTTCTTTAATGTCAGAATAAGCAAATTTTTGCCTTTGCCCATTTTCAGTAACAGTAACAATAGTCAACAAATCATGTGCAATTATTTTGAAATAAGATCTGATTAGAGAAACTGTACCAAATTAGTTACCAGCATCAGGAGGCATTTCTGACGCAACCACTTGTGCCAGTGCTGAATTTGGTCTCACATCTGTCTCATCTGTCAAGGGATCTGTTTTCCCCTAAAGCTTTTTACAAGGTGGGGAGTTCTAAGAATCTAAGATTTCTGCCTTCTGTAGAACAAGCTGTTGCTTTTTCTTCCTTACCATTAATTCTGAACCTTTTCTGGGAGTAGCCTGGTTTTGTGCTTGGCTAAACAATTTTTTTGGGAGAGAAATTTTCAGCAGGATTTCTGGCCCTAGACTAAAGTTCAATGAGTTTGAGAGTTTGGGCAGGTTCCCTTGTGACTATCTCTGTAAGACAGATTTTTTTTCCCCTACAATTATTAGATTCTTTGGCCTTTCATGTTGAGGGAGAAGTGGAGAGGAAAGATAAGAAAACAAATACTTGCCAGTTAGCAGTAATTTTTCCTTGTCCCTTCCTAATTGCATTTCCTCAGTTTCCCTGGCCTCTTCCTCCCATTACACTTCCATTGAATAAACAGATTGCTCCTTTGGGAAAAGCTGCTTCAATTGAGGTGGATGAGTAGGGGAAGAAAAGAAATATGCCTGTTCAACCTGTCAACTTCCAAGGAATAGTGCATTTTGGCCTGAATGAATAATGCTGGGGAGAAACCAGGGACTCCTGAAGGAATGAGAAACCCTTCTTTTCAGTCTGTCTGGTAAGGAGTATAAATTCCAACCCTGGCTTCACAAAACACACGTTTAATTCCAAAACAGAGAACATCTAGTTATAAAAACCCACACAAATGGAACATGACATTTACTGACTTTTAGATGTGTTTAGGGCAGCTATGTGAGTTCAGTTAGCATGAGTTCTCCTTAGCATTCCTTCTCCTTAGCATTATTTCTTTACTTTTTCAAAAAAGAAACAATGCAGTTGATCAGCCAGATGTGTCATTCTCCATCCCATTCTATGCACTTCCAAAAGAGAGATGAAGAGGATAAATTAAGCTGTCTACAACAAGGTATGTAACAGTAGAGTCTGAAGTCACTGTTCAGGGTGTTTGTACATCAGAGGGAACAGAATGCCCGTGCACATCCCAGTAGTGCCATATACTCCACCCACCTCTCACAGGAGAGGCAGTGGTATGTGCTCCAGGTCTCTTTTTTTGGACTTGAGAATAGCTCTTCTGTAACCTCCTTGCACACCACCACCATTACAGAAGAGACAGTGTCTTATTTAAATGCACTGGAAAGTGCCTAACTTTTGCTGGTGCCAGTGCTAGGTGAGGGAAGATTGAACAATTTTCCCACTGCCTGTGATTGCAGCCAGAGGATTTATTAGAAAATCAGATTTGCTAATAAGGATAAGGAAGCCAAAATGCAGGGGTGGCAAGGATTTGGGATTCTTGGAAAATGGCATTAAAAAACCAAAAATCACGGGAGTTCAAAGACAAGAAGACAAATACATAGAGATGGGAAAGAGAAGTTAAGATAAAGACAGAAGAAAATTAAGTGACTTGGAGGAGAAGACAGACAAACTGAAACCAACATAAGAATAAAATAAGGTATTTGGAAAAAATGGTTACAACAGGCAAGTCTGTGTTCTGAATATGTACCATATTCATGTTATACATGTAATATGTAATTATATTTTTATAAGTGGAAATACATGGGAAGAGGAAATGTCACTTTTTTCCACATGCTGTTTCCTTGCTTCCCAATTTTGACTAATTCTGTCCAGCCCCCTTTTTCCCATCCCTCCACTGTCTTTCTTCCAAAAGGAAACAGCCCAACAAACTAACATTCCTTAACTCATTATACATCACCAAGATATCATCTGTTTCCTATACTTAGTATATCAAATAATATAGTACATCAAATAACAGTATTAACTGCTGATGGTATTGATATCTGAAAATACCATTCCTTAACTGGAATCAAGAAACATAAACAACAAATAAATATACATGTACATGTGTGTATCAATTTTTTGTTAAAAAATGTATAAAGAGGTATTTTGCCTTAGCTCTAAATACTTATCTACAGCGTAAATAATTTTGCTGGCCATTTTACAGTTATTGTTTCGTAACTACTGATCTAAGTGTATTTCAACCAGACAATTTTTGCTGTTGGGCAGATGGAGACTGTGACAGCTGAAGATAAAATGGGAGTAACATGGAAGGAGAGCACAGCAGGAATGATTTTGAGAGACACTGTGAAAAACTGCTGCTGCAATGTCTTTCTCAAAGGGAGAGCACAGGGTGAGGGTCAGCTCTGCTTCTTTGTCTAGAGTAGGGCAGCAGAAGGACCTCCTGTAAATACTTCCCATTTCCTGTGGCCAGGACTGAGACAACAACAACAGCTTCAAGCCTAAAGTGTGAAAACTGGATTATACCCAAGCCCAGCAGAGAATCAAAGAGGAAGTAGAACAGGCTCTTGTGGGTTCAAGAACAAGATATATCACACATATGTCACTTTATGGGAGAGAAGTAATACTGGCCATTCATTACCTTTTCTTCGGAGTCCCCTGGCTGGCAGGTAATAACTCCATCTCGAGAGCCCCCAGCAAACGTTGCTTTGCAGTTTGCAAGCCACTGTTTTCAGAAAGGAATTGAAGAAAATATGAATAAGATCTATCGTTTGATTCAAAGAAAGATAAGCAGTTAGTTTCACAGCACATCATGTAAATAAAAATTTTCAATTGCATTTTTTATTACCATAGACTATGACAATTTGCTTTGACTGTAATTTAAAAAGTGTAGTCTTGATTTCTATTTGTATTTCAATCCCATGAACTAAGAAAATTATTAATGAATAAATAGGAGAGAGACCAGGGATATTAAAGATACCATTGTTTCTAATATTAAGGGATACAATAGCTACTTTTTAGTTTTGGTTCATATGTCCAGGAAGAAACATTCAATGAATCCAGTATCTGAAACATGATTTTCTACTGAATGTTAGTTTAAACAGATGTGAGTGATGTGCAGTTTCCTGACATAGCCTAAATACAAAGACAAGACCAATGCAATAATTCAGCATACCGAGAGTGTTGCCTCTTTCCTGTTGTTGTATGTGTCTAGGTACTCCTGCAGCTCTAGAACACTGAACTTCAGCTTTTCAAGAAGGCCACAAGAGAGCAGCTGGAGAAATGAAATCAAAGGGTCAGTAAATGTCACTATAAAAGAACGCAAGTACTGGTAGACAGTATAGGAAAAATATTGCAGAAGAATTCTTAGATTTATATATACTAATACTGAAAAATATTTACATTTATGCAAAAATCTACATAACTAGGATACTGTACTGAAAAGTCAACAGCAAAAGTTGCACCTATGATAATGTGGAATTGAAATTGTATTCTGTGTTTAATGACTTAGCAGAGGACTTCTCTAAAATGAAACAGTACACAGAGCTTAACCAGTTTCTCTCCACAGCTCTCTGATGATGTAAAGCACAGCTCTTCCATGGTCACAGCAGTGAGCTCAAGATTACACCTGGCCAATTTCTACCACTAGACTTCACTGCAGGAAGTCACACTGTCCTGATGCTGCTGGATAAACATGAGCCAGAATGAAAACAATCGGAAGGGCCATCTCATTCATTCCTTCATATATATTTTTATAGAATTATAGAATAATTGAGATCAAGTCCAACCTTTGACAAATACCATCATGCCCACTAAACCATATCACAAAGTGCCACATCATCTTGTTTTTAAACACTTCCAGGGACAGTGATTCTATTGCTTCCCTGAGCATCCTGTTCCAAAACTTAACACTCTTTCAGTGAAGAAACTTTTCCTAATATCTAACATTAACCTCCTCTGGCACAGCCTGGTGCTGTTCCCTCTTGTCCTGCTGCTGGTTGCCAGGGAGAAAAGGCCACCAACCACCCTGGCTACACCCTCCTTCCAGGCAGTTGTAGGGAGCAATGAGGTCTCCCCTGAGCCTCCTTTTCTCCAGGCTGAACACCCCCAGCTCCCTCAGCTGCTCCTCACAGCACTTGTGCTCCAGACCCTTCCCCAGCTCCGCTGCCCTTCTCTGGACACGCTCCAGCCCCACAATGTCCTTCTTAGAGCGAGGGGCCCAGAACTGAACACAGGATTTGAGGTTTGGTCTCACAGTGATGAGTACATGGTTACAATCACTGCCCTACTCCTGCTGGCCACACCATTGCTGATCCATGCCAGGACGCCCTTGACTCCCTTGGCTACCTGGGCACACACTGGCTCATCTTCAGCCAGCATCATCCAGCTCACATCATAGCTGAGTCAAATGAAACCCCTACAGATATTACCATCTTTCATACTGAACTATGTAAAAAATAGCTGCTTCTTTTTCATTTGTGGAGCCAACTGGGTCCAGTAGGCATCTCTTTTATATTGGAGTCTGGCACACAGGCTCAACACACCATAAGTGTTCTATGAGTCTATGATTTTACACTGCCCATCTGTCACTACTTACCTAATAAAAAAATAGAGAAAATGAATGGAAATATGGTTCTGAACAGGAGATAAAACATATAAGACAGGAGGAGAATTCCTTTTTGACATATCTGTTCAGGAGTTGCTTAAAAGTGAAACAGCCAGTAAAATAATACACTGCAATGAAGTACATGTCTTTTGAAAGGAATATACTCACTGTTTCTGCATCTACAAAGAGAGTGGGACATTCTGAACATGATGTTAACATCTGAGAAGACCTCACAAACTTGGAGCCTATTCCTCTCAAGTTGTCTCCCAAGTAACTAGCTGCATCACAGGTTAGGAAGCAGAATCTTTTCTGAATATTCTGGAAAGCAAAATACAGTTTTATTACATTATTTACTCAAGTATGAGCTTCTTTCCTTTTTGAACAAATGGCATGGTTGTTTTTCTTTGCATAATAAAGTGCAAAAGAGACCATCTCCCTGTGGAGAGCTGAATGCCTATTCTAGGATACTGAATATGAGTTATTATGCTGGAGACAGTGTACAGGAGGGCAGCTGTGAAACTAATTCTAGAGTTCATCATAACCTACTACTGAAATACATTATTTCCTGCAAAGATGAATCAATCTTTATAAGCCTTTTAGCCACAGGTAGCTTTTTTTTCCTTGTCTCTACAGGGTTAACAGAGTTGATCAGCACATTACTTCTTCTGCCCATTCCGGGCATTGTTTTGTTAATATTCCTGTCAAGTGGCTAATCACATAATATAATGGACATAGTGATGCCAAACAGCAGCAGGAAAAATCAGAAAAAACCTTTTGTTTTCCCCTGTGAGAAGAACCTTCTTACTAAAACTTTACTGCTGCTTGGGAAGATTCCAGAAATACTGCACTGCATCCAGGAATTATTCTTCTCAGCAGATTTTTTTAATGTTTTGAGTCCTAAACCAGTCTAGTCTTCCAGAAAGAAGCACTAGATTCTCTAGCACTAGCTAGAATTCTAGCACTTGTCAGGGACTAACATACAAAGTGAATAATGAATAAAAATTATGTATTAAACTTGCACTGACTGAAAGACTGATTTTGATAAATACCCATCAGTTTTCACTGCCCAAATATATCTCACTGAGGCCCAGTGCTCAGCAGTTAGGAGCAACATGAGAATATTTTTAAAAATAAATGTATGCAACATTTTTATATGATTCATTCCAAGCTAGAAAAGGCATTTTTCTGAGGAATGTAGGTTAGGACCATAAGTATGCCTCACTGGAGAAAAGCACTTCCCAAATGCCAGTCTGGATGATAGACATAGAAGTATTGCCTGTTACTGCTCCTGTACTGGTGCATGGGAGTTAAGTTCCTAAAAGCAGGTGAGTTGAATTCAGACTTTATTGATAATGGAAGCTGTTGGATTGAATGATTTTCTGTAAATGCTAAATAGGCCCTCACATTGTACATAGGCTATACACTATCAATGATTTATAAAATGTTTGGAGTTCCTGTACCAATCAATTTCATAACTACTTATTTGTGAATCTCTCTTGAAAGCATCTCAACTGCCCATCTGAGCACAGTTAGGATCAGGCAGACTGATACTGGTCTTACTGTTTCCACCATCTCGCTTCAACACAGAAACAGCCTGCTACACACCTCACATAGCACATGGTACAGGTTCTCTGCTGCACTGGGTCTGTTAGAGGCAAGGGGTTATCACTAATTACCACCGAACCAGAAAAATTATTATTCTTATAAGCAACTAGCAGAATCATCTGAATCACAGGGCTTGGTGACAACTGGAGATTTACTACTGTGATGTCTTCTGGAAAGGAAGATTCAGCCAAGTCTTTGTGAAACTGTTGCTGATAACTCTCCCAGCCAAGCAAAGAGATCTAGATTTGATCTTACCGAACAGAAAAGACCTAGCTGAGAACAAAGATGTGGAAGGAAATTTAAAACGACAGATTATGAAAGAGAATCCAAGACACATTGGTTGAAAAGGATCTCTGGAGAACATCTGATGCAACCTTCAACTCCAAGTGGGACTATTGCTGACCCCAGATCATGCCAGATGTGCTTTTAACTAGCTGAATCTTAAAATCTCCAAGGTCAGAGCTTCCTCAAGGCTTTGGGAAACCTGTTTAGTTGCTGCAATGCCCTCTTGGGGAACAACAACTGAGTTTGTAAATCTGAGGCAGTGAAGGAGACAGATTACAGAAAAAGTAACAGATATTCTTCCTGTACTCTTTTCCTTTTCAGATATTCATAAAAGCAACAATCAATCTACAGCTAAGATGTAATGGTCTTGAAAAGTGTTTTAAATTATTAAGTGTGAAACAGTGAGAGACTACTTTGCTATTTCTGTATAATACTTCACGAAATATATTTATTTTATGATTACATGGACTAACAGTTCTATAACAAATTCTCATCTCAGCTATGTCCTTCTGGGTGGAGACTACATGGGCTGAAATCTATCAAGAAAGGTCTGAATGCGGTATATATTTTATGAAATGGGATTACTGTCAATAGTAATGCCAGCTGTCAACATATTATGAATAAATATAAACCTGCTTATAGTCACTGTGCTTTGTGTCCATGTAAATAATAAATAAATACTCTCAGAAAGTTTTCTTCTTAACCTCAGGTTTCCTCTCCTGGGAGGAGGACGTTACATAACAAAAGGCCTTGATTGTGGAAGGTACTTGCTAGATCTGAACTCTGCTTGTCTTGCAGCTGTCTGGTCTGCTCCAAGACATTTAATTTGGGGGAATACAAAGAGGCAGTAGTAAAGATAATCCAGAGATCTCTGACTCATTTACAGGAAACGTACTTCAATAATTTCAGGAATTTTTAACAAGTTTAGTGTGTTGTCGGCAAACATCCAAGATACCATTAACTTGATACAGGACTGAAATGTAGGTGCTCTGGAAAATGAACTTTCACTTCACCAAGTATTTAGTTGACAAGCTCCTCCAAACAAGGATTTTGTTTCACAGTCAAGTATTTTGGCAGTACTTTGCATTGCAAGCTCAGCACATACAGGACTTGTTCCTGAAATTTCCTGTTAATGAGGGTCAAAAGTCAAAGCTGGCAGATGAGCAATAAAGTTTAGTAGTGCAAACAAAATACAATTCCAGACAAGCTGGGATCTTACGAAAAAAGTAAGGGAAAATAATACTCCTATGCTTTAACACTGAAAAGAAGAACAAAGTTATTTTTATAAACTAAAAATATGGCAGTGACTCCAGCTAAAAATTCTGAGTTTTTGATATTGTTAACACCTTTTTCTTTCTCCTCTAGTATCAACTGGAGAAAATGAGTAGGGTATCTTCTGAATACAGGGCATGCACAACAGCAAATGAAGTGTGAGCATACTAGGATTTTGAGTTAAACAGGTAATTTACAAGTAATGTTTAGGTCTTTCATTACACTGCATTATTTATTCAGTCTTCAGAAGTGGCACCAGTTCCTTTTCACCTCTTCAAAGAGGAGAATCAAGGACAAATAAGTCTCTAAACACTCAAACAGGGCTATTAAACTCTAGGACTGAGGTTAAGACAGAAAAACTGACATCATGAATAAACACGGGATTAACACTCAAATGAGCACTGTTGTTTTTGTTTTTTTTTTTTCCAAATGGTTATTTATCAGCGTTTAAAAGAATGCCTATAGGGCACCCATATTTACAGTGGCATAACGTTTAAAGGAGGACAATGTGCAGGTAGATAAGACATTCAGCTCCAGTGGAGCACAGAGGAAATACGATGAAGAGAAGATTCTTACTATAGGATGCTTATTTCGTATCAGGTTAGTCTTAGACATACGAAAAGATCTTGAAACTGTATATTTATTAGCAGTGTACCCCTTGTTAATAAAACATTGTGTACTCTGAGATCATAGGTACTTAAACTCTGCAGAAAACTATATGGCTACTGCTTTCACTGCTGGAGCATGCTAAACATCCTGCAACTGCAGGAGAAACAATTAAAAAAGGCTTTAAAATTAATTACAGGTAAAACCAGATGATCATTCCTTAGAACAACTTCTGACTCTTGTCAAAAGACTTGTGCCTTGCACATTTGACTCTTCTTATCTTTTTGCAAGATTCTTACCTTTGCAAGCATACAGTTTTAGAAAGGAGAAATGTATTTCTAGTCTTCAATCTCTGGAATTTATGTTACATGATGGCAGCTGGGTATTTCTATTCAGATGAGTAAATGCTGACATTGACATGGACATGCTCAGATTTCAAGAGTTTGAGATAAAAGAACAGATTAACAATAGTTTAAGTTTAAAAAGGTTATTTCCTTGTCTCTTGCAGTTACTGTTCCTGCAGTCTGTTTGTAAAGTACTGAAGAAAACACTCTTTAAAATGGACCCATATTTTGCAACATGACCTCCAAACCTGCAAGTATGAGATACATAGTATTTTCATGACAAAACTGGTCACAGAATACAGTGCTGCATGAAAATGTAGTACAGAAATTCTGCAGTATGCAAAATAACAAAAGTTATATATCTAGTAGTTCAGTACTGGGGCTGCTATCAAGAAATACTAATTGCCCCACACAAAAATTATGATTTTGCATCTCAAACCTATTTTCTCACCTTAAACAGGGAAGAGAACACATGAAATGTATAAACTGCACAGGAACCATCAGAGTCACACATGAGCTGGTTGATATGACTGCGCCAGGCTTCCTCTGCATCGTCACACGCTGCTGGCTGAAATGCAGCAAGGATGGCGGAAAAAAATGGTGAGGGAGGAGGGGAGGCATTTCGATCAACATCTCCAAAACTGAAGGAGAAAACAGAAAAAGGTGATGAAAGGAGAATACCAAGAAGGTGGCAGATAAAATATTCTATAATAGAGAGATAAAATCACAGGACCAATTACAGCAGCTTCCTAAAAATATTCATGGATTTTCAAATTACTTTTGAAGGTTGACAAGATGTTGGCTACAACAAGGAAAACCTCCAAATCAGATTCCCTATCTTCAGGCCATTATCATCTATCTTCCTTCATTGCAGAACACTTGAATTGTTTTCTTGTACCATCATTTCACAGAAGAAGGCTGAAACTTCACAGGAGAATAAAGCTCTCTCTTTCTCCCCACCTCCCCAGGCTAACTGCAGTCTAACTCAGCACCACAATCTGAAAGAGCTCCAGATGGCATGTAAAAAAATCTTAAAGCCTTTTTAAAACTTACACTGAGGTCGAGCCACACTCACAAGCAGCCTTAAGAGCATATAGCTGGGATTTTTAACAATATTGAGACTTTCTTTCATGAGAAATCATGATGAATACACATGTGATCTGTTGAACAGGTACCTAAGTAATATCTCCATTACTGCAGATTGTTAAAAATCCTTCTTTTAATTTTAATTAAGCATATTGTATACATAATGCCTAGCTGCATAAATGTATGTAAGTACTGTATCTTATTTTTCCTAGAATGAAAAGCTTGGGTTTTTTTTCTTTTTTCCCCTCTTTTTTTTTTTTGAGTTGTGTGACAATTATGCACGCAAGCAGGGCATTGTCTTTTCATTGCTCCAAACTCATGAGAATTTTATAACTCCTGTTGCTAAAACATCCATTCCATCAACTAACACCTTGTTCATTCCATTAACCAACACCTTGTTATCATTTTATTATACATTGTAAAAGAACTTGTGTGAATAATAATGCATCAAATTACCTAGCAAGAGCAAATTGTTCCAGCCTGTCAGCTTTCTCTTCAGTTTCTGTCATATCCAGACTAAGGCTATCACTGCATTCAAATGCTCCAGGGAGTTCATTTGTAGACCCTGAAAGGTCATCCTCATGGACTGCTATATCTTGCTCTTCAGGTACAGCTTCAGCCTAGGGGAGTGAATGATGATGTCTTAGAAAACAGCAAATTAGTAAGTTAATTCCTCTAATAAATCGAAAACATTTAATGAAAAAACCCCACCTGACAACATGTTAAACTCCACAGGTTATACATGACATGAATCAACTTACAGTTCTTAAAAAATACTGTATTTGCTCAACTTACAGTCTTGGATAAATATTTTTTAAGGCATTTTTTCAACTTGTCTAGCAAACAATTTCAGATTCCAATGCATGTGGCAACATAGCAAGGAAGTAATTTTTCAGGAAAAACAATAGGGTTCTTGTTACTGTCAGTCTGTCCTTGTCTCTTAACACTTTATAGTGCCCAAGACTGTACTAAAGCCTCCCAGAATATACTGAAAACAATCACTGTCTGGAAGACTATGTGCATGTTTAGAACTGGGAATTAATTTTAGCATGTCATTTACATTCAAGAGGAATCCAAGCATTCTAACAGGCCATTTAAAGGATTATGCTTAATTTCCTTACTTTTTCATCTATCAGCACCTAAAGCTCATGATTTCTTTTTGAAACATTCCAATTTCACTTGCATTTTTAGTCTCACAAGTTTTGTTTCAGCCTTAATCTTTTGGCTTTCGTCTGCCTCATCCATAGCATCCAAAGCAGTTCCTGTAGGGATGACTGCAGTGGGCTGCTCAAACCTTTGTGCACGTATGCCCATGTGCATGTGTTGGGAATAAATAGGGGGGAAATCTGTGGCAATTGGAATTAAATGAGAAAAGTGGCCCTCTGCAGTTTATCAAGTCTGCTTGGATCCTACAAATTAATTATGGGGATTTGTATTTGTAAAAATTAAACAAGACTTGTAACAGAGGGGACAGGATCAAAAAATTAAGTAGAATAATCTTTTGGTTTGCTTTGTTTTCTAAGCAAAAGAGATAGGAATATTCCTGAGTTTAGGGTGAATGAAATGAATCAGAGCCCAAACCATCTGGAAAAGAGAAATGCAAGCTATATGGCTGTATTGTCAAAATAGGAATCAAAGCATTTTACACTGGTAAAAAGTGTAAATGTTTCATGCTTATTCAAGTAGTAATTAGTAGTAACCACTTTCAAATATTAAATATTAGCTTGAAAGAACCACTGCAGTTTCCTCACTGCAATGACAGTTTGTAGGAGGAAAACATATTTTGATGGGATAAAGCAAGGGAGGAAGGAAGAGGAAGCAAACACCTCCCACCCACTGGAGTCTAATATGATGCCCCAAAAGCAAAATAGAAAAGTGAGCTTTGAATATTAATGGAGGATTGTAGTACACTTCCAGAAATATGTGAGATTAGCTAACTTGAAAAGTACATAATATAGCATCATCTGAATTTTTGTAACCCTTACAGAATTATCCCACTATCTTTAATAGAAAGTAAGTTTAACTAATTTAGTGCTGTTGACAATAATATCTGGATTTTGGCATTGAAACATCTAGGAAGAGGCTACATAATCAGTCTGTTTCGCTAAACTGCTGTATCTATTTAAAGGTTGAGATATTTTTGGTTTTGCTTATGATGCAACAACTAAACATTTTGTAAATCACTGAAGAAGTAAAAAAAAATTCCTTTGCATTGATGACACCTCATCAGCTTTCTGAAAAAAAGAATTCAAAGGAAAAGAGAAACAGTAGAGAGCTCAGATTTTGTGTTATGAAATTAAGTAAAAATTATTTAGGCATAAGTTTCAAGTTTTCTGACTAAAAACCGGATAACTTCTTTACATTGACTCCAAATTATTTTGAGTAAAAATACAGAAGTTTGCACACTAGAAAAAAATACCTTTGAGGCAAAAACCCCACCAATAAGGCATTCTGTGCTTACCAATTCAATAATCTTTGTAACAGTTGTAACCTGGGCTACATTTTACACCAATATCAAATCTGTACCAGGACTAGCTGAATTTGCCTGTCAATTCCACAAGAAACTGCTCTGATTTTACATTCTTCACTTACTTATTCCAAAGTTTTTAATTTTTGATGAATATTGGCACGTATTTGACAGTAAAGATTCCAAACCCCCAGACATACATTGAACTCCTAAGCTGTGCTTTTCACTTCTTAATGTACACACCAACAGCTACTGCAGCTGGATGCATGAGATCAGCTGCAGTTACCACCTGCAAACATGTCTGTTCTGGCTGCTGCTTCCTGAACTGAAATTCTGCCAACTTCTGCTGTTTATGGTTGTTATGTGGTTACTTGTCTACCAACAGTTGTTTTGACAAATGATAATGAGTTTACCTTCTCCACAGCCACTGTTTGGAGAGGTTCCCCTCCTTTCCTATCCTTACAAACACTTCCCTCTTCCCATCCTTTCATCCTACAGCCGCGGTGTCTGACACAAACAATTCATTCAATATGTAGCACAATTCCAACCTCCTTTTCTATGACCTCTTCCGTAGAAGTTTCCATTACTTCTGAAACATGCAGTGCTAACAGTATCAATTTTTTGTGTGGCTGCATTTGGAGGGGCAAGGGCAAGAAGGAAAGCCAGTGATTACAGAAGATATATTCTTCCTCTGCCCAGTCTCATACACTGCTCTTTCTGCAGAAGTCACGCCATTTAGACATGACAGAGAAGCTTTACTGACAGAAGCCAACACTATCATCAAGCCTAATTCACACATACCCCCCAAATCCAGATCATATTTCTGGAGAGACACTGAAAGGAGTAGGTTCACCTCATCTCTCATGAGCAAGTACTGTCGAACAGAAAATTAAAGAAACCATCCCCATATTGACAGTGATTTACCAACCTTGCTTTGTCTTCATCCTGTGATACAGTTCTCTGAAATACACTGTGCTGAACATGGTTGTTGTATCCTTGCAAATCCTGCCTCCCCACCCCCAGGATGGTTTAATATTGTGGTCATGAATTTAAAATTTCTGTGTCTCTGCCAAAAGGCAAGTACTGAATCCAGGGCACACAACTGTACAATAGGTCCCCACATACGAAAATATTTCAGAGAATACACGCATCCACCCACCACATGAGCTGGCATATCATTCTTTAATTCAGCATGAAGAACAAAAGAATATTGCCTTGGAGTTGTAACTTGTAGCCAGTTCATGAACTTGTCTTCTGACGAGCTTGCAGTATTTTGGTGCATATGTAGTGCAACATATTTAAGAAACAATAAATAAAATATCTTAATGAAGACAGTGTAAGCAGAAAGGAAATGGTATGCAAGTGAAGTAGTGCATTAAAGTATTGTACTATGCCATTAGACAGAGGAAGCCAGAATGTACTTGATTTGTCATGTTCAAAACCTTTATGAAAGTGTAAACAAAAAAAAATTGTAACGTTTACATAAAATACAGTCCAGTTGGAAAAGAAAGAAAAAAATTTATTCACCTTGGGTCCTTCAGACACCTGGAGATTATTCATACCAGGCAAAGACACATCAAAGCTGGATGTTCCCATGTTAAAATGATGAGGGTCTGCTGAGGTTGTGTCGCATGATGTAGAAAGTGAGTCAATATGATTTGCATCCTCAGATGGGGAAAGATTTATAATCTGTTTAAAAGACAACAAAAGCACAAAAGAACTGAGTATACAGCCACCCTACCACATGCTGCTTTCATGAACATGCAAAGCAGACAGTGTCTTACAGTGCAATGACAGCAGCTCTCTTAGTTTGTATATAGATACAGCCCTTTCAATATTTCTGTCATAAAAATTTTATTAAAAGCATCCCAGAAATGAACAATGAAAATCTGACACTGTTTACCAACCTGGAGTCTTGTTCTATTTCTTTAAGCATTAAATACATCAGAAAGATTTACCATTGGCCAATTGTCAAAAATTGTCCCATAGTAAAAAAAGGCAAATAATAAGATCTGATGACTCCTATGTTTCAAAATTTGCATTAAAATTCCTGTTTACCTTTGCTAATAAGGAAAAATGCACCCACCCATTTCAAGTCATTACATTGCACCTGGGTAGAGGAAACTAAAAGCCCACTCTATCTTTTCCTAAATTTCAAGTTTGCAACTTACTAGGTCTGAGTTCTCCAAGATTTGGCTGGTGGTCAGGTCCTCCTCCTCTGATGACTCATCTGAGTCCTCGTGGTTCATTTTGCTCAGGCTGGGTGTGCTCCCAGAGAGCTGGTTCTCTTCCATCAGCTGCATGTCACACTTGTCCAGGCTGTCCAGGGATCGTCTGCGCACTCCCCAGTTGAAGTTGTCCATGCTCTCACCCTGAAATCAGATGAGGGTCAGCTTGCTTGATATAAAACTAATCATATGCTAATACCTGACCAAAGTTAGCTCCAGAAATATTTTTGTGTAAAAATATAGTAAAAACTTGAAATAAGCATTATCTCGCTTGTTCACCTGGAGATAAGAGCAGAAGCATGGAAATGGCAGTTAAATGAACACTCATTCTTTTCAGTATTAGATATTTTTCATGCATTTGATAATTTAAGAATCTGTTTTTGTAAGACCACTTATACACACTCCTCGATACCAGCACAGCAGTGACACGCAAAGGAAAAGTTTGAAAGCAATTTTAAAGGATTCTTTTCATTATGTTTAAAAGTATTAGAAGCACAATTCATACCAATGGTTCAACTGCAAAACTTATGTTAAGATTTTAAATTCTTTGCTTTATATACATAACCATAATGGTGAGTAGATTTGAACAAACCCTTGCTTCACACAAAAAATGTAACACCTTAAGCAGCAAACCTTTAAACTTTTATTCTAGGCCCATATTGCTTATTTTTGAACCTACTTGAATTATTTGAAACTATATTTGGGAATAGCCTGATAAGCATTGTCTGTGATCTCACATTTTAAAAAGGACACAGTCAAATGGACAAAATATTTTATATTTATCAGACTTTCAGTTCTGATCCCACACACAGTTACATAAGGCTGAGCGCATTAAGCAAATCGCATAACCATTTGTTAGGCTGGTGAACTGATAAAAAGATCACTTGATTTCTTTCATGGATAAAAATGACAATTCGTTTTCCACCCCTTTTCCATTTATTTACTTTTATTTTCCAGTGACTGTATGCCTTTTCCCTGGTTGCAATAATCTCTCACTCCCTTCCTATGTCTAGCCAGGTTCCTCTCTGGCAAATGCAGGACCACATCCACAACTGCTCCTGCCATGGACCTCCAGAGGCAAAAGGGGCCTTAGACAGCAAGAAAGGTTTCCCCAGAAGTATTCAGATACAGTTTTGGGTACTTTATCTAGATGAAAGCCCTCAATCCTGCATCAACATGGAAAGGAAATTTATAGAGGAAAAATGTTTCCATTTAAGGTTCACGGCTACCTGTTTTAAACAAGACTCTTTAAGTTGCAATGCTCTTAAACATGCAAGTCAATCAGTGAAAATTCAAGCTGACAGTGATATTTTAAATATTAATTTGAAAAAAAAGAGTTCTGCCTAAAAAGATAATATAGTTATCAAATAACTGATTATGATTATTTCCTGGGTTTATGTGGATCAAAATTATGTGCAGTGATTGAGAAAGAGGTCTCAGTTCAGTAAGGTCCCTTAAGCAGAGTTATGATTTTAAACACTTGAGTGGTGTCATTTTGGGACTACTCAGACATTTACTGAATGGATACCAAACTGCATAAAGTGCAATGAATTAAATTGCAATCTTACCTCCTTATCAATCAACAAACGTGCACAAATTGATCTTATTTTGCATCACTACCATTTAATGCAATGGACAGTAGAATTTGAACAGGAGGGAAAGTTCAGTTTCATGGCATTGAGCTCACCGTTTAATCAAGAAATATGATGAAAAGAGAAACAAATATTTTTAAGGAAAAATGTAACTCTTGCAGTTCACAAGAACATTTAAAAGAAAGGAATGCACTATAATGAAGAGAAAATGAAGATGAAATTGTTATGAAGCACATTATTGGAAGAACCCTGTGTTTTCATCTTGGGACTGGTATCATACAGCAGTTTTGTGTGGAAAGAGAATGGAACACATCTGACTTAAGAAGTCAGGCCTCTTTAAATCATAAAAATGACTGTTCAGTTCCAAGCTATTTATTTTAACAAATTCTTTGGTTGTCCATCCTCCCCCTCAAAGGCTGGAGGACACATGCAGCAATGAGACATCCTCCACAAACACATCAATTACTGAACTAACAAATGACAAAATGGTATAAATAAACAAGCAAGCAAAGATGACTGCCATCACACCCTTATCCTCATGATGCCTAGTAAAGCCATCAGTAAATTTAGGAGCCCATGTCTATGGCAATATTTCCTGTTGCAGTTTTATTCTGCAATGCCTTAAAGAAGAAAGCCAGCAAAAAGAAGAAAAACAAAAGGGACACTTTCAGGGCATGCAGTTAGAAGGTGTAGTGAATTAAAAGTGAGGGAAAAGGATAAAAGAGATGAAACACTATAACTCAAATACCTGTAGCATTTGGATTAGTGTAAGTTTGCTACAGGGGCACCCAGAACCATACTGAATTTAAACAAGAGGTCAGCACATGTCTATGAAGATGGAGTTGTTTTTGTAGTCTATTTAGCAATCTTTTTTTCCACAGTTAACAAGAAACAGCAAAGATGTATTTGTGAGGATGTTCATTTTTGTCTACAGCAGGAGCAAAGCCATCTCCCATCTCAAAAGTCACCAGTGATACACATCAATTCAGAGGAAAACAGTCACATTATAAGAGTGTCTGGCCAGCAGTGAGCAGGTACCACACAGAACTTCCTACTGAAGAGTCACCACCCTCTAGTAAAGGAGCAGATGTGCCCCTGCAGCTACTTCAAACTTTACAACAGCCCAGGGGAGAGACAGAAGGGAAAGTAGTCCTGTGCAGGGGAGAGCAGTAAAGCTCCTCCACAGAGGCAGTAGGAATCATGCAAAACCTGCTTCACACAAGTTTTCATCCTCACTGTGTTGACAAAGCATGCAAAGTTAATGGAAATGTTCAAATATTGTAGGGCATAGGCAAAGCATTGAGGAGCTACACAGTAAGGCACTATTTCCATATGGATGTATCTCTTACAGCACAGGCATTTTGAGACAAAGATTTTTGGGGGTTTTGTTTGCATAATAACTGATGTACAAACTGCCAGAAACAGAGATGCAAAATTCTGTGGTTGCTGATTTCTGTATTATTTGTACAACTCATTAAATTCGCTATCATTTCAGTTCTCTCTATTCAATGACGAACTTAAAATTTAGGTCCCAAACTGGCAATGACTGATGTGTCTTTTCAGGTTTCCTTACAGGGTAAATGAGTCCAGCAAAGTAGGTAGGACCATACAGCTCTATTAAATTAGGCTGTTAAATGAATTTATTTATTCAATTAAATTCAGACTGATAGCAATAATATAAGAGGTCTCAGACATCAGCTTTAGCAAGATGCTAACAGGAGACAATATGCCACAACAGAAAAGGTAGAAATTATATCTAATTTTCCCCTACAAACAAATGGCCCAAACTCTATAGGTAATGAAGTTTTTACACATTAATCATGCACAAAGATATCACAAGGAGAACAGGCTCAGTTTGAAAAACACTGATACTAGAATTAAGATATTTTAAAATTTGTGAAGACTGCTGAACATGTCAAAAACAAACTTAAAATGAAGCAGAACTTTTGAAAAAGACCTCAGAAGTATTTCTAATACAAGACAAAAAACGAAGCACCTGTCAGAAATGCAAGCACACACACACACACCTACGCACACACTGAAGGGGGGAGGCAACAGCAAAACTAGGATGTTATTCTACAATATAAATTTGCAAGAAGGCATAACATATGCTGGCACATCTGAGTTCAAGTAGCATTCTTACCTGAAGTTCCTGGGTAGCAGATATAACAGATAGAAAAACAAATAGAAAGAATCTATGTAAAATCACTGCATCAAAGACATCATAGACAAACATTTGCCTACAATTTTAACAAATATTATCACAGAAATTTCAACTCTAACTTTTAAGTCTGAAAATAACTATTTCTTGTTTTTGCATCTTTACGAAATTTCAAACAAGTATACCTTGTAGTCTGGGGATGATCCAAGCATCACTGGCCTGTTAAAATCATACGCATTTTTTTGAAGGACTGATGTTGCTCTTGCTGGCTTTAGTTTTCTAACACTGTTTTTTCATTCTTATGAATATACCACACTCAGATATAATATAAGTGTTACAGTGTCAACTCAGTCATTAGAGAAGTAGCCTTTTACACTAGGTCTAAATTTATTTTTAAAACAGGAGTAAGTCAAATCTGAACTAAACTTTGGAATGCAATCCAGAGCAATTTAAAAACCACTAAGTGAAACTCAACATTTTAAGTTTTACTTCACATAAAACTAGAGAAGCTTGGTATCTGTTTCATGACCAGCTTAAGACTATTAGGATATCAATTAATTTAGGCCTCAGTCTTGAAGCTGGCCACATGTATAAAAAAAATCTTTGCAGAGTCACAGCCCATGAAAGTAAATTTATTTTAAAAGGAATATAATATAGTTTAACTGCTGAAGAGAAAGAAGAAATTCCTGAATTTCAGTACACAAAAAAGTATCAATTGATCTTGAGTCAAAATTGCAGTCCTACATCCTTGTAATATCTTGAAAGCATTTAAGACACAGAAATTACTGCAGCCAGTGCATTTTTGCCAAACAACCTGGCATTATTGTTTTATCATTCATCCTTGTTTGGAACCTTGAAGCTCCTTCAATATTTGTCTAATGTATTTTCAACCATTGCTGCCAAGTAACCTTTCAGGTTTGGGGTTTTTTTGTTTGTTATTTTTTCCTTAGCAAAGTCATGGGCAGTCGTGAGCCAAGACTACTAATTTTGATACTTGTAAAAATAAGGACATTGGGACATTTTTTTCCCCATTCCTTCATCCTTTTTCTTCATTGGAAAAAAAAATCAGATGTACATGAGTTCACACCTGACTGTTCTGTTTACCTTAAAATGATTTTACTACTGTAATACAAATAGGTAGAAAAATTATTATTTCTTCCTGTACACGTTATTCTCAGGGCTAAAAGGGATGACTGAGAGAATTCATGCTAAAAAAAAAGTCCAGATTATGACAAGTTATTAAACTCTAGGTTTGCTGAACATCTGAGTCTTAAGTCCTTCAAAGGAACTAACAAAATCTGAACTTTTAAACAGCAACAAAATTGTTAGACTTGTTTGGCTTTATGGATATTAATTTTTGGTCTTTCCTGATCAAATAGAAAGAAATACCCCAAGTTTCATATTAGCAAGGCTAAAGGGTGTAGCCCCCAAAAATTTATCAGTTCTTCAAAATTTTCCCTTCAGCAGTTTCAGCTCAAGATGAGCTGAAAGCCTTCACCTGTCAAAACTTGATCTGAGTGCTCAGGACTTTGTTTAGTTCCTGCATGAAATGATGAAGTCACAGACACCTCAGCAGAGTGCAAGGTACATCTTTAAGTGATTTCATCGGCAGTTACAGGAATAACAGCAGCCTGAAGGCCTGAATTAATGTTTCAGAGGGTTCCTTATGAACCAGCAGATTTGGAACTTCATTTAATACATTTTTAATCAGCAAATATATATATTTTCTTAACAATTTAGATCTTTACAAATTGTATTTAAAATAAGCTCACTTAAAAGTAAATTCACCAAAAAGGTACTAGAACAGAGGCTTTATTTTCCACTACCAGTTTTGCAGTGTTTCCTAAAGTAGATTCAGAAAGGAAGGGTGTGGTAGTCTTTTTTATTGTTACGCTACTGAAATAAACACTGAGTGAAGATCATAAATAATCTGAACTTAAAAGTACGTTTATAGTTACACAGTTAAAGTTTTATGTTACAAGAAGAGAAGTGTTTAGCAGAAGGAGTATAAAAGTGTTTTAATAAAAAAGCTGTTTCAGAGAAAATATACTGTACCTCCCCATCTTCCAGCTCAACATCTAGAAAATCAAAGTCCCTAAAGACTCTGAATTGTTGTTCACTGTTTGAATCATCCATGTTCTCCTGCTCCCTTGTGCCGTCTTCTGAAGAGACCAAGCTCGTCTGGTGCTCAATCAGATCCAAATCCCCACAGGAAGAAAAAATCACCTACAATTCAAAGGATTTCTTTTGTTACAAACTGTTCCCTCTGGTTGTTTCTTCCTAAAAGCTGTAATTGGTTATTCAGGAGACTGTATTTCCAGTACACACCTAATTCCTTCACCGAGTATTTTTAGAACACTCTTTATTATTTATGTTGGACAGGTGCCTTCAGATTAAACTTGTACAAAGAAACAACTTCATACTGTGGGAACACATCCAAGAATATTACAGCTACCTCCTAATGGCTGCAGATTGATGTTGCCTGGATGTTTGTATACATATACAGGAACAAAATTCAGAGAACTTAACAGAGAAAACACTGGCAAGGGGATGATATAGTAAGTCAATTAAAAAAACCACTCCAGTTAACATGTTAAAAAATATGTCAAGATTAGAAATCCAACAAGCTATAATTTTTTCTTTCCTACTGAGTATACTTGTATCTGCAATTTAGTTGCAAAAATTAAACAGTTCCCATCTTGCAGAAATAAAGGACCTGTTCTCCATAATACAAGTGGCATATACCATGGTCAAAATCATTCAGAAAATTTTCTTTTTTCTGTAGAAAATATTTAATAAATAATTTAAAAGCTTCCCACCCTGGGTGATCAATCACCCTTTTCCTGGCACCAGATAACACTAATTTTTATACAGTAACATCAGAACTAGTGTCTAATGGAAAAATCAGACACACACCCTTTTCCTTCCCATTTTATTTCTTTAATTTAATTTTTATTTTACAAAGGTTCTGGATTGGTAGTACAGAGGTCATTACTCTCTACCCACTGAGATGGCATAAGTAAAACCTACAGCATCAGAGATGGTCACAGGAAAACCACACATAGCTCTCAAAGTGAATCTTCTTTAAGTTAAAGGGCCATTCACTCCCTGGTCCATATGCTAAGAAACACAGCCTGGGCCAGTGCAAAGGATAATAACAGTAGTGCCTTCAAAACTATGCAAATCTTGTCAGCAACTCTGGGAAACACAGTTCCTTGCTTTAGGACACGTTGAAACAAAAAACTGGTCAATACAAGGCTACTTACTGAAGGGTTTTTACTCAGCCCAACTTCCTGACCACACAGGGAAAGGACATGCACCAGCTTTTCCTTTGTCCTTTTCTAGAAAACAAGATGTTTCTCAAGTGAGCATTTTTTTAACCACCCATTCTCCCTATGGCTAGAAACATACATTAGCAATTTTTAATTAGGAAGAACCAACCAAAGAATTAGTCATTAAATGCTCAAAGGATTGCTTTCAGAGCAACTATGCATCAAGGAAACATAAAAATAGCTGTTGATGATTTTGCTGTTTATTATATTTAAATTAGTCTATCAATTCTATTGAGTATATTAAGGAAAAATTGGATCATATGCATCACTTCAAAAAGACAGTTCAGAAGCCTAAAATTACGCACATGCATAGTTTTTTTTTTGCAGAATTGGGCCTGAGTCACCGCTATATA
This sequence comes from Dicaeum eximium, assembly GCA_013396995.1. Taxonomy (NCBI): domain Eukaryota; kingdom Metazoa; phylum Chordata; class Aves; order Passeriformes; family Dicaeidae; genus Dicaeum; species Dicaeum eximium. The sequence goes on from VWZP01002845.1 coordinate 3,929,327, forward strand.
ACCTGCTTATCAAAAAAGATAAAAGAGCAAAAAATAAGTTTATTCTGTGTGGCTTTATTTTAACTGGCAGATAACCAAAATCATTAGGTAATAAAATAACACTTCTAGGAAAATAGTTATTTTTTATAAAATTTACAAAGAAAACAACTTTAAAGGTGGCACAAGCTATCTACCTGCTCCTCTTGCTAATATCAGAACTCATCTGTTGTGTTTACTTAAATCTCACCTAGACTTGAGAGGTCTTAAAGAGATGCATTTCTTGCAAGTTGAAAGAAAAACAGCTCTGGGATAGAAGATGGACATAACTCAGTCCATTTTTGAGTCCAAGAAAGACAGTCAGCACACAGGGTTGGATATCGTGCTACCACTGCCCCCAGGCTGAGCAGGGCACAAGCATTTAAGGACCCAAGTATGTGTTAATTCAACTGCTCTGACTGCATCTTGCTAATGAATAGTGGGCTACCTACCTGAGAGTACTGGGGTCTCTTCCAGCTCACAGGAACAAGGACATTGGAGTTAGATCCTGATGAGGTTGAAGAAGTGCTTCGGGTCACAGCCATTGCCCTGGGCTTCCCATCTCGCCCAGAAGAACTCTGCAGCTCATCATACCGTCTCCCAATTACTGGAGTCTTAAACAGAGAGTAATTATTCAGTAGCACCCTGCTTCAGGATGAACTTAGAAGAGCTATATTGCTTCAGTTGGAGGAAAAGATTATTTTGAAGATCGTATACAGGGATAACACAAGGAGTGCAGCAAATTTCATGTCACTTGGTATGTTTCTTATTTTCCACTGTGAATGTCTGAGTAGCAACTGCCATACTTAGTAGCCAAAGCTTATGTTCATGGATAGATATTACTTAAAGCAACTGCCACACAAGTTCCTGACATAAGAACCAGAAGAAATCCAAGAAAGCTTACGAAGTTAATTTCAAATCTGCACTTCTTGCATATTTTTAATTTTTTTTCCTAAGAGTGCTGAACACTTTGTCCCTTTTCCAACAGTATTGAAATGCTTTCTTGGATTGACAATAGGATGCTCAGCATTTTCCAAACTATACCGACAGGAAAGCAAATAGTACCATATGCCTTTTTATGCTTGGACTTCCTTTTAACCTCAGCAGCTCACTATTATCTATATGAAATAATCTATAATGTTGCAAACAATTCTGCAGCTTCTTAACAATAAAGTGAGTTGCCCATTAAAGTCACTAGGACCATTCAGATCTATAAAGTTATAAGGGTTTGCAGGATAAAGACTGTCGTAAGAGAGTCCAGTCAGAAGTCAGAATTAAGGTGTTAAGTAGCAAAACTACAAAAAATACCTCTGAAATATCAAAATGAAACTCCAAAGTCTTCCCTGGTAGCTCCTTGGAGGCACTGTTCCACACTCGATGTATTTCCATTTTTGAAAGATCACTATGTTGATAGGAAGGTAGAACTAAACTGGCAGAACGAGAAACTACCAATTTCAGGATATTCAAGGCTTCTCTCCAGTGAATGCTCTAAAAATAATATATAATATTATATAATATATAATATATAATATAAATAATATATTTACTCAGCAAACAGAAAGCAAGGTTCACACACATTCAAGATTATTTTATAGTCATATTTTTTACCACATAATTAAATTATAGAATTAGAATATCCGAATCCTTTGTCTCTCTTGGCCAGTGACAAGGTGTGTAATTGCAGAATAATTTCAACATCAGAGACCAAGACTTGCCTAAGGTGTTACTGTTAGGGAACTGGCCCACAAGCTGGGAGACCTGTGGATAAAGCCAACTTCCCAGAGGATTTAAAATCTCCTACCTGAATATCTTAATCAGTATGAATAAATATAAGGGCCATAGCAGAATCCCCGTTTAATAAAAAAGGTGACTTGACACAGGTTCTTACATCTGTGAATTCCTAGCACTCCCATGTATTTTTCACTTGTCAAGAATTAGGTACAGAGGTCTCTGAAGAGAAGTGCTTATGCCACATCTCCCTTGTGCTAATCATTAAAGAATGGTCACTCAGGCTCTGAGTGGTATTAAGGCTGCTCTGAGGATGAAGCCCAGACTTCCCCCACAGTGAACACACAGCCAGGCATCTTCTCTGGGATGCACAGGCTACGAGACATCAGGATGTTTACAAACTTTGTACCACACTAGACACTTGCAGCCCTCCCTGCTAATCTAGTCTTAAATTCTTACATAGAAAATCAACTTACGATAGTAAATGCTGCTAAGTTCCTATACTGATATAAAAAATACGTGGTATTTACCTGTACGTATTTTTCAATAGTTTTTAGCACTTCCATGTTAAACTGCTTCACAGGAATAGCTGACAGGTCCATATAACTAAGAAGACTGTAGATCATCTGTAAGAGGGACTGTTGCATACTAGGAAGGCCCTTTTCTAGTAGCTGTTAAAAGAAAAGTGAATATAATAAAATTCTGAGACATTTCTTCTTAAGTAAAAAGTTACTAGTTTCACAAACAGCAATTGTACTCTTCATCTCTCTTCACTCACTGATTTTGCAATGCCATTTTACAATAATTTCACAACTGATGATGATACAGGCATGAAGAAAAAAGAGCTTAAGTTGGGAGCCAAATGCCAGCCTGTTATATTTTATATATGCCTGCCCTAACTTATCCAGAAAACACATTCAGCAGTTGAGTAAACCGGTAGGTAAAATTTACACTGTAATTGGGTAAGCACATCCAGTGCAAACAGGGGAGGATCTTTTCATGTCTACATTTGCTGGAAGTCAGTGAGAAAAAAGAAAACTTGCTGAAGAAACAAAACTGCTACTATTCAGACATCAATAAAAATTTATCAAATATATTTCACTGCCAGTGCTCACTGTCTGTTAAGTGCCAAAGAAACATTTTCTGTTCAGGAGGTGGTGGAGTCCCTTGGCTCTCTTACTGTAGAGGGTAATACAAAGAAGGGCTTGATCTAAATCCTGGAATTTTCAGACACCTGAGTGTAGATCCTGGAAGACCACAATGAACCTTGGAAATGCAACTGTGCTCATAAATATGTGTGACAGTGATTCCAGAGGTATACAGATAGCCATGATTTGTTTGTATATGTGTGAAATATCTCAGCTGAAAATTTCCTGGCAGGCAGCATGTTCTGTCACTGGTGACAGGCACTGCCCCATCCCACAAATTTCAGAGGCAATCAGATCTTTTCATTGGAGGTTATCAGAGCTTCAACACTAGACACCATCCTCCCAATTCAGGCTGACAAAGAAGTTCTAACACTGGCTATTTCATTTATCGGATTCCAGAAAAAAATTTGCTTATAAAAACTCTAAGCTGCCTCCTGCCTTCCATCAGAGAAAAAATTCAATTATTTTCCAAGTGGACTTGAGTAATTTTTTAGATAGCCTTCTAAGGATATAGAAGGATAAGGCTTCTCCTTTTATTGAATGAGAATGTTTCATGCCAGTGCAAATGGAACCTTTTTTATCGTACTAAATATCTTCTGATTTCTTTCATCAGCAAAAGTAAGTAGCAATTAATGATTCATAAAATAAAGTGAGCAAATTCCATTAACAGCACAATAAAGGAAACCCATTATACTTATCTATTCCTCTACAAATAGACAGGAAGAATTTTAAAATTAAAGGTGGCAACCTTTAATGGCATGGCAACCTGCTTCAGCCCTTAGACACCTTCAGCCCCTCAGATACCTCTACTGAGAGAGAAAATGTGCTTAGCAATTCTTCCTCAAAACAAGGCTACCAAGGGTTTTTTTTTGCCTTCTATTAGGATCTTGCAATGGAAAGTTTGATTCCTTTTTTGCAAATAGTTTATGTGATGCAGCACATCCCCAGTATACCATTTTGGTGTAGGATTAGAAGAAACTATATGGATGACAGAAAGAAATGATTTTGTTCTCTGACAGAGGCTACTGCATCAGACAATCCTTTTTGGGATAGGAAAAGGAATTCTTGGGAAATAATGGGAATTTTGTCTCAACTGCTGTTTAGAAATCTGTTATACAAACCTTATGTCTGAAAGTTTATCTCCATTACTGTGTCCTTAAATACATAATGAATTTGCAATAAGAAAGAACATTTCTGTTAAAAAAAAGAATAGCAACCTTAAGATGCCTTTAGTGCAGTACGAATTCTATTGCTGCCAGAAGTAACAAAAATAGCAGCAAGATGGAGTTGTGGTAACACATCATTTGGATAAGAGAACTCCAGGACAGAGTTTCCGCTGTTATTTGTAAAAAGAAATACAACTATTCTCAGACTATTTTTTTTACTCTTGTGCATATGACCAGTTTTGAAGAATTGTGGATTCCTCTCTTGTTCTGTGTGGTAACTACTGGGGTGTTATCTGGGCTTAGGAATCCACACTGCATTAGCAACATTTGCCCCTTTCCTGAAGCAATAACTAACCCAGAATTAAGTGGAGAAGAGAGCCTTCTCTTTCCAGAGCTGCCTGGGCTGCTGGGGTGCTACCACAGGAGACAGTACCCTTTGCCTCTCCCAGTCTGACAGGGAAGAGATACTCAGCTCTGAGGCAATGCCATGCAGCCAAACAAATGTTTTGAGGAAATAAAGAGGGCATTTCAAAAGCCATGTCTGTTAGACAAGACATTACTCAGATTAATCCCTTATCTAGGGCATGCTTCCCCTTGCAATACAGATGGTTTAGTTTCTTCTGATTGTTTGGTTTTGAACAGGTTATAAATACTTATGTTCTTACCACAAGCAATCCTCCATCTAACAAGGAGGAGGTGGAAAAACCTACCATAAGCACACTACTATGCACTATGGATTCTTGTCCTTTCTTCTCTATCAATAGCATCAGCTACTTAAGTTCAAACGTGACTTTAGACTTAATGAGTCACCAGTTTAACATGACCCATGCCAATTCAGATATGCTCCTAGAATGAGTGTGTTGTTATGATTAACGTTTAAATTTTAAAAATTAATCTGCAAAAATCTAGCATAAAACCAAACTAATCTTCAGTAATATGTTTGTATGCTGATCTGATTTTGGTTGTGGAGGTCTATTGCACTACTGAAAAGTGATTTTTCCTCATCTGTAGATTGAGATCTCCCAGTAGTTTTCTAGAAGAAAAACTAAGTAAGGAGCACTACTTGTCACTGTGAGATTTGGATTGCAACAGAGCTCAAATGTTTTATTTTGTGCTGGAATCATACTCCTAGATGACAAGCAATGACTTGCAATTGAATAGGTTAAATACAAAATTTTATTTGAATGGCTATAATTGAAACTTCTACCTTGTGCTGAGAGCATTTGTTTTCATTGTCTTAATTTGTGATACAGTGTCTCCTTCTGAAGCTACACCTCCGTTTGGAAGAGTCACTGTTGCAATACAATTTCCTTTGTTTTTCTTAAGCACTGCCTGTCTCACAATTTCCCTCGGTCCCAAGCGTTGGGGACTGAACCAGGATTGTTAAAGCTCGAGGCTGTGTATGGCTTTAACATTCAAGCGCAGGTTGCCCAGTGGGGCTGTTAACCTATTTGGCTTTACCAATTGACAGTATATCCCACAGCTGCTTTAGAGGAGACAGGGGCACACTGTTTATCATGGCCTCGGGATTAACTAAGAAGAAAAGAGGAAACATTCTGAAAGCTGGGGAAAAAAAAAATTCAAGGCCACAGCAGGCTGAATAAAATGGTTTCTTGTCTTTTGCTACACCACCAGAATGGCAGCTACTCTATGCCCATATAAATATGCTCCAGACATGACTCAACAGAGCTGTACTCAATGTAAATACAGAGAAAGGAAATCAGTGCTTACAACTCTGTCATCCTGCTGCTGGTGCTGCTATGCAAGGAATGTGCCTTAATTACAGTAAAAATCCTGCCTGGCTTGCTGTGGATACAGTAGGTGGTGCCCATCTACAGCAAGGGGGAACCATGCAGAGAAGAATCTCCACATGCACGTCTCAACCCATTTCAAGGGGAGGAGGATCAGGAGCAATGGCCTTTGTGGAGGTGGTGCAGCACTAGTGACTGTAGAGAGAGCTCTAAAGGGAAAACAGGGGGCAACCACTTTCCTAAGGCTGGGAAAGCAAAGGAGAAAGAATTTAAACACTTACATTTTAACAGCATTTCTTTATTACAAATATAGTTTTAATAGCATTTTTTATTAGGAATACAAGCTTCCACTGTGAAGAACACACTTGACTCTGGAGGGTTCAATGTTATGAAGAGCTCTTCATTTGAAGAGCTAATAGTTCTTCAGAGTATTTGGACTTGAAAAGAGACTGAAAAACCTCAAAGTCCTGCTTAAGGTTCCTACAGGAACCTTCAATGGCTTTCACCATCACTAAAGATCATATGTGATTGTTTACTTAGAGCCTCCTTGTGCAAGCAAGGTGAGGAATTGCAGATTGATGTAGCAGGGCCTAGTTTGCTCTGAAGCCTTAAGTGAATGTGGAAGCAGCATCTGGCTTTACAGGCTCTTGAAAAATTGTGAATAGCCAGTATCAGAGATGCTTGAAGGTTTTTTATAGATCCTTTGGCAGACACTAGTTAGTTTATATAGAGAGGTGGGTGTCAACCTTTTCTCTGAAGTACCAATAGATAGTATAAGAGGGAATGGTCCCAAGTCAGGTCAGGGAAGGTTTAGATTGACTATTTGGAAAAATTCTTTCTTGAAAACAGTTTCCCAGCATTGGAACAAGCTGCCCAGGAGAAGGGTGGACTCTCCATCCCGGGAGATATTTAAAAGACCTGTAAATGTGGCAGTGAGGGAAATGGTTTAGTGGTGGACTTGGAAGTGTTAGATTTGGGGTTGGACTTGATGATCTCAAAGGTCTTTTCCAGCTTAGAAATGATTCTGTGAATACAAACTTTCTTCTCCCTGGATGAGAGGGGAGACTGAAGGCAACTCAGCAGGGAAGGGATAAATCTGAAAACCCTGTAATAAAGTGTTGTCCTGAAAGTGATCTGACAACAGGGGCAATATGAAGCAGCTTTGTGCTAAAGAGCAGAACTGAACCTTGGATCCCCAGTAACAAACCTGCATCAGCACTATTCTCCACACGTGAAAAATATTAGTAGTAAACAATGAACACAGGAAAACCTTTGCAGCAAGATGATACCATTCAGTATTAGAGGAATGCATACAAATATGTATCAGGATCCAGATTCTTATATAGCAGATGGTATCTTACTATGCTGGAAAACCAACTGTGGAGTTAGCCTTCTGATTTTCTTCAGTGAGATCTAAATAAATGTCCAGTTTCCTCTCACTTTCACAGTGGAAAATACAATGGGCTGATGAAAGAATCTGCTTTAAGATGTATCAGCTTTTGTTTTAGTGTTCAATATTGACTTTTAAAAGTAATGATTTTTTTTTCTGTTGGTTTCTGCTTTTATTTTTTAATTATAAATAACAGATGCAGAGCTCCTAGTAATTTTCTGGCACAGTTCATCTCTTTGAGCTGTTGGGCAACAGAAGAGTTAGAACAGTAAAAAGTTTTTGAAAACTTACCTCAGCCAAATATGTAACCATGCTCAAAGTAATATCAGCAAATGCTTCATGAAGGTAACGGCAAACCACATTTACCCAGGTAGCACAGTCCCTTGTATAGCTGTGTGTTTTATAAAGGGTCATGACATGTGCAAGATTTGATAGCTTGGGATTCTTCTCCTCCAAACAAACCTAATTAAATATAAACATCAAAACATATCAAGAACAAGGCAACTGCATTTACAGGGTTTGAGGATGTACAAAACAGCAAATGATTTTGATACCTGAGCAATCCTTTCGGCTATATCTTTACAAAACTGGTTTGGGCTGTCAAAATGCTGAATTAAATGGGGCAGGAGACACAAAACATTCAGTGGAAATCCTAGAACAAGAAAATACAGAACAAAACATATATTCAGAACAGCAAGAGCCACAGTCATCTTTAAATTGGTGTTTCTTGGGTGGTCACAGTTTCAATATTACACTAGCCATAAATTCACACGGACCCTGTCAAGTTGGTCACGCCACTGGCCATACCACGTTTGCCTTAAAGGGGCCTTAATTTGAAAATACAGTATGTCACTGAGGCAATAATACTCTTGTAAAGCATGAGCCTACTTCTGCAAACACTATTGCACATTCCTGTTAGAGATCATTTTTATCTTTTCCACTTAACTGGCTTATTGACAGTCTTAACCAGTGGCATTTTCATTACAGCTAAAACACAAAAAGAAATTCAGTGAATATTGATTAATAAACAACTGTTCTGGTCAGCTGCCAGGCACAGCTTCCATTGTTTTATATTGTTCAAGGTAATAATAATGCACCAAGTTCCAGGTGCTGTAATTAGCTGAAGTGCTGTCTGGAACTGGGATTCAGCTCTTCTGCACCAACTCATAGGTCAAGGTAGGTGATGAAATACCTGCAGCAGCTGTAACAGAGAGCTATAACAAAAGCTGCTCTAGTTCAGGTGGGAGCTCAGAAGTCAACTAATAGTATCTGGACACAATCTGTTTTTGAAAAGAAAGAATTTGTTCTATGAAAATAATTTTCTAACCGCTGATTGCCTTTCATTCTATACAATTAAACAAGTTGCTGCAATTAGGCTCATGGTTTCCCTACTCCTCCTCTGTACTCAGGGAAAAGAAAAGATACCTCCAAATGGTACTGTCACAGCAATTCAATGTGTGAATTGCCCAAACAAAGCCTGGAACACAGGCACCACACAGGTTCTTAGGGATGGGCAGGCTGTTCATGGCATTAATTGCTTTACTCTGCGTCTAGGCTTGTTATGACTTAGTTGTAAAGCCTGGACATTTGTCTTAGTATCTGTGTTTCTGACCAAAAGAGAGGAGTAAAAATCTGGAACAACGCAGAAACTCACTTCAAGAAATATAATTAAGAAGTGGCCACAACCTCAGCTAAATAAAGGGGAATTTCAAAATGCTATCTTATTTCCTTATAACCCAGGCCTCTCTCCTCACTCACTATTGTGCTATTGTAGTTTATCTAGAGTGTACAAGAGTTTTTGATATTTATATTTTTAGAGAAAATACCACAAAACACTAATTTAAAATCAAGCAGTTTGACATAGTCTGAAAACAATTGAACAGAAAAACTGATCAAAGTAGGCAATAGAAGTTTTGACAGTATCTCCTTACACGTTTACTTTGTCACCAATCAGAAACTTTATATGCTGCTAAAGCCCTAGAAATTAATTATTTATTAGATGCAAGCTAAGTATTATTTAGCATTTCCTAAATAATACATGATTTCTCTCCTCCAAAACCTTATTGTGCAATGGACTCACTTTCTATGACATTTCAAAAAAAGCTCACCCAGTTCAAAGCAAAAGTGCATTATGGTACATTCAAAGAGAAAGAAAAATTGCTATTTTTGGTTTTGTTCAGATAGCTGAATGAGGACTATCACCAAATGTCAATGCACCAGGAACTGAAAGAGAGGAAAGCATAATGGTTTACCTATAGCTTGAGAGGAATCCACCATGGATATTCGAGACACTGGCGTCAGCAAACTGAAGAGCTGGAGTGTGAGGTCAGTGGTAGTAAGGGAAGTAAATCCTTTCAGGAGTAGCTGCTGAAGTCCTGAGAAGTCTGCCCATTTCAGCTGCCCTTGCAGCTTCTCTAACTTCTCCCGGTTTTCAGCTTTGTCTAGTGGCAAATGAGCCAGAAGTTTATTCAGCAACCGCAGTGCCATTAGGTACTCAAACTCAAAATCTGATTCCATCAAAGCCACAGCAACCCAGAAGATGGTAGCCAGTAGGTTGGTTGGATTGTTAATATGGGATGGATCGGTGAGACTGTCCTTTAGAGAGGATGAACTTCTTGTTTTAGAGGACAGGCCTTGCTGGGTGCATGCTTGAATTCTGTCCAGTGTGGCACTGCGTGGTGGGTCCGAGGACTTGTCCACATCTCCAAACTTTTTGGGTACAGAGAAGCTCCTCTGGTGTCTACTTCGCTCAGCAGTGGCTGTGTTGCCACTTGCAGGATTCATATTCAGCTGCCCTGTGCTCTTCCGGTTTGCGGTCAGTTTGGTGTTTGATGTTAAATCTGGTGAAGATGAACTGAAACCAAGATTTGTAACATCCATTACATTGTGTGAATGCACAGCTTGAAAGGGTACATATTAGATGCAAGCTAAGTATTTTTCAGACTGTAAATAAATATTTAAATGGGATAAATAGAACACCAAACCATTTATTGCAGCCTGGCTTCTTTTTTCTAGAAGACAGACTCAGGCCTACAGACCTGACAAAGATAAGATTCACAAGGCACTGCACCAAACCAGAGCAGGATGGCCTACAGTCTACATAGGCAAGAATGACATGGGGATAAGAAATACAGAGCTCTGAAGTGACTTATGGCAATTCCCAATGGGACAGTGGCAGAACTGAAAACAGCTTTGGTCTTTAAAATGCCCTCATCAATGGAGCAAGCCCTGAACTTGGGACAGCTGGCAGGAAAATGCACAATTGCTTGTTGGGTAATGTGAGAACTGTGGGCAGAAAAACCAGAAAATACATCCCATTATCCTCAAGAAACCTATCATGTCGTTGCCCAGGTTCTTGCCAACAGAGGTCCTTCTGAAAATTTGTTGTCATTGCATCCTATCCTGCCTGTATCCTAAGATGTCTTCAAGATGGTTTACAGAAAGTGCAGGTGTTTCAATTTCAATGACTTATGCCTCCTCATGGACTACCACGCGATGATCCAGACTATACTTATCAATTATCTGCACAGAGGAACACGCTGTGTTGATACATGCAAGGGAAGTTTGCTCTGGAGAACAGCTAATTCCTGACTCTCATCCCATTCCTACACTATGAATCTCTACTGTCTATAGTACTTGAAGAGAATCTTATCCTAGAATCAATTGTCAGGGTAAAGTATATTGCATTATTGCATCCCATGGCTTTCTGGAGAGTTTCCTACCCTTTGTTCCATCGTGCTCTTTGCTGAAATGTGCACTAAAGAAAGAGAAACAGCTCTTAGTTTAGAAAGTAGAAGTGGATTTACCCCACTCTACTCTGTCCCAAGGACCTCCATGGGTTCTGCCATGGCACAGCCTGCTAGCTTCAGAAATGACAGCCTGGTGGTTTTGTGCTGCAGGTGAAGCACGGTAACTTATGGATATTTTAAAAAAAACCCAACCTATTCTGTTGTTACTATTAGGAATCAAATAGACATTCATCTCCCTCAGTACTATCAACAGCCATGTTACAGAGGGAGCCTGTGACTTCCCTCCATGTATAAAGGTCTGCTTTCAGGCCAAAGGTTTCATAAAGATGGTCAAGACATCAAGCAAAATCCATGTCTACACAGGACAAAATTCTCCCTAGTTTTATTGAGAACAAGCTATGACCATTTATTCCTGGGGAATACTTCACCTGAGAATGACACACTATATGAAACCAGTACTACAGAGCCCATGCTCCTTCCCAGATGTATTTTCAGATTTATGACACAAGGGTGCAAAAATACAGTATTTTTAAAGGATGTTAAAGTAGGTTATAGAGAAGTGGCAGCAAGGTAGAATTTACAACACATTGTAAAGTTTTATTTGGTCTATCAAAATTATTTTAACTATGGCAGAATTTGGCTGAAATATGCTCACAGTCTGGGTCTCGGAAGGTTACAAATGAGGTCAGTCTTCTCAAAATTATTTTTTGCTGTTAGACTGCAGAACTGCACACTTAATGTCATGAAACATCGAAAAATTACAGTTAGGAGAACAGATTCTTACCGTGATAACACCGTCAAAAGATCACTGTTCTTCAAACAGTCAGAGAGATTATCCACTGCAGCTTCCAAAGTGAGTAGTGCCTCCATTACATATCCCTATCAGTGCAGGAGGTTAAGCATTTTAACAAAGACATTCAATAAAGTAACATTTAAAAATCTTCAGTTCATAAAAGGAACAGGCAGCTACTGAAAACCTCTAATTTCTCCTGAATAAAGCCCCAAAATTCACATCAAAGCCACTGCCCTGAACATTAAAATGTCACTACAAGTGTGTTTTATTTTCTGCCTCTGAATGATCTATGAAGGCATGCAAGAAGGGCACATATCTCATCGAGGGATTGGTAACGACACACTGAACCTCTGACTTGCAGGTCGCTGATTTAAATTCTACACAAGCAGTTGTGACAGAGTATTACTGTCATCTTGTGGCAGTTTCATTACCTAAGTAAAATATGGAGGTGATGTCAGTCTATTTCTTACTGAGAGCCAGTATTTCTCTTTATTAAGTCTTGAATCTTGCAATAAATAGCCTCCTATTGTAAAATTTCAGTCTGTTTAGCTAAACAGAGTGAACATCATAGTGCTGTGAAAGGTCTGTATTGAATTAAGTCAGTGTAAACTTTGTATTATTATGGATGCTGCAGATTTCTTTATTCCTAAACATGTCAACATTCGAGGAATGAGATGGTGTCCACTTCATGTTGTGAGATTACATCACCAGAAAGATTATGGATTTCTTAAGCCCAACTAAATGAAGTTGAAAAGGAAAAAAGGTCATCACAAAGATTTCGAGTGACAATTACTAAAATTTTCTAGTTCTCTTTAGAGCTATGTAAGATTGTAACAGGCTGATGAAGGCTTAGCTAAGGTACATATGAATTCAGCAAACTCAGAAATAACCTTTTCTAAGGCCACATTCTACTCTTCATTACATGACTCAAGAACACCTTGTTAAAATTGTAATTTCAAATTAAGTAGGCATTGAATCAACAATTCTAAAAAGCATTATTTACACATGCATACCTGAATCTCATCTCCATGCTCTCCAATAACTTCCACCAACCTTGACAGGAGGTCAGACAACGCGTGTGCAGAAAGGGGCTGCTTTAGGGCCCTGAATATCTGGAAAGAGCGACCAGCATAATGTCTGGAAGAGCTTGAAAGAGCTGTTTGTAAAGCAACTTCACTCAGATGCTGCTCCAAATGAAAACCTGAGCAAAAGAATAGGATGTCAATTTTTTTTGCCCCTTTTTATTACACACTTTACTGTGGGTCATGAACAGGCTGTGAGGAGGATATGCTCATTAGTGTATGCTGCAAACACTGAGAAATGGAGGTGCAGAAATATCTGTGCTTTGGAGAATTTTATACTTATTTTGCACAGAATGCAAAAAAATTAACTGAATTAAGTGCAAAACAAAATTCGGAGTCTGAAATTGATAATCTGATTTGTTTTTTTACAATTCCTGGAGAAACTTTCAATCCATCCACTATTCTTGCTGGCAGCAACAGTAACTTCTGAAAACTCCAAAACCTGAAGTCAAATTGCATTAGGAGTCTTTCTATTAGCTTCAGAAGGCTTTGGATAAGATCTTTAATATAAATACTGATGCTGCATTCTGCTTTGATCTTGGAAATTATTTAATTAGTGACTGTGCTGGTTTTCAAAATGCAATCAGCACATTCCCTATGTCCTAAAAACCATAATAAATGAAAACTAAACTTTTTTTTTATTGCCAGAAGAAATTTAACAAAGTATACTTACTTAGTAACTGTATTTTACTAACAGGACACAGAGGAAATTTTATCTGGCAGAATCAATCAAAAGGCTTTCTACCAACAGCTTTGAAGAAATATTCAATTCAACATTTAGCCACAGTTTAATCTAACATGACTGTTTTAAAGCAATTCTTTCATGTCATACATCCTTGTTAAGACATGTTTACTGTGCTTCTGCATAAACAGATCTACTAAGTCACAGGATAAATATTAAGTGTGACCATGAGGGAATATTTTTTTAGTTGTGAAAGGAAAATATTTACTACCTGACTTGGAATCTTTAAATACAGATACAACATGGCGCAGAAAATTAGTGAGCTGTTCAGCACTCTTGGTGTTCTGATTTTTGGGAGTGATATCTTCATGGCACCAAAGTGGACCAAATGCCCTTAAAGAAATACATAACAAAGTGCAAAATTTCTTTGAGTTATCTGAAATAAATGTAATCAGTTAAAATATATAATCTATACAGGTACTTAGATATTTACAGGGCCATGACCTGGTAAACATGCAACCAAACAGAATTTTAAATAAAAGTAAATAAATATTCCTATGCTGTATTTTAAAATATAAGCTGTGCTGTGTATAGAGCAACATAAACAAATCCCTGTTTTTCAATTTAACATTGTGCCTATAATCTGCTGGCTGTGGCTGGTAGTTAATATTAGTTTCACTATGGCCTTTCACTATGCGCTGTACACTTTATATCTTATTTTATAATAATGAAATCGACTTCTTCTATTAGTTCATTTCTGAACATAAAACTATCAGTCAATTAAACATTTTATTTATGTTAGGCAAGATTTCTTTTCTGTTTTTTTTTTTTTTTTCTGACACTGTAGTGCTTTTAAGTATCTACCTACTACTGTAAGTATCAATAAAAGAGGAATGGGGTCTGTAATTATTGTTAAAACTCAGTCATTTTTCTTTAAGTTCCTTCATGGAAGTATGCATTTCGAGTACAAACGTATCCTCTGCTTATCTGCATTACCTGGTTGTCAGAAACTCAATTAATTTGTTTGCTTTCTCATCTGATTCAGCAGCAGTGTCCACGTCCTCAACTTCTTGTGTAATCTGTGGGAGATTTCCACTGCTGCCTCCCAGGCTGATGCTGGAGGAGGTGGAGCTGGAGCTCAAGCCAGAGTCTGGCACTGGAGATGACTGGTATTCCCGCAGAAAGTCAAAGCCACCTGCCAGACAAAAGGGAGGAGATAAAGATGGAATGCACTGTTGGGCCAGCTTTGCAGATGTGTCTGCCAAGCAGCTCTTTTCAGAGTCAGCAGCAGAAACCTTCCGCTGGGAAACATGGAGAAAACCTGCAGAACACAACAACCCCCACTCACTGATGGGAGTGAAAATGGTACTTTGTTTCTAAATGTGCAGAATCCAGAATAAAATGAAAAGTATCCATGTCAAGATATCTGTTTTTACTGCACAAGGACAACAGTACTTGGAAAACAAATATTCTAGGGCATTTTACATTCAGAAGTAGGACTTTATAAAAGTGAATTTAGAAGTTGGCAAAGTGCATGCAAAGTTCATTTCTCTGGGCTAGTCTGATATGGAACAAAACTGCAGGGCAGAATTTTTAGAACAATTATGCTGTCCTAACTTTACAAATGTAATGGAAATCAAGACACAAATGTTTAAGGCTTCTGTTCAACACCTTTAGTAACTGTACCCACTGGACTAGTCATACAAAATATTTTCAGCATTAGGATGAAACACCTCAGCTCTGCTGGAGTTTTGAGTTCTGCTAGATCAAAAGCTTGCCACCGTTTCAGATCTAAGATTTGAAACCAAGACCTGTTTTCTTAAGGTTAGACTTCTAGTCATGTTTAGGCTGTACCTACAACAGAAAAAGAAATGGCCTTGTGAGAAAAATGGGAGCAGACAAAATCCATTGCAAATTGGAAGACTCTTAATTTACTTGCCTGACATTACGTGGAACAAACCCGAGCTGAAGAATTTTCAGTTAAGATTCTTTGCTATAGCTACTCACACACACTCTCACTCTTTATATTAGCTTCTCAAAAACCAGGCCAAAATACCAAGTCTTGATAACTTCTTGAACTCCCAAGGGCCAGACTCAGGGTATCAATTACATTTTTTAGAAGCAAGAATGAAAATAGTTTTTCATTTTGGCAGAACGGTAGTAATATAATTTTAATGTAAGAATTTTATTCTGTATTTAATAATTCATAGATGTGCACTGGGAAAAAAATCCACCCAACTCAATATAGGAGATTGATGTGAGATAATTTTTCACAGAAGTTATTCAGAATGAAATTTCTTTGGCCAAAATAGTTCATCAGTCTAAAATACCTACCCCTTCTGCTCATTACTTTAAAATAATTTTGTTGTGTCTCAGAAAAAATAGTAATAAGTTATCATGTAATACTTGTTATATAGCCAAATTACTTATTACTTCCTAAAAAGCCATGGATGGAAATGCCACTGATTTGAGAATCTCTACTTTTCATTTTTCACTGTATGCTAAAGGTCCTCACCCTCTTCCTGACAACTAATCCTACATCCACAACTTTATATTGGTTCTGTGGTTCCTTCAAAACTGAAGGAACACTTGCTTTTAGTAATATTATATGACAACAAGAAATCTAACTAGCAGCTTTCTACAAATTGGTTCTAACCAACTCCTTAAAAACAGGTAAATTGCTAAAAGTAATGGAACACTGACCTCAGCAGAGGTCTGAAGTAAGATTCCTAATGTAGAAAGATTTCAGGACAGAAATGCAATGTATCATTGATATAAAGGAGGGTGTGTATCATGTGAAACTTAATTTAATAATGGAAAATCTGAGCTGCACATTCTTACTGCTCTTCCTGTGTCAGAATTATTTATTAATTTCTTTTAAGGTTGAGGAATGATTGCCCTCATTTAAAGTAGCTCTGAATCCCTGAGGGGGGAAATCAGGAAGTTATTAGCCCTATTAATTTTAAAATACTACATTATATATTTTGCCTTACATTAGGTAACTTTCTCACTATCATGAAAAGTTGTCTAATAATAAATTGCATGCATCCCCAGGGTAGTTCATGTGGAATTAGTATTAATGGGAACTGTTCATATTTGCCACTTTATTACTTTTATTTATCAAAACCTGACAGAATGATACAGTGTTCTTTTGCTTCATTACCTGTGTAAAGATATTCAGGTAAGTATGCTGGTTGTACTGTCAGAGTCTTGGTCTCATTCATCTCTCTGGTCTGAAGAAGCACAGATGCAATGGCTTGATAGTTGTTATTGCAAGACAATGCAATCAAAAGGTGAAGCATTAATTTTTTACTGTGTTCAAAGACCTCTGGGCGGTAATGGTCAAGACCTGAAAAGAAAAGGTTACAGCAGTCTCTGAATATGAAGTAATAATAAACAAGTTCACATTCCAGAAATAGCAAAAATTCCAAGGCAGTTCATAACAACAGTGCAAATAAACAAAATATGCAGTATTTCCAGACATAGTTACCAGTGCTGTTACCTAAATGTACGTGTATATTTTCTTTCCAGACTGAAGTCCCACACAGGAGGTACAAAGAATGAGTGGCAATACAGGTTTATGCATTCTGTCTCACTGCAGTTAATTTGACAGGTCTGGAAAACCTTTAAAGATGAGGTATTCTTGATGGTGGTTGTAATTACATTGCTTACCACAGTATCTGGCTTTCTAGCACAGACATCAGTTTTAGAATGAGTGCAAACTGTAAGAGACAGGTACTGATTTATTAGAAAAAGGAACTGACAGACAAATCACTCGAAAAATAACTTCAACTACCAGTGAGCAGCATGGGAAATTAGCCCCTAACTCAGGATGCAGAACTAGCACTGAAAGACTCTGATTTGGTTTACACTACTGCAGTATGTAAGATTTTAAAACAGCCAGAATAGTTCACAAATTACAAATATGAAGGAAACAGATATTTCTGCACTCTGTTTTAGTAATATCGTTTTGGTTCTCTTTCAGTACCTTGCAGTATATTTAAACACACTTTCTTCTGTTTAAGAGTAGTTTCAGTGCTGAAAAAGTTAACTTTTTTCATCTTCAACTCCTGCCTTCCCAGGATATATTTTTCTTCAAAAAATCAGCTACTTCATTACTCTGTGTGGCAGTGGCCAACAGATCTTTCAAGTCAGGCATTTTCTAATATTCTCTAGTCATGCTGGTTCTTGTTTGGCCTACAATAACGAAGCTGCTCATACTGCCACAGTCTGAACAATGTGCCTTTGGCTCCTAAGGGCAATTCCTTGAAGGTCCCTTGACCCTTGGTCTTACTCATCTCCCAGTAGCCTTTTCCAAAAGAACTGTGGCCATCCTGCTCATCTCTATTTCAGCTTCTTAAGGTTTCTGCTCCTATTCACCTTTCTTCATCTACTTCCACCTGCCAGGAGATGATGAACCCATCCAACCTTGTTTCAACAAACATTTCAAAGGATATAAAAAGGTCTTTTAGTTGAAAATAAATTCTATATTGGCAACAGTGGTAGCTGAAATCCTATTAAACCCCAAGGTTGTATGAAAGTATTGGCACAGATCTGCTAACTAGTAAGTGAGAAGGACAGTTCAGTCTTTGTGCTTGTCCAGTGCTGTCCCTTCTTTAACCTGTAAGAGTTCCAAGGAGAGTAAGCTTCTGTGACATGGGCACATTTCCATGGGAAAGGAGTCTAGCTATTCAACTAATTTCAACTGGTTGCAAAAGGGATTTTAAACAGCAGTGATTTTCATGCACCAGAGATGGACAATTCAAACCAGCAGTCTGCCTGCCTGCTTCACCAACAGTACTACAAAACATTCAATAACCTATTAAACACACAGACATTGCAAAATTCTTTAATTTTATTATTTTCTCACTCCTTCCAATAAATGAAAGGATACCAGCTCTCCAGCTAGCCAACATACTAGTTTCTAGTCTGCTTTTCAGTCAGATGCATCTGCCTGCTCACATTCCAACAGTACAGCAATACTTAATTTTTAATTTCATTCATACCTTTGGCTAATGTGTGGCATAACTTCCTTACAACATCACAATATCTCTACTACAGAATAGAAAAATTTTCCACTGGAGATATAACAACTCTAGAGAAACTGACCTTGAAGCCTGAAAGCTGTGATCTCACTTTAGTTACCACTAAACCAGTTACACTTAGTTACCAGTTATATTTAATTTTAATTTCCCATTTCAGAATTTAGAGGTTTTAGCCAAGGGATTGTCTCATATGGTATTAATAAACTTCTATTTATTCCTATTAAAAATCTGTAATGTTGAAACCTTATTGCACAAACAACTGAAGATATTTTTCTAATGGATTAGTAGTATCATAACTCTGTTTCTGCATATGTTTATTTGCATCCTTAAAGCTGTCTTAACTGAAGTGGTCCCACTCCTCTGTACTACTCCTTCTTAACTTCTTTATTTATTCTTGTGAAAATTTCTAAATCTAAGTACCAGTTTTCTCACACTTGTTACAAATCACAGTAAAGACGCTGTTTGATCAGTTAATGGTTATTGATTTGATCCATAAAATTACCCAGTTCTCTTTCAGCTCCCTCTTACACTTAGAAACTTCACAGAGATAGACAAAAAAATGAGAAAGTTGTTATGGGCAGTCACAAAATAAATTTAAATTTTAAGTGAATATACGTGAAATATCATATCGAAACTGATTCTGGAAATCCCATCCAACACAGTCATGGTTGTTTTAGTCCTGCATTTCATTAGAAGTTTGTGAAATCAATGTACTGATATACAAAAGCCTATTTCACAGAAAATTTTTAAGCACAACAGTTGGTAACAGAGTAGCAGTAAAGGAGAACAAGAATCTTTTTCAACATGTACTTCTATTTACCACTGTGCTGTAACATCCCAATTTAATCTCTTTTTGCCTGCTGATCCACAGACCCTTCCCAGACTGACCGTGAATAGTTACTGGTAACTATGGTGACTGAATGAGAAGTGAACTGTAATCTCAGCTACAATAAATTTATTTCACAACTGTCTGTGTTTATTTGTGAACACTATTATTTATCAACCATGGAAGTCAGGGAATGGCTTTATAATGCTGAATACCCTTGTGTGCTGAAATATTAGGCCACTCACTTCTGGTAATGTTGAATGGCAGGACAAGGAAGGTAACAGCCTCCAGATGAACTGTGCTACAGTCAGGAACAGACACAGCAGTGGGGAAAAAGCAGTGCCTCAGTGCTCAGGTACATAAGGGAACACACTGATGATAAAGTATTCCATCAGCAGTGAAATTAATGAAGCTTTGCTTTCCAGTGGTCTGTGTCCTACCTGCACTACCTCTGCAGTACAGCTATCCTGGCTCTCTTACAGACTATTTTTGCAAAGGCAAGAAACAGTACAGATGTGTGTAGTCCAGGTCCAAGGTATGTGTAGACTGTCATCACTAACCAAGCTGGACAAAGGCATGAGTTTACCCTCCTTTTCTTGCAGGGACCATGCCACACATTTTTATAGAGATATTTTAGGATGTCACTTGTCTTCAAATTTTTACACACCTCTCAAATTTGGGTGAAATTGGCCAAAATATTCAAAAACTTCCAAATTTGAAGACTAATTTACAGACTGCAACTACCTTGGGCTTTTTGTTTTAGGGTGGAGGGAGGAAATTCTAAAACATGTGAGAAACACAGTACCATAGCTTCAGCAAAACTAAAGTAAAAAGACAGAGTACATTTACACTTTCTTTCTTGTTCTTTCTTTCTTTCTGTTGGTCTTACCTAAAAAGAGAGCATGTAGTAATAAAGGGAGGTGAAGAGCCCAATCTTCTCTCACACTGTGATCCACTACCATCTCAGTCATGAAGATAACAGCAATATTGCACCTGGAAGTTAAACTACAGCATCAGTTTTAAATCTCTTGGAAATGGGAAAGCACAAACAGGATGCTTATTTCTGAGGAAATACACAATCTATAATTTTTCAGATTTGTGGCATTTCTTCTCAATACAATTAATGCTGAAGCACTTTAGTTATAGTATCAAGCAAACAAGTACTCATTACTGAAAAAAATCCTATTATTGTCAATACAAATTATGTAAAAGAGGAATTTTAGAATATGCATGGCCTAGTTAGAATAAAAGATCAAAGTGCTATGAATAACACGCACAGAGGCCTGGGAAAAAGAAATTTTCCTTTACTGTTTCAGTTGTTTCATCAGTCTTATTCTTATCAGTGATGTCCTACATTGTAAATAGGCTTTCTGGTAGAAATCTGGTAGAATTGTGAGCTTTCACTGCATTTATTTTGCACTGGAAATCAGCAGAAATGGACTGTATGATTTTCAGATCTTCTGAATGGTGGGACAGATGGATTGGTGTTAGTCAACTACTAAGAGGAAGCATCTTGCTGTCTGAAATGTCAGAATGAGAAACTGCTCACCTGTGAAGGGGTCCCCGGGGTGTGATGGTTTCTGGGAGATAGTCCACGAGAGGTGCCCAACATCCTCCATTGTAAGGCATGGGCAGGGGATGTGGCTGCTTGGTTTCAACAATATTCAATAACCAGCTTGTATAGGGAGAAACAGGATCATCTGCATAGAAAAGCATTCAAAATGAGTGCATAAAACTCAAGTCTGATTACCTATTTTTGCAAAATACTAAAATAGATTGTACGCTAACATGTGTGTTCAGCTGTTTGGAACAATGTGGTAAGATGCCATGAGGTTTGCAAATTCCTGTGCTCAATAACAAGTGATGCATTTTTAATCCCTCTTTCATGCTGCTGGAAATTAAAGAGATTCCAGGCAGATAGCACTGAATGGTAGGAGCAGCAGCTGAATCCCTGCTGTCACTTAGTAGCTTTGGATCCAGATCACAAAGTACCAAGCAACAGACTTTCTCTTCAAAAATGAGGGAAAGGTTCAGCCAACAAAGCTGCTGTCAGAAGCCATCTACTGCAAGGAGCAGAGTACCAGTGACACATTCTTGCACCTCCTCAGCAGTACCCTGCTGAGCAGTGCTACAAAGGCAGAAGTTAAATGTCCTGAATTAGCAAGGAGGCATAAGGAATGCAAAAAACATCTTCAGGGTAATTTTCTTTCAACAGGGATGAATTATATCTTGAATTTCTCAAAGACATATTTAATTTTGCTTTAGTGTGACAGCCGCTGTTTGTTAATGAGTGTTAGGGTTTTCTCTTCCACCTATTTATCTGCAATGATGTGGGTCAAGTAAGTTATTTCCACCACTTTCTGTCTTGTCTCAGCTGCACAGTTTTGTTCATCTCTCCTGTATTTTGTTCCCTCTCATTCCTCTCGATTTTCTCACTGTTCAGTTTTCATTTCTGAGGTCTGTCAGTCTGTGATACACTTGCCATGGAAAGTATCCTTTCTTGCTCTGTTTTTGACACACATTCAAACATTGCCCTTTATGAATTTTTAATGAGTGTTAGTTTTTGGCCCGTTCCTTCTTTTTGTGTTTTCATTTGTTTGTTTGCTTGTTTGTTTTGGTTTGATTTTGTTTTGTTACGCTTTTGTATTCTAGGTAAGCTTGAAACTCAGCATTTTCCTTTTCTTTTTTTTTTTTTAACAGCATGTATCTGATGTTTGTCAGCTTTCCCACAGGAAACAAAACTGTTTTGATGCCTACAAAAGTATCAGAGCTAGTTTTTTCTAATGTGCATCACTTCTCAGTTTTAGAAAAACATCTTCAGATTTCCAGATCTTCAGGAGACTTTCAATGCAGTAGCTGCTTCAAATATTTCTAAAACGCCAACTTTATAACTCCCATTCTTAAGTGTTGGTCTTTTAAGGAACACTTTATATCTTTATGATTTAGACCTCTGCTTAGATTCTCTGGAGGATGATTGATTACTTACAGATAAAGAAGAATAAAATAACTTAATAATGTAGCAAAGTATGGCATTTTCACATATTCTTATCCAGAATTAGCCAGATAATGTTTGCCAGATGCTTTTCACAGAAAAAGCACAGGAACTACTTATTTCTACCAATTTGTGTTTCACAGAAAGGTGCTTCATGAGGTTCACACCGAGATCTAGATCCTCACTTCTATTTTCACAGGTTTATGCGCAGACTGAGAAAAATAAGAAAAGAAGCACCTTGAAGGTAAACATACAATCCCTGCTGAACAAAAAAGTTTGTGTGCTGCAAAATTGTGTTCCCTATTTATATCCTCAGCAATAAATGAATGTTAAAGTAGACTGGAGAGAGGGGAGAAGCCATACCACCAAATCCTTTGCAGCCTGGGCTGCCTGTCTGAGGGAGTTAATGCAAGTTGCATTATGTTTCTTGTAGAATGACATGAAGTATAAAATTCCTTTCTCTTATTAGAATTCTAAATAAATGTCAGTAGCTAAGTAAAATACATTTTATTTTCCTTCTAGGTATTCACATATTTGCTAAAGGAACCCCTGTGAGCAGCACAGTTTGCATAAATATTCATGGTACTACAAAGCTTGCAGGTATAGGCAGGAAAAAACATTTGCACACTGGCTGGAGGAGACATTCCAAAAGAGCAAAGAAAATTTCAGTATTTTTTAACCTTTTATCACTCTAAGCTCTTGTGAAAACCAGGTATTTGTGAAGGCTGTTCTGATAATGTAAATGCTGTTCTGTCTTTGAACAGGAAAGATTGCATGAAAGATTGTTCATGCAGATCAGATTAGCACCACTGCTTCAATTAACATCTGGTGAAGCATTTTAAGTAGCTGCAGCACTAGAAAGCCATAAAAAATTCAAGACAAGTGTACTAAACCCCACTGAGTTTAAGATGCTGTACACTTTCTTATGTATTTAAACATTGGAGTTTGTACAGACACAATATTTTGTCAATACTGTGCTTCATAATTATGAAAAATAGTTGTTGATGTACATTAAATTGTCCTATTGTATTGTATTTTCCAGTCTTTGCATATCTTGCAGAAGAGTATTGCCAAAAATTACTTGGATTAAAAACTACATAAAATCTTTACTTTTTATGTCAAAATACAGTTCCAAAATGATGTCTACAATACCAAACCACGACATTATGGCTGATATAGTACTTGTCCTGGCTTTAATAAGCCAGCAATGAAAGTCAGTAAGGCCTTGCCTTTTTGACATTTGGATAGGGCCTAGCCAAAATCTGTCAATTGAATTCACTCCAGAAATGAAGTCAAACCATCCAACTCTCCAGTTTTGCACTATTGTTCAATAGTTAACTGGTTCTTTGGAATCTCTGCTGAGCACCAGTGTCCATTTACAGCCCATTTAGCAGAAATACATAAAGAACCAGAAGCATGCTCAGGAGCCCCCTCTGCCCTCTAACACACTTTGCACAGTGCAGCCAGAAACTGGTTGCAGAGAGCAGATAAAAGCTAATGAGGAGATAAGATCTCATATTTGGAAACTACAGAGCCTCTTTTCATGCTCATATAGCAGCACTTGATCTGGAGGGATATGCTGCCAAATGGCACAACTCAAAGTACTTGCTCTAATGCTCTTACAAGTCTTATGCCTTGTCATGTATGAAAGGCCAAATGTGTAACTCTCTGGAGGATTCTCTGCTACTGCTTTCTGTGAAGTTCTCTGGCCTTCAGATGGGTTTGACTGAACTCAGATTAAACAAATTAAATTAACTAAACAAGATATGGAGGTAAAATAAGGACACTCCTTGCATTGCCATGCTATGTTACTGTTTATACAGAACTTAAACAGAGAGACTCTGCTGGCCACTAGAATGTTTTCCTCTCCAAACAAAACACCAGAAATGTTATCAAATTGAATATAACTTACTTTTGTCATCATCATAAGATCCTCCAGAGCTATTGCTGTACCTCGATTCTAGTCGAGTATGTGCTCTGATGACATTACTGAACCTTCAAACACAAGAAAGAAATATTCATTAAAAACACAGACTGACACTAAACATCTGGACTTAATGTTTACCCTAAAAAACCCCAAACATTTCCTTAAGCCTTCACTTTTACACAGTAGATAGCAAGTTAATGTAATGCTGATTCTTTCCACAAAATGTTTTTGCAGCCAGTTTCTGAAAAGTTCTAACAATGTGCTCCTGTGTCACAAGCCTTTAAAATTTAGCAAAGAAAAACTCTCATGTTGCAAATGTGTGATTTTTTTGAAGGAAGAAACTGCTAAGGATGAACTGGCATATAAACTGTTCATAGCTAGTATTTGTCACAGATCATATTCATGGGTAAAATCCTGCCAAATTGATAAAGAACACAAAGCTCGGTGCTAATAATGCCAAGGTTTTATGGCTTCAATGCCCATATGGGCCATTCACTTCAGAGTTGGACTCCATGATCCTTGTGGGTCACTTCCAGCTCAGAATATTTTGTGATTCTGTGACTGACTGGATAGTCCAAAGCCAAGCCTGCACAGGTACCGAGCAGGAAAAACTACAGCAGATCACTCTTCAAGAGGAGAAGACCTAAGAAGAGGAGCAGATCTAATAGAAAAGTTAAGGGACATGAGAGCCAGATCAAACTGCTCACAGCTATCCTCAAATCTGCCACAGACTCATGCTAAGCTGACTTTTCCTGGTGATCTCCTTTGACTTCCTCCACCTTGTGTTCTCAGAGTAATCAGGCCTGAAGTGGAATGAGAGGAGCCACACTGACAGCTCACACACTAGCGATGATCTAAAACCACCACCAATCCTGCAAGCCTAGGAAACTAACTACAAATAACCATGGATCAAACAAGACAAGACCGAAGATTTTCTAGACAAAATTCAATTCAATTCAATTCAATTTCTAAATAATGTTAACAAACCTTAGTGCAGGGTATTTCACTATACATCAACATATTACATTGTGTCCAAAGCATGTGTGTCCTACAAGCATGCAATAAATTCCTTGTGCAGTTGACAAAAAGGCATTGTGAGCCATCCAATAGATGGTATTCCATCTATGACCCTCATTATTTCATATGTCCTGGCATATGAAGTCAATATCAATGGACATTCTGAGATTGACACACTGGTTTTGAAGTGCAGATGCACTTAGAGCCAGCTTCGGTAACATAAATGCCAGCAATGAGTTCAGGCAAATTATTTTCCATTTTCTTCTGAGGTGTCTTTTAGCAGGATCCTGAATACCAATACCAGAACTTTGTAATTTTCCTTTCATTTTTATCATAAAGTCTCTGGCAGATCTGAATTCTAAAACCTATTTTGGATCCTGACTTGAACTACTCTAAGAGACACTTGCTTAACTTGGCTGTAAATCAACTGAATAAAAATTTATCTTAAAGCTTTGCAGCCATAAACATTCATGTAAAGAATAACCAAAAAATTCAGATAAAAAATTGTTTTATTGCCCTTTTAAGTGCGTTTCTAGAGCATATCTTAAAAAACATCACTTAGAGTCGAATTTGTTTTACTATCAATTTGAAACTTAGCACTGAGAGCCATTTTTTATTTACATTTAAATTAGGAGACACATACAACTAACCTGAAAAAACGCTACTCTTGTTTGTAACATGGAGAGACCATGTAATTCAAAAGTTTTGAAGTACAGAAAGGTTTGCTCACATAATTATCTCTGCACCTCTAAGCCTTGCACCTTAGGGAAGCAGGGTTGGACTGCTGAAGTGATACTAGTGACTATCAGTCACTAATGTAATACTAATACACTAACTGACAAATGCTATTATAAATTGTCCAAAGTTCTCTTGCACAAATGAGAGTGTTTCTGTGAGAGAAACAATCTGTATGTCTGTGCTTTAGGATCTGATGGCCCTTAGGCTTTGCATTTATTCATTTGTCATTTGTTAGTATGTGCCACAAGTAGCAGAAGTCTAAACTGAATATGTAATTTATAAGCAAGTTATTTTCCATAGCTGTCCTCTATAAAACATTTCATCCAGACAAAGGAGGTGTCCTTGCAATCACTGATATAAACCTGCAAACTAAATTTTACTCACTGTCCATGAAATCAAACCTGATTTTTCTGATCAAATCTGATTTTTCATAAAGATTTTAGTAGTCTTTATTTGGTGCACATTCCTATTTTTTTCTTTCACCCTTGTGGATAATTCCTACAAAACCATGACCTCTTTAGCACAATTCATTGAATGTAGGTTTAACAGTTCTTCCTTTACAATTAAACGAGAGTCAGCTCGTTTAGAGAATAGCTTTTTTTCAAAAATAAAATAATACATATTGGGATAATGCCACTTAGGATCAATCTGAGCATCAGAGCTCCTTACAGTACAAAGCAGAACTCTGCCCAACATCTCACCCCCAGCCTAGGAAAACACATACATTTTGGAGGAAAAAAACCTCAAGCCACAAACCTTTCATCAGTCTCTTTCACTGCTCTGTTCTCCTCTGCGTCAGGAAAACTATCTTGGCCAGCTACAACAGTGTTACTGCTGGAGGTGGTTCCTGTATATGAGAAGTGGATAAGAACACCTGTTACATGCAGCAGACAGCATCTGCAAGGCAGTGAAAGCCCATAACCCACAGGGTTTTTCAGCAGCTACAGTCAGAGTGACCATCCTGCAAGTACTCACACACGTGAATGAATGAATGAATGCTGTTCATTCAACTTCTACAAACCAGGACCTGCTGCCATGGCTGGGTGGTGTAAAGTTTACATGCTTTGAGAAGTAGAGTAACAGAATTACGGTTTTTCACTCCTTAACTGAAGCTTGTGCTCAAGAAACATAGTCTGTTGTTTTTCAAGGATTTGGCAAAACAATTACAAGGTTAAATGTGGGGTTGGCTTTTAAGTATATTTGACTACTGCAGCTTGGAAAATGGCATTGGGCCTTTCAAAACAGAACTGCCATGCCACTGAGGCTCTCAGTTTTCAGGAAACTCTGTTTGAGGTATCCACTGTGTTCACCACATTGATGATTTCTTGTTCTGAATAAAACAACCACTAGAGACTGGAGTTTTCTGAAAAGTGGCAGAATTCTGAACAGCATCAAATATTAGTAATATGTTATTAAAATAGTTAAGATAATTAAGCACATGTTAACAAAGCATATACATCATTAGGAATTAAAATCGACTGTAATTTAGACATGGAACAAGGCCCTGAAACTTGTACTTTATGTACACAGTTCTGAATGGATGCAAAAGTAAGAGACTGGTTTTTTTTGCAAAGAGATGAAGACTCAAAAGAGCAGGAGAGCATAAAGAAAACACATTCAGGTCATACCAGAAGCTGCAGCTGAGGCTTTGTTACTGGCAGCAAAACGGTAAAATGGAGGATTATCACAGTGTTGGACTATGGGGTTCACTGGGTCAGTTTGCTGCAGCTCAAAAAGAAGTTCTTCCATTGTCTGAATAGTGTTATTGCGACACAGATATATTGCAACCTTCTTTATCTGTGGAAGAAAATTACAGTTAAACTCTGACTAAAGTGAATTTCCAAAGACATCAATGAATGCTACACTGCAGTTCTGAAATGATCTAGAATGCAAGTGTTGTTCCTGGACAGACAACACAACCTCATACAGGTCATACAGAAATAAAACTTCTCACTTTGACATCAAGATCATTTCCCCAGCAGACAGACTCTATGATTTAATTACTTCAAAGTTTTTGCTTACCATTCACAATGAATTGTTTATGTATATAACTATATAACATGCACATCTACAAAACTGTAGCTGTGGCCACAAAGAGTAAGCCAGGCTTTGAGTTGCTACTTACATCTGCAAGCAAAGTAATAGCAAATAGAAGAAAGGCAGAGCAATTATGTATACAGACTTCATGTATCCTAATTTGAAAAATCTGAGAATATAACTTATAGAAAGTCTGGAAATTTCTATAAATCTTTAAACGAAATCTCAAACCTGCACTGCAGCAATGAGGACTGTTGAGATACTGAGACCAAATTCAGCTGAATTCTTGAGGGAAAAAACCCTGATCACTACTTAAAGCAGAGACTTTCTCCAGGTCAAAACCACTTGATTCATAAACTGCTGGAGCTGGAAGACTGTATGGGGAATATCTCTCTGTGCTTGCCTGGTTGTATTTAAAGATGTCCCTAAACAGATGCTTATAGGGGAGCCAATATATTAAACTGAACAGCCTGTTGCCCCCCCCCAAGTATTGCTGTTCTTAAATACTTCCATTAAAATAACTTCCTTACTTCTCTTTGCCTTTATTTTTATTTTTTCCTTAGAGAAAATGCATATATGCAAAGTCTCTTTTACTCTACTGTGCTAAAAATTACCCAGGGACTTTCCAGAGAGAAATCCATCTCCTTCCTGAGGCTCATTTCTGGTTGGGCTCACAGTGCCACTTTCAACTTCTCTCACGGCTGAAGGGGTCATGTTCCCAACACTGAATCTTTGCTGAAGAGGTTTCTGAACTGTAAATACTCTAAGAAATCTTTCAGTACATAATGTGAAAGAATGGACAGCTCAGCAATTTTTACTGGGGCACTGGGAAAAAATGCTTAAAGGAAACATAAGAGACAAAGCAATTAATTTAGATGATAAAAAAAAATTAAAAATGTACGTCAGGCATGCTTTTGGCTTGGACCCACACAGGGAGAACAGATGGCTGAAGGCACAAAGCAGCTGGTGACTGCCTCGGGGCACTGGGGGCTCCTAAAGGAGATGGGTAAACTGGCAATCTTGCAGCTCTGTGGTCTTTTAAGCCCTGGTGACCTGGAACACTGCTGATAAACTGTCCAAATGATCTTTATTTGCCAATGTGTATCTGTTATCTACGTGATAATGGAAGACACATGTTTATGCTATCAGCAGTCTTGTGTAGTTAACAGAGTTAGGTAGGATTTCTTATCTGTAAACTCCAGGGCATTAGCAAAACACTGAGCAGATGCATGTGATAAGACCAGTGTATTTTCCTACTCCAGACAAAGCTATCAGTGAAGGAGTGACTCATAAGCACAGTCAGGCTTCCTACAGAAGCAAAAAACTTTTTCAGATTTTGCAAAATCTGATAATCAGACTTTAAACTCAACATTACAAAACACAGACTAACTGGGCGGCAGCAAACATGGGAACCTTGTCAGCAGCTGCTGCTGCCACCAGCCACGAGAAGCCTGGGTGGGAGACCAGAAAAGTCCCACAGGCAAAATAGGAGATGCTGAGCAGATGAAGCTGGAGATGTCAGAACAGATTGCTCTCTTTGTGAAGTAAGAGGACTGTACTGTCCTGGAGGAGGACAGGACTGTGAAAGTCAAGGCTTTGAGGCAAAAAAAGAATTTGAAGAAAGAAGTGCACTGAGTGGAGGGGGTTTGAAGAAAGGCTGTTCAGAGCTGTGGCATGGCAACAGTTATGGAAAAAAGGAGGTGCTGAAAGCTTTGGCTTGGCAAGTATCTGGATGGGAGATAAGATATGTGAGGGGCTCCTGGGCAAGAGGCGACAGGGTTATCAGGGTTTTCCGGGCAGGCTACATTAGGAGTCTGACATATACTCAGCACAGGACTACTCCTTCCTCTCAGGAAACTGCCCCTGTTCCTTTTGTAAGCTCTTAGAAAAGAGGGTAACAGCCCTCAGTTTCTGTCCTGTCTCTAACAGGTGATTTCCACTTGTTCTCTGCCAACATAGTTGGAGACCACCTTTGGGCCTAATCCCAAGTCTGTCATAGACTGTAGGATGAGGCAGGCTGGAAAGAAGTTGGGAAGTCTCTCATCTAACCTCCTGCTCAAAGCATGGTCAACACTGAATGGAAAGTCTCTGTAACAATTGAGGGAAAGATCTTATTTCAGTTCAACCCCTTTGTTTTCCTCTCATATAAACCTTGAGCTTGTTCTTAGACCAATTCCACTTTCAAATTTTTCTACTTTTGACTAGCTAGGCATATCTATACATTGATTGGAGAATACAGAACAGTAAACCCTACAAATGAAAGGAAACAAACAGGATGCCTGCAGAACAACAACAACATTTTGAGGATTTTTACAGGCTTTTTTACTTTCTTTATTCTAATATGCATAGCAGTCGTCATAAACACTTTGGGCAAACTATTATTTCAGCAACTGTAAATGAAGTATGTTTATGGGGCTTTTTAGATAAATTCATCACATTAATAGTAATTTCAGATTTATTTTGGGGAAATAAATGAAAAGAGGCTAACTAATAAAACAACATATTGTAATTGGGCTGGAAAATTCACTAAATTTAGATTCTGTTTCACTCAGCAACAGAGCAATAAGGAACATGGGAATGGAAGTAGCCTGGTTTTCTCAGGCAGCTCTGATTTTATTTTAACTTGAATACTAACATTATCCAGCACAGTTTGAGTTGCACATTGCAGCAACTGTTAGATAATTTATGACAGTCATGCAGATGCAGAAGTTGATATGGTAAGGAGCTTATAAAAGTTAACTATCTTTTGTCTCTTGAGATGTCCCACAGAAAGCTCTAGTCTGCTAAAGAAAAGGATGTAGCATTTTCTGGCAATTTATGGACAGTCTCTGTTACTGTTCCCATTCACAGACATGCAAGGTTTCTCTTTGCTTGAGAGAAACCCACCTCTCACTTGCAATGGGGTGTGCTCTGCTGGTGCAGGCTGAGATTTGAAGTACTCAATTTCTTTTTTTAAATTTCAGTTTCCTGGCACGTTTATTCCTGCCATTTAATTTCGTACAGTGTGTTAGGGAGTATGTTGCTATTTCTTGGTTTTGATACAGAAATTAATTTTCTGCAGGTAATATCTGTTTCCTTCACTACAACCCGTGTAATCAGCAGTAAAGAAAATAAAGTGCAAAGACTTACATAGGGTAAAAGGATGGTATCACTGCTAACACCACACAAACTAATGAGGAACTGCAGTGTTATCCTAAGGTTGTTACTCCATTTTTCATTGTTGGCCAAAGCATTCCAGACATTTTCCATCTCTGGTCCAGGAATTTCATCTCCATACTGCAAAGAATCATAGGCATACATTCCTTGAAATATGCAGACTTCCAAACTAAAGCATGTTCTTCTAGAACATTTTCTCATGCAAAAAAAACCCCAGTAAAATGCTGTAAAAAGTTACAAAACAGTATTTAAAAACACTATCTGACAGATTTCAGAGCATAAACTCCATTTAAAACTATTTAGGTTCTGATCCACAAAAGGACTTGAATCATAAGAGAAAATAGAAGTCTTGAGGACTCTAAATTCTAAAAGTATTCCTAAAATTAATCAGGTTTTGTTTGACTGGTACAGAGTGTTCCAGTGTAAAATTTCTGGTACTGGAGGGAAGAAACAAAAGTTTGACAGGTTGGTTTCTTTGTTTGATTTGTTTTTTTACCTTGGCTGTCATATACATGAGATTATTAAGAACCAGGGAGGTGGCCTCAGGTGAGCCCCAGCCATTGCCTTTTAGTCCACTTGTGACTGCTATTTCCCCATCCTTGTCCTTCAGTTCATCTTCTGGAGTGGTAGGGCTTGAGCCAGGGAGGAGCAGTCTGTTGTCTACCAGTTCAATATTATGAAGCCATGGTAGCAGATAGGTAAGCATGATCTGTCTTCCATTTGGATGTGTTGTTGGAAATCGCTGGCTTACCTCTAAAACAGTAAGAGTTGAAAAGGACAATGTATTAATTTATGATGGGGACCCTAAATACACTGTTTAAATCACATTTCTGACATTTGTTAGACTACCTGATGGTTTTTACTT
Organism: Dicaeum eximium; assembly: GCA_013396995.1. Classification (NCBI taxonomy): domain Eukaryota; kingdom Metazoa; phylum Chordata; class Aves; order Passeriformes; family Dicaeidae; genus Dicaeum; species Dicaeum eximium. The sequence continues at coordinate 3,961,434 of VWZP01002845.1, forward strand.
TGCACACCACAAACATTTAAAAAAATGTTCTTGAATTTCCTGAAAAGAAACATGGAATTAATGTTCAGTAATAGCAAGCAATTGGTCATGTCTTCTGTCTAAAATAACTAACTCAGTCTGGGCTTAGAAACAGAAAGTCACCCCTTGTTACTGTGCCATGTTATATATTAAGTAAGGTGGATGTCAATAGAGGAAAAAGGATAATTCAGTTACTGGTGGTTACTTTACAATTCCAAGAGCTTCTGGAGAATATACGGAAGTGTTCTGCAGATTAAAAATGTGTCATTGGCCTCCAGGTTTCTATGCTATAGTTTAAATAATAAGGCACTTATTATACTGAGTTTACAAAAAAACCCTTGCATATATTGGGATCCTACTTCCTGTGGGAATGTCTGTAAAATTCATAGTTGGCTGTCAGTTCAGGAATTCTTTCATATAGCACTTTATATAGTTTACAAAAAAAAAAAAGAACTGGCACTGTAAGGCAAAGGGATTTGGAAAATCTGGGATAAGAAATACAGCTTCCTGCCAAAGTGAACCACATTATCTCTCTTTACCAGAATTCTTCTGTAAAATCAGCAGAGCAAACATTTCCTTTTTTTACTCACTCCCTGGCTTTTAAAAATCATGAAGACACACACTGTTCTCTCCTCCTTATGATTCTAGATGTACAGAAAGGAGGTCTCACTTGGACTGCAATATCCTGTATATCTGAGATTTTTTAAATGACACAGTCATTACAGCAACATGAGTAGACGACAACAGAGATAACGAACAGCATTGGCTTAATGACAAATGAGCCATCAGAATTTCCCTATGCCAGTTATTTATAGCCCATGGTATCTTGGGCACTGAGAAATGTAGAGGGTGATGTATTGTTCCTTTAGCCTCCCTCCAGCCCCTACAGACTGAGTAAAAACAACAGAAAGGGATTTTGAGAGCCAGTAAAAATTCCCACGATTACAGACATTTGCGTTCTGTTATTTAAAAACTAGAGCAACACACAACATTGATTAAACCAGACAGATATGTCTCAAAACATCATTGTTCCCAGGAATGGCCTCACAGTGGGCATATTCTGAATTGTGCTCCTGCAGGTCTCATTCTTTAACATTTTTCTTAGTAATCCTGAAAATACGTATTTCTGATAAAATTAGAAAATGCTGAGACATGCAGATGTGGCAAATAGCAGAAGGTAGAGATCACTCAGAGTGATTTGAATCATTGGTAGAACTGGACACACGCAATCAATCTGCCCAAAGTTAATGTTTATATACAATGAAGAAATACATCCCTACAAGGATGATCTTTGTAAAGCCACTCGTAAGAAGAATCGCATGAGAACCCATCATAGCAGAGTTTGCCAACATCATTTTAACTCACTCGGGGCACTTGTAATTCCAAAGTTACCCTAAGATCACATAAGTGGCACAGAGTCCCCAGAGAGGGTTTCTGTACTTTGTGTGAGTACCTCTAGGAAATATATATTGGATTCCTAAATCTGATTTGACCTGAACCAGAATAAAACCAGGTTAAGCTAAATTTATAAACAGAACTGTGGTTCAAAATGGTACCAGACTAGCATTTGTACAAAAATGTAAAGGAGATGAAAAGTCAAATAAATATAGGTACCTGAAAAAAGTGGAAGGGTAAGTTCAGGATACATCCTTGCTAGTTCATATGAAAGAAGGGCAAGTGAGACACTGTAAAGAGGTGGCAATGGACCATGTGTCCCATACAAGATACTGCCTGGTCTTTGCTCAGCTACCTTTTTTGAATAAACAAAAAGCTTTGATTCAAGGATCTATGAAAGACAAAAGAAAAAAAAAAAAGGAATGAGACAATAAAAATTAATTACATTGGGAAATATCAGCATTTGAAGTTTAGCTATCAGAGAATGCTCTATATGCTTCAGAGTATATACTCCAAATATGAAAGACACAATAACATTCATTTTTATATAAATATTCGTGCAAGTTTTTATAGCTAAGACAAAACCGATTGTTTCTTTTCAAAACAAAACTAATGTGCAAATAACAGTACTTTATACAAAGTTCACCAAAAAAGTCTCCAAGGATAGGAGGAAAAAATAAATAGCTGATACATGCCTGCATAAGTTGCATGGAAATTTCATAAATCTCTCTGTTGGTGTCAGATGCCTTGAACAGCACCAAATTTAAAAGCGTCACGATATCAAAAGGATAGTTCCTAGAAGAATAAACAGAACTTTTTGTGAATACTTGTGAGGAATGCAGATTATATTCACTCTGATTTACTTTGTAATATGGTCTAAAGAGAATGTCATCTTTCTTTTTTTCTCTTCTACCATCAGAATATGGGAAAGGGAGCTCTTATGAATACACGCTGCTTGATCAAAGGACCATCTGGTGAATGGGAAGAAAGAAAGGATTATTTATAATTACCTCGGACTAATGCTTAAGAATGCACTGAGTTACCCACAATGAGAAATGCAATACCTGTATCTATGACTGTCAATTCATTTTAATTTATAAGATAAACTGTTTACAGGACAGGCTGACACTCATGAAAGAAAATGGGGAGCATGAAAATTTCCAGGGATAAAGAATTTCTTAAGCCAAGCTGCAATTAAAATAGTCCCTTTGGACGAAAGACACTATCTCTGACATGAACATTCTGAGATACTACACAATTCTAGGAAAATTGTTTTCAAAGAGTAAACAGGAAGAATTGCTTCAAAAAGTCTGCTATCTATAAATTCAGCATCAATTGTAAGGTTAAACATATCAAAGCTTTAATGAGAATACTGTTAGAGGAGTAAATCGCACATCACAATATTTGGATTTGCACTAAATAGGTTTCTGTTTTCTCATGATGACTTTTAAATGCACTGATTGAATTGTGAACCACCAATTTATCACCCTAGATGTCAGCTACAATACTCCTGGATGGCTGCAAGATGCCTATTTGGACTTTTTAATATGGCAGATACATGTGTGGCATGGGACATTCTTGGTAATTCCATATACTAGCTGCAAGCCAAGCTCTGTAACTGGCTCTTTGCCCTTCCACTGCTTAAAAAATAAATACAAGAAGAAAAGAAATGAAGGGAAGTGTAGAAAGTTGGATGGGCATCACCAGTTGCTGCTCATTTCACAGGTAGTTTGGGCAATGGTCTCCTGATACATTTTGATAGATGATAGAGGAAAAGCTATTAACAGCTTTCAAATATTAATAAAAATTCCCAGCTTGCTAGAAAGAGGACTTTCCATTCAAAATAAATCACAAAGATCATACTATCAATTTTACTGTAAGAACGGAAAAGATTAATTTTTAGATCACAGTGGCACAGGTAACACAATTTGAGGAAAAAAGACTGGCTGAAACTGCTATGTTTCTGTGTTCATTAAAATAAAAACCCTGTTAGCATAACTGAATTTGCAAACACCTAATTCCATTCATATTTTAAAAATCTTAATGTAACAGAGCTTCTAGTCTAGTTGTTCCTGCGAGAACAAAACAGTTTTGCAGGAAAACTATGAAAAATGTGACTTATTTTCATTTTCTGAATCCCAGTTATTTCTCTATTGAGTATTTCTCCATGCTGATCAGACATCTTGCCAAATTATTTTTGTGAAGAGTAAATTTTCACATTTATTTTAATAATATGCAAATTACTGCATTATATAATTTCTCTATCAATTTTGTCTTTGAAAATAAAAAAAGGGATAGAGTCTTATGAAGGCCCAACAGAAAAGAAATATTTGTATTCATGTCTTCATGTAGCTTGTGCTTGCTCAGCATTAGCAGTAATGATACCAGTTGACAGAAAAGGAACTAAACTAATCAAAGGAAAGCCAGTTTAGAAAAAGAACATGACTTTCAAGATAATGACAAGTCAAAATAATGACTTTCATGCCATTGACATTTCAAACATTTTTCCTTTTATAAAAACCATGCCAAATCTCTTGAAACTGGATTTATGTCCTACATTCAAATAAAACTGTTGTAGCTTTTTTTGCATCTTTCTGAGCAAAATAGCATAAAAATTTCCCAGATTTCAAATATACTTGTGGTAAGAACATCTTCTACCAAGCACATCACTTTGTTTTCAGAATCATGAAAACCAAGCGGTACAGTCCCAAGAACTGTTTGAGAAGATATGAGTGCAACCAACAGCTCCTAACAATACAGTGAGCTGAAACTTCACTTTTCTTTACATTTCAAAGTGTAGATTAATAAATTAATTAATACCTGCTTCCACACACAGTTGCAATGGCTTTGAAACACCCAGAGGCAAGCTGGTATGATCCTGTGTAACATCGATCTATAGCCCAGTTGAAGAGATTGATTTGATCAGGATTCAGTTCTAGCAACAGGACTACAACTTCACAGCCAAGCTGGTGAACCTGAGCAAACATCAAAACATGATTGATGGGGTCAGATATGTTCATTCTCTAAAATTCTCAGAGTGACACAGGCAAAACAGGGTGAAAATGGAACATTCAGATATGTTAGAAGAAATCACATTTGTAATAAATTTATTTTAGGGACAGCAGAGTTGGAATGTGACTCAGGTTTCAATATTCATCACCTGAAAAAGTGGTACCTACACATAAATGAAATAAATTTTCCAAAATTAGGCACAACAACAAAAAATAGCAGAATTTTTGGAAAATCTAAGATACTTGATAGGTGTTCTTGGGCAACCTCCTTTTATATCAATTAACTGACTTGTTAACTGACTTCCCACTTCATGTGAATTTCACAGTGACAAACTTTCATGTTTATCCTTCGTTTGACTAACACAGAAGCAAGGCAGACAAAGAAAAATACCTTTTACAAGATGAAAACTTGTATGTTTAATCCAACTACATCAAGCAATCTAACGACTCTCCCTACAGACTGTGAATCCCTTAATCCTGGTACCACCGCTGCTACAAACACATCATAACTAAGGCTTGGACTTCACATTCTTTCAGTACAGGATAGTGTAGGTACACCAAACACTAATGCCTATTAATATTCTGTCACTGAGTGTAGGTGACTGCTTGTAGAGACTGCATATCACTTGCACATATAGCTCTGTCCCTACCAACATTCCAAAATCCCATGTAATTTCTGAAGGATTTTCTCTGCAGCTATTATTTCTTTCTTTAGATTGTTCAACCTTTTTTTTCCCTTATTCAAATACCATTCCCACAGCCTCTATCCTCTAGCTGCTTCACATGCATTTATTTAGGTTCTGCTATTTACCTTTCCTTAGCAGACTTATGTATGCTGGCATGAGAGTTTTAGGGAGAACAGCAGGACAAAGTGCAATATACCAAAAGGGAAAGATTGTTGTCTCTCTGTCTCTCCACTTGATAAATCACCAGTCTATTCCTACCTAATCAAAGAGGCAGTCCAATCAGCTACAAACACGGAACTATGACTGTGTAGGTACAAAGTCAAAGCTCATCTTCACAGACATGGAAAATGGCAAGAATAATTCATTACATGTTCTCTAAGAACCAAAAAACCTCACTTTACAAAGTCTTTACTCAGTACAGTGAGTCATTGTCCATCAGCGTGGCATTTTGGTCAGTACTTACACGTAAGTCTTGACAAGCCAGAATGTTATCAAGCCATTTGTAAAGGTATCCATCGGGGGAAAGACCAACATTATCAAACACAGGTCCGCAGCAGAGCACAGCTGACATGGCCTAGAAACACATGAAACTTCACTTACACAAAAAGTAACACAACAAACCTTTCACAACGATTTGACTCCAGGCTAACAGGTCTGCCACTTGCTTTCTGCTTTGAGGGAACTATGGTGAAAACGGTAAGAGCTGACTGACTGCTAGAATTCAATAATTATTTTGCTACAGATTTTACTGGATTCCGGATCATGCCCAAAGCATTTTGGGGGGAGTACCGTCTTCAAGATACATTTTATCATTTTACCCAGTATTCACAAATCAAGCTACAAAACCAATTAAAATATACTCAGATGTTTCAATAGTATGTTACTGCAAAAATGAAAACTCTTACAGCAAGTGGGGCAGCTTGCATAAGGACATAAGCTATTACTTTCCCAGCTTACTCATGTAGGGGAGTTGCAACTAGTTTTGCCACAGAAGAGGTACATTATTACTGAGCGTGTCTCCAGCCAAGTGTGGGAGGCATTCCTGAGATGTACATTGGTACAGGTTCAGTATCCTGAGGTACTGAATTGGAACTACACCTAATTTCAGAGCCTAAGATCTCCTTGCTGAATCTGCTAACCCATTAATGAACAGCTAAGTAAAATTTCAAAATGCACTCTGGTTTTTAAAATAATTAGCTTTTAAAAAGCGTCAACAAAGAAAAAAAAGAATTTAACTTCAGTGCTACATTCTGTGATACCACTGTACATTTACATATAAGCATGTAAGTTTGCATCAAGTATGCCAATTCAAATTTCTTTGAAGTAAAAGGAAATAGACCCCACAACAACTTGTATCTTCACTGAAAAATTGCTGTTACTGGTTTGTACAGCACAACTTTAGTACCTTTAATGCACAATACTGGTATCTTGTAATCTGGTGATTTCTATCACTGTAACGGTCCAGTGGTGTGAACATAATACTGAAAGGTCCTGCCCACTGGCTGAATAAGATGAACAGGTGATGCCTCAAGCTCTGCTGAGGGAACAGAAATCTCCTGTGGTGAACTAAGGGAACAGAAATAGAAATAGTTGTGATTTGTTAATATTAAATACACATTCATGTGGCACAATGATGACATGATTTTTTCAAATTTCTACAAAAAGGGAGGGGTTTTTATATGTTCAACATATGCGTACTCCAAAGTATCTAAACTCCTTTAAAAAATCTAACCAAGTTAGTAAGATGCATCTTATTTCTAAGAACCTTCAGTTCTGAATTAATGTGTAGTTATACAAACAGGTACATCTGACTATAGAAAAGCATTTAAGAATCTAATTATAAAATCAGGGTTTTTCACTGCCTCCTGCATTCCTTTAGTGGCAAATATTTACTTGGTTTTTCCAATTCTTTAAATTTGAGCTTAAACAATACATGTGTCTTACTCTAATACTGTAAATACAGTAGGGATAATTAAAAAAACCCAACTTGGTGGCTCTTTGTTTATGACAAATACGTAGTATATATTCTGAACAGCTGAGTTATCTGAGCAAATGAAAAACAAGCCTCAGACCTCATCTTCCAGTAATTACATTCAGGCCTTTAAAGCAGAGGCTTTTTTTGCTTTTTTGCTCATGTAATTATGTTGTATTTCTGAAGTGATATTGCAATATATAAAAAGCATGAAATCAACTGGATAAATTTTTGTGACACAACTGGACTCACGTAACATGGGATACTGTCTCAACACCTTGGGCAAGTTTTTAACTGCATTTCATATTGCATGTTGTCTACACGTACTTGTATTTTTCAAGGCCTGTCTGAGTTTATGAAGTCTGGCAATCAAGTCAGATGGGAGAAAATAAGGTCTTGTGCCAAAGAAATCCAGAGTCCCTGGAGGTCACAGACAATTTCTTTGCTAGGCTTTTACAGAGATGATTCTTAGACATGACTATTACAAGCTTCATCAGGCTTTATTGGTATTTTTATTTCAATCTTAGTAGACTTCTGAACACTTTCTTTTTCTACATTCCACTTTACATTCATTACATGAAAATTCACAAGCAGTGAAAAAAGCACAGAAAAATAAAAGAAACAAAAAATTACTTTTCCAATAGCTGTATTAAGTGCATAATTTAGCTCCATACCTGGAACACACTGAATCAAGTTGGCAATCATTGCACTGAAATGTGCTCTCATGTCCTTAAGGATCTCGACTTCTTTATCATTTTCAGCCTCTAAAAGCATGCGAGTCAGATCAACATACTCTAAGAACAAGGCTCCAAGGGCTAGTGTATCTCTTTCTAAGGCTCCATTTGTACTAGAATAAAGGAAAGTTGCACATTAATATAGAATAACAGAATAGTTATGCTACAATTTTCTGCAGAAATGCATGCAAATCTCCCCATATCTGACAGACCACACAATTCTTCAAAGAACCTACTGACAATCTCAGTGTGGCAAACACTGAAGATTGTTTCACATAAAAAATCAATATTTATGATGAGTGATAACCCTACCTGTCACTTATAACACCAGCATCAGCAAGGAGTTCAAAAATTCGCAGTAGCTGCAGTCTTAGTAGATCTCGTCGTTCTCGACGTTTCTTGTTCTTGGAATTTAAAATAACAACCATGTTTATATACATAGGTGTACACATTAAAAACTAGTAGCTTCAGAAATGCCAGTATTGTAGTGAGATTTAAGAATTCCAGCTCAAGAATTTTCTTCATGTAGGAACCTGAGTACCTTTGGATATTGCACTATAACATTGTGCTTATACTTATAAAGAACTGAATATGATCAATTTTTGTCTTTGTAACTATTCATGAAAAAATTGTTAACACTGCCTTAGTACTTACTGAAAATGTAATAATGAAATACTGGATAAAAATAACGAATATTCAAGGTTGGTGTACCAACAATCTATGCTATCTTCAGGTAACAGGGATATTCATGTTAGTTTAACATCATCTAGTTTGGGTGCTGGAGGCACTTATAGTGCAGAACATATATCCAGACCTGAGGAAGGTATCTTAGTGCTTAGCCATTCCTGGACTTGGCAATGCTGCAGCACACCATCACTCACGTTCAAGTGAGCTCCTAGCAGACACCCCTCCAGTCCAGTGTGGTGTGTGTTGACTGCAGGGGTTTTGCCCACAGCCACGTCCTCCTCCCACAGAACAGAACTGCATGGTTGCTAACTGGCTCATTGTATCTCGCTGTTTTCTAGAAAGCTGTGCTTTCTGTCTTCTTCCTGGAAAGATGTGAATGCAACAAGGCCTGCTCTTTGCTGAAAGGCTAGATTGACTTGTTTGTATTCTGTATCTCCCCTGAGCAAGAAAAACATAAGAAGGTAAAAAAGCTGCTGTTGCACTCAAAGAAACAAGAAAAGCTCAGAGAAAATGCAGATTTTGCTCTTCAAAACTGAGCAATACTGAGGTCAAAGGCTTATCTTTTCTAGGACTCTGGCTCTGTCCATGGCCAGCAGTAGATGTATGGGAGAACAGAATGATGCTTTGTCTGGTATTCTGACCCAGAATTGGCTGAATTGCAGCATCCCAGCCAAAGGTTTTATTCAAATAATTATGCCATTTGATTTGTTCTATTCAGAGCCCTGTTTTTCTCCTGTTACACCTTTAAGGCTCCAGGAAGCACATGTAGAGAAAAAGCAGTTTTACTGTAATACAGTATTCACCAGACGCAGCTGCCTCCTGCAGCAGGGTCAGAGGTGATCTGGCAAGCTCCGTGCCAGCGCCCACAGGGCGGATCTTGTGTAATGTCCATTTTGGTTTATCCCTGCAGCTCCTGGCCATGCTGGGAATTCTCTTCCTAGTCACAGCATATGTTCAAGGACATTGTTTCTGGTGTGTTGGATACCTGCCTGCTGACATGGAGGCCTGCCATGTTCTCTACAGCCACACAACCCGTACAGTCACTCCCGGGTTTCCAGGTGGCACTGCTTTGCAGGAAGGTGTCCCATTTATTCATATCAGGAAAAATACAGGAATTAACATTGCAGTCTCTTGTTCTCGTATTCCTCTACTGACAATTCCAGGTGCTAAATTTGCTCTTGCTGCACACAGTAAACCTCTGAATTCTTGCAATTCCTTTCCTGAGGGTACACTGGATATGTATGTCTCCAGAAAAGGCTTTTCAAGTTTAAGTTGTCTTAAATGGTGCACAGACAAAATGTGGAGGCAAGTGGCTGCATTAAGGTGTATTAATCCACTTCTGCTCAGTATCAAAACAAGTGACCTTCAAATCAGTGACTTCAGAGGGATGGAAGCCACACAAGTCAACTGAGGTGTGAAACAACGCAGAATGGAAATGATTGTGGATGTTTACCAGACACAGAATTATTAATAATTGTCCATGAGCCATCTCAGATTTCTATCTTGGAGCCAGATGGAATGGTCCAAAAGTGAGACAAGGAGGCAAAACTGAGCAGAACTTGAGTCCAGTACTGAAGCTCTCTACATGGCTTTTCTGTTTAGCTGCATAGACACATCCTGTGCCTAAACCCCTTACTGAGGCTACAGATTTTATCACCAGAGGTTTTTAAGAACACAAAATACTTTCTTGCATGGATTGGAAGATCTGTTGGGAACCCTTCCACCACTACTTTCTCTTGTAACAAAATATTTTTCTACGGTGAAGGGGAAAACTCTGATGAATTTGTCAGTTAACTGATTGTATTTGGAATGAATCCTGTGCCATGTGATCCAGGATGACCCTGCCTGAGCAGGGAGGTACGACCACTTCGGTCCCTTCCAGCCATTCGGTGAATCTGTGATTCCATGAAGTTGAAACAGGTGACCCTCCCTGCCCTGAAAATAAAAGCACATCTAAACACTGCTACAAAATGTGCTTGTAGCTCAGCTGCGTGAAAACTTTTTTTTTTTTTTTCCAGATACTGAAAGTGAATTTCCAACATATCCAAGTTCCATATTGGATGGGAAAATTTTCCTTGGAATGGAATTCTATATTGTACATTTCAGATCACTGATAGAATTTAAATTAAACTGCTACACCTTTAAGGCTCCAGGAAGCACATGTAGAGAAAAAAACCCTCTGTTTTAATGGAATTATTTTAAATTATGCAATTAATAAAATTCTTGTTGCACACAAAGCTTAATTTGCGAGTTAGTGCAAAAGACTATATATGTATTTCAAATAGACAAAATTACTATTTTCAAATAATTTTTCATTTTAACAAAATGAGTACATTTGATTTTGCAACTAACCTCTGGTCTTCTTTCTAGGGCTTCTTTCATTAGTGGATGGAGTTCTTCTACTAATTCCCTAAATTAAAAAAACATAAATACTTGTAAACAAAATCTAATGTCCTTTGAAAAGCATAAATATTTTATCCAACATATAAAAATGAAGCTCTAAAGTGCAAATAAAAATTTAAATATATATCTAAGTTACAACAAAAATAAAGTACTTGTATTATAGGCAAATAACTGAGAATATGATAAGTGGAGAAATACCTGAAAACCAGGGAATTTGTTCTTCCAAATCCTAATACAAGGGATTCTGTTATTTCTATGCTTTCAAGTCTCATCAAAGGAACTAGCTGCTTTAGTAAGACCCCAACAGATGGAGTTCCAATAGCCTAAAATATATTAAAATATTGTTGAATTTAATTGTCAGGATATCAATATTAATTAAACAGATTTTTTTTTTACAAACAAACATTGTCTGAGAATCAATACATACTTTAAAAACATGCTGGAATGATTTTACTGTAATGGATATTAATCCACCAGTCTAACTGGATGTCTGTTACCTGACAATCATCTCAATAATGCCTAAGAATTAAATACATTTGGGAAATCTCTTTGCTTTAGTACAGATTATTGTAAATTACTTAATTTGTTGCTTAATTAAAATATTCCAGTAATTGTATTTGTGTAGCTACAGCTCCTCTCAAGTTGCTACTACTTGAAAGTGTATTTTATATATGATTGCTTCTGATAGGCATATATCCAACAGGAATACAATTTGCATTTGGAAATCTGCTTTATTTCCTGATGTTTTAAATTTATGAATTGGAGTGCTCTACAGAAAAAGAAAGGAGATGACAAACTAAAGTTAACTTCAAAACACGTGTTCAGACCTTTTGTATGCACATCGCCCAGAATGCAAAAAAAAAAGCAATATATTGAAAACAGCACGGCTTTTGCCAAATATTTACCAACACATCATATCATACAGATGTTTTAATTGTTAATTATGTGTTATGTAGTTTGCCTATATCAAAATATTCCCTAACTGAAATACTTTCATCAGGATAGAATTTTGCATGTGGATGCAGCTTAAAATTCCCCTGCACAAAGAGTTAACTTGTAAGAGGTTGCATCACCTTATTATCGTAGTTCATTGTTCCATCAGGGGTGGTGGCCATGATCTCTGGTGTTGAAGCACGCAGGTGTCCTGGGCTCATAATACTGGGCTTTGCTACTCCAAAACACAGAATAAGGTAGTTTCTCCACAAAGTAACATAGTTGTCTCCACTGCTTGCTGTACTTGTTTTCTTTGCATTAACAGGAATACTGGAATTTAAAAATAAATTATAATTATTAAAACAATCTTCCAGTCTTGATTACAACTACTAAAGTCTTAATTACAGTACTTTAAAATACTTTAAGAGGGAATAAATCATGCTATATATCTACCAGCTGCAATTCAACATGACATGATACACAGGAAAGATTAACAAAGGTAGAAAACCAGAGTTTTCCACCCTACATGTTGCAATTATGAAACTCAAACCTGCATGGCACCAATTAATGTGTGGCACCTTGCAGGATGTGTGGACTGATACTCAAACACGAGACCAAAGAAAAGTTTATATTAAAATCACACAGCCCATACAAAAGGAAGTGAAATACAGATTGTCACTTACTTTGGATCCACAAGAGGCATTATCAGCTGTAGCCTTGTGAAGGCGTATGGCCAAGCATAGCTCAGAGCTGTAGGACAGTGTTTTGGTAGATTCTCCTGCCTAAGAAAACTGAAGAGACAGAGAACCCATGGGTCTTTAACTGACTGTGCAAAAATCCAGACATGGGAAGGGCTTTTCACATCGTAATGGCTATTTACTAGGACAGCATTCCACTCCACCAGCCACTGCAAATCCACGCTGTGTGTTAATGGGATTGTTGTCTGCGGAGAGAAAAGATAAATTAACACTCCTTGCTGTACTAGTCACAAACCAGGCACAGAGGCAACACATTTGCTTTGGTTTATTATTAATGAACAGAATGAAAGCACAAAATTCAAACCTTGGCCTCTAGACATGGCAACACCCAAACCCAGGTGCTGCCATTTCAGACAAATTTCCTAATTCCTGTATTATGAAGTCAGAATGTCTCTTTCTTGCTCGGTTTCTGTTTTCAGATGCAGAGGAGCCCAACCTCCCCACCAGTTTAATGTCCCCTTCTGTGCTTTTTGGCTGGGTTAGAGTTTATTTTCTTCACAGTGACTGGTGTGGGGCTGTGTTTTGATTTCTGCTGAACACAGGGTTGATAATACAGAGATGTTTTTGTTATTGCTGAGCATGGCATGCACAGAGCCAAGGCCTTTTCTGCTTCTTGTACTGCCACGCTGATGAGGATGCTGGGGGTGCTTGGGAGGCTGGGAGGAGACACAGCCAGGACAGGTGACCCCACCTGACCAAAGGGAGATTCCAGAATCTATGGCATCATGCTCAGTATATAAAGTGGGGGAAGAAGGAGGAAGAGGGACGTTTGGAGTAAAAACATTTGCCTTCCCAAGGCACCGCTATATATGATGGGGCCCTGCTCTCCTGGAGATGGCTGAACACCTGCCTGCCCATGGGAACTGGTGAATTAATTCCTTGTTTTGCTTTCCTTGTGTGCATGGCTTTTGCTTTCCCAGTTAAACTGTCTGTATCTCAACCCATGAGTTCTCCAGCTTTTACTCTTCTGATTCTCTCCCCGACTGCACTGGCAGGGAAGTGAGTGAGCAGCTGTGTGAGGCTTGACTGCTGGCTGGGATTACTTTTTTCAGCACCCAACATGTGGCTCAAACCCACAGCCCTGGAAAGGGCACTCAATGTGGCAAGGACCATTTGCTGCTTTAAACTTAATCAAGCTGAAAAGTGCCCCCAGACTGATTGTTCCCACCCTCTGGAAATGGACCTTTCACTAATCTATGGGACAGCATGCAAAATCAGTTGTCTTATGTATCAGTTCTTCTACTGACACATTTTAATTTAAAATGTTCAATCTGCTTCCTCTGATGCATGTCAGACACATCAGGCCCCCGAGAGAGTGAAAGAAGAGGTTCACCCCTGCTGTGAATTACTCTGGAGCTCACGCTCAGGTGTGCAGGCAGGGCCACTTCCTGAGGACACAAGGGAGCCAAAGCTTATTCCCTTCTCAGACTATAGCAGCGAGTGCCTCCAGCATTAGGTGGTGCTAGCGATAAGACTTTTTCAACTGTTCTTTTTTCTGTATGCGGTATCTTCCATATCCATAGCGCAATTATTTTCATGGAAAAGATCTGGGACATTGTGGACCCTTGGAGCTCTTGGGTAGATGGCTGGAGCCTTAAAGCTGTATTTCTTTGATTTTTAATAGCATTACTTTTTAATATTTGATGTCTGATATTTGTTGTGTAAACACAAGCAGTAACAGTAAAGTAGTACTTACTGAATCTGAAACAGCCACATGAATAAAGCTTTCAAGAATAGAAGAACTCAACTGATCCATGACATCAATCATAGGTCTGTCATCATCCTGAATAACAAAGAGAATACCAGTTTACTGCTCTCCTGACCAAATTATTTGCCTTCTTATGTTTCTGGATATGCAACATAAACATCTAAAAATTATGACATGAATCTGAAGTAGCTAAAAATATTCATTGTTAACGATGGGTACATTTTGTCTTTTCAAATTAATCTCAGAACTGAGTCCAAACTGTGGTTTGAAATGAAGTTAATTTGTGGCTATAGCTCACTGCTTAGCGAACAAAAGCACATATCAGAAAATCCCAAATGACTTTGGATAGCTGGTATCAAAAGACTGAAAAATTAGCTTACTGTTTATTGAAGCATTCCTTTGCCATGAAAACACATATTTGTGTTCTTAGGCATTTAGATGGCTCACTGAGCTGTGACCGCCAGTACAGAACATGACTCTCCATATTTCTGTATCCATAAAAAAGACTTAAGAGTTCTTTACTATAGAAGGAAAGTGCATGTGAATGATCTTAAAGGTGTCTTATGCTGTGGGTTTTTTCACCCACAATGGTATGTCACAGGAATGGGTTTCATTTCCAATATAAATTCAAAATGCAACAAAAATGACCCATGCAGTAAAAAAGGTTTTACAGTGTATTTTACATTCACATCATTTCAAGAGAAAAGAGAAGTTGCTGGACATTTCCCTTCAAATTCTTATACAGGGCATTTGCCATTCATGTTACATTGTTGAGTCCACAAAAAGGTTTGCAGAGTTAAGGCAAACAGAAATAGTAAGCTGAGACCAAATGCTTTTTTATAAACTAAGTGCATACCTACTACACTGCAGCAATTATGTTAAAAGCAACTGTAATAGCAGTTTTGAGCTTTATCTTTGGGAAATTTTAACTCAAAGTTCCAGAAGAGAAAAATCCTACCTCTGCCTGGCCAAGGGCCAAGAATAAAGAACGGATTTCTCTGAGGATTAAAACAGCCAGTTTCCGTGTGGCAACCTGGAAACTGCACAGCAGAACCAGCGCGAATCCTTCGACTGCGTGCAGGACGTTAGAATAGGGGCTCCTTTCAGACTGTATCCTGTGGCTGGATCCATTTGGTATCAACTGTAGAACAGTGCAAGGGGGGGAAAATGGAGAAGTGGTGTTTGCAAACCAGGTCTTCAAGAAAGACTCTATTTAACTAGGACATATAAAGAATCAAAATGCAGAGGCCACGTAGACGCCGGACAGAGAAACTTCACATATTCTCTCAAACAAACAAGTTTTGTTGCTTTAGGTTACCTTGTTCCACAAAAGCAAAGCATGAGCAGAGTTCTTTGAACAAATCCTTCCTTCTAATTTTCAATAAATCTACCCACTTTTTTCCACCCTCCACTAAAAAATGAATGAATGAATGAATAAGTCAGATGGTGACCACCACACTTTTTCTAATCCAGATAGCATGTCCTCAGGTCATTCTTTGGTCCTGTAGCAGCTAACACCTTAAGTAGGTGGCCTCTAGAACCCAACCTCACCAGTTAGGTGTAACAAAATTTAACAAAAAGCTTGTGAGGACTCTCTTTTCTACATCTTTATGTACTTGTTATTACCTATTCATTAATGGTCCTCTGTGATATAAAACACACATCTTGTTTGGTCAAAGGAAAACATACTTAGTGTGATTAGTTTAGGAGATTTGAAGCCTAAAAATCATTTCTCATAATGAAAATATCTGTGGGACACTGCAGATGGGAGAAGCAGGGGAAAAGCTGTTCAGTTCCCAGAAATATTTGTAACACATGGAGACAGCAGGCTATGGTAACAATCGGGTTCTTTGATGTTTCTGAATCAACCAAGGCAAAAGAAGATCTACTTCACTCTTCACAGCATTCCCACTAGCATTATCAATCTGTTTCAGCCCTGGGAAAATGTCCTTCTGCCACATCTACATACACATATTTCACTTTATGTGCTTTTGTTGATGTGCATATTTTAGTTTGACATGCATTCTCTTATGTTGCTCAACAACAACATCTGCTGTATTACACAAGGACATGGCTGTCCTCAAAAGACATGTGAACTAATTACCTAAACAAAATTTGCACAGTGAATTCTTCTCAGGTGAGTAAATACAAAACACACAAACCACTGCGGTATCAAGGAACATAATTTCTGCCTTCAATTAGTAAAAATGTTAGGACACAGATCTCTTGATTCCATACCTCTGCAGATCTGGTTTTGGCGTGCTCAGAAGCTTTTCCTGGAGTGTGTATTACAAGCTTCCACTGCGTAAGCAATTGTAGCAGCAACTTCAGTGAAGTATCAAGAAGGGTATGATGCATATCATTCACTTCACGTAGCAGAAAATTAGTGAAACCAAAGAGTACATCCTCCCGCCAGTCAACAAAGTCAACAAGTAGGCCCTGAAGAGAATTCTGTGCGATGTGTCGAAGTTCATCATCCATGTGGATGGACAGCCTGTCAGTAAAAAGTAAATGCCAGATAATAAAAGATATAAGGAGTGTTTATCGGTACATGAAAGTGATGGAAAATTCCCACTGACAATGGCGGATGATGCTATCATGGTTTCATTATTGCTGACCACAATTAACATCCTTGACCTGCTTTCTATATTGTAATTCTTGCTACAGCAGAAGATATTCATGGGTCCAAAAGAAGTGTGCTCCCCTCCTAAAACAGGGTATCTCTAAAGTACATAATTTGGCAACTTTTCTCAAACTAAGTATATTTTTTATTTACTCATAACTCAATAACTTCCATGTAGGTATGATAATAAAAGGCTTACAAATAAATGCGTAATTTCAGATTATGTAAAAATTAAATTATGTATTTAATTTTTAATATTAAATATAAAAATAAAAGAATCACAACAGGTCAGCTAACAGTTAAAACAAATCTTTAGCCAAGATGCAAATCACAATTAATGAAAGCAAATCTTCAAAAGAATTAAAATGAGGTATTTGAATTAAAAATTGCTTTATGTTTTAAATAACTTAGGATGAGGAAATGCGGAAAACAGCCTCAGGACTCTCTAAACTTTTAGAAACACGTTGAACACCTACAGAGTCCCTCTGAAAGATGGTGACATTTCAGATCCCATTTTCAAATTTTATATTCTTCTTTTTTGCATCATGTTGAAATCCTTCTCAACATAAAAAAAAATGTATACTTTCTTTTGACACAGAAATCATGAAACCACTTCTATCTTAGAAGTTGGCAGAGTAAAGTAAATTCAGATTAGCGTGTTCTGCAATTTTTGGTTCATTTTCTTTATGATGCATTTTGTTTTAATTACTCATGAGATTGTAATTTTCTGTAGTGTGTTAGAACTCAATTTCAAAGTATTTTATCTACATTTAATCTACACAGTTTAAAAGGAGGACTCATTATAATGAAATGGACAGAAAGATAGGAGAAAAAAATCCAAAATAGCAAATGGAGTGGAACCAAAGTCCACTCAGTTGGAAGTGTATGATGAGATGTGGTTCATAAAAAATCTGGTTCATTCCAGCTGCCTAATTAGGAGGCAGGGGACATTTTATTTAAGTGAAAAAAACAACTGCCATGGAAATTCACCACTGGCGAATATGACTCCAAAAATAACTGTTATGCTTTAATAACCATGTGACTTTCTAGATATATTTAGAAACACAGTATTTTGTTGTGCTAAGAAACTATCATTTTTGTCTCCCTGTTGGAATGCCAAAACCAGATAAACAAGCAAAACCTTTCGAGACCACAATTAAGTCATCCATGAAATGACATTCACAATGACACAAAGCAATAACAGAGAAGAAGATACAAAGACATCTCCTAAGCCCAAGTTACTGCCCAGTGGCACTATCTAATGAAATGGAATTCAAATTGAGCATTAAGAATGCATCTGTGTATTACTGCTGTATGACAGGTAGTGCAGGAAGAAACTACAAGTTTGTTTGCACTTGAGTCAGTTAAATTTAAGACCTACTCAGGAATTTGTAATGAATGGTTGCAGTGGGCAGTGAAAGGGCAAAAGGTACAGTATATACTTGACATCTGCTTCATGGTTTATAATTTGAATACAGCTGTCCTGGAAAAAAGTCTAGCTGCTGACTTACAGACTCCTTCTGAAAAACCACCAAAAGACACATCTGTTGTGAGGACGAAAAACTCAAACCAAACTGTGAATACAAGAACCAATTAACTCAAAGATGTAACTTCATAATTTGTGAAAAGAAAATATTTAACAGCTTTCTGTCTCAACAGCACAGGCCCACAAAAATCCCTGACAGAACAGCTTCTAGGGTTCTTTTAAAAAACAGGGAGAAACTGAAACCTCACCTCTTAGTTTCTTATCCCTGTATTGAGTCTAGTTTCTGACCCAGAACACACAATACTGTAATGCAGAGCTCTCTAGAACTGCAGATGCTTACCTTCTGGGCCTACACTTTCAAAATCAGGAGAAGTAATCAGTCTGGTCTCAAATAAACATGGGACAGTATACAGAATGTAGAAGCAGGTCTGTTGCTGGGGCATTCTGGGTGATTTACATTAAGTCTAGGCCAGCTATTAATTCTTTAAACACTTTATAACTTTCTTCTTTGAAGGTGTATTTTTGAAGACACTTTTCAGTTCATGCTGTTCCAAGCTAAACAGACCTAATTTTATCAACTCACTGACCTTTTCCCCCCTTGTTCTCTGGTCAGTCTCTTCAACTACAGTGACCCAGCTTGCATGCTGTTCTCCAAATCAGGCATGCTTGATATTGGATCTATATACATGTGAATAAAGTTTGTCTTTTTATAGGAACATCGCTTTGTATCTGTTCAGTTTGTGATCCTGTTTTGCAATACTGAGACCCTACCCAGTTCTTTCAACACTACTCTATATGTCTTCTGAACCATAAAATGTTAATTGTTTTCCAACCTATTATGTACCTACCTATTTTACCTAATTTGTGTTTCCCTTGCTTATACTTAGGAATATGACTTAAAACACTACCAATGTCTCAAAGATGCTGTAGCATGAGTACACGTAGGAGAGGAGATTTCCAAAGTTCACCTTCTTGGGGAAAGGCTGAGCATGCAATTGCTTCTGCAGTTGTTCTAGAGAAGCTTCCCTCAGCTCCTCTTGACATCTCACTTCTTTTCACAGAGTGAGATAACTCAGCAAACTTACAGCTTGCATTGCCCCAGCAGGGCAATTACCCAAGAAATACTCAGAATCGCAGCTGACCTTTTCTGAATGAGGTTTGATGACAGAATAAAGATAGATCATTGGTTACATTGACAGTTGTGAGACTTAAGGAGGGTAGCATTAATTTATAGAGAAAATCACACTGGTGTCCACATTTTTTTTAAGAGTAGTAACAGGTCTGATCTAGACAATCCTGTGATTGAAGAGGATCTGAATAAATATGTGACCTGAATAAATATGTGCTTTTTACCAGCTCAGTTAAGGCCATTAATAAGGATAAAGTTAAAATATTGGATTAAAGCAAAACATGTCCTTTTAAATTTCCCTTAATCAGAATTGATGCAACTGTTTAATGAGGTATCTATATAATTTAATAATGCAATAATTTAAAACAACCTACAAGTGATTTATAGCAGACAATGTGCACACAAGGAAATCAAGCTGGCCATGCACTACAGCACACCTACTGCTGGCTGATGATCTGGCTTGTTTGGCTGTCTGCACTTTCCACTACTACCAGAATCAATTGTTTCACTGTTTTAGCACGTCACTGGGAGTTAGTTGTTCATAGAGCAGAAAGAATTGTTTTTGTATGTAGCCTTCTGGCTCCCACATCTGCCATTCTCACATCTGTGATGTTTGAAAAGCAAGAACAGGGTGGGAAAGTTTGCTTTGCCACAGTTACCTGAGAGCAATATGCTGCAAAGCCCTCCTGGTTCAATTTAATACTATAATCCACTTATATAAAGAACACAAGCTGGAACCTTGTTCTTGGATACTTAAACTGAAATACAACAGACTTTTCTGTATTGACCAGCACCTTTTATCATAATTATTTGCCACAAGTCACTGATTTGATGTCCTGAAACCTAAGTTGTGTAGAAGCCATGTTGTAGACAACCTTGTTCAGTGAAGTCTACTCAGACAAATTAAATGGAGGGATATAATATTTTTTAAACTTACATTTTCTTTATTTTATGGCTAACAGTAATGATAGTAATAGTAATAATGATAATAATAGTAATAATGTAAAAAGGTTTTTGTAATATTCTACATCTAGTACATTCTGTTTTACCAAAGAGACGTGTGGGAACCATAAATCAAAACTAAACAGGTATCTCCATGTTTTTCCACTATACAGAAAAGATGTTTTCTCCTGTTAATTAAAAGGCTGAGACAGTTAGAAAACAGTAATAAGTTGTGACTTTTCTGAATAATGGTGAATATCACATAACCTACATACTGATGGGAAAGAGTTCTGGAAGACATACCAAACTTTTAATAAAATTATGAACCATAATAAAAACATAAAAACTGTAAAAAGATGCTAGGACATCTCTGCCTAATTCATTAAGAGCAATTTACTTTTTTAAGCATATATAAAAAGAAACAGTTACATATTCTGTGGCTCAGCTTTTCACACTGTTCCCCTGGAGCAGTCATTCAATGCTTGTACAGCTTACCTTGCCAGCAAGTCGATCAACTCAAGTTTTGACATTCCATCAGGAAGTAATCGAGGAATAGCAGCAACACATGTTCTGAACAGATCGATTTTTGGTTTTCTTTCACCACTGAAAAATTAAAACAGAATTTTGACTAAGCTTAAGAAGGAACTGTTTTTAACTGTGCTAAATGATCCACCTCTAAAGTGCCAGAGGCCTACTAAGAACATCAGGATGGATAGCTAGACACTATAATGAAGTAAGAAGGAAACATGAATCCATTTTTCCATTGAATAAATGGTTTTGATTTTGATATTTTTCATGCATCAGATCTATACACCA
Organism: Dicaeum eximium; assembly: GCA_013396995.1. Taxonomy (NCBI): domain Eukaryota; kingdom Metazoa; phylum Chordata; class Aves; order Passeriformes; family Dicaeidae; genus Dicaeum; species Dicaeum eximium. The sequence continues at coordinate 3,982,735 of VWZP01002845.1, forward strand.
CTTGAAAAATCAGTTATTAATGATTCATTTGTTTGTCTCTGAGAGGAACTGGCATATATATAAAAGATGGAGGTATAATGTAGAAGGATTCCTCTGTCAAGATCAGCATTTATGAGATGCAAGCTTTGGATGAGGCAATGAGGAAAGAGTTGGGGTATTCTCCATCATAGTGCAGCTATATTTCACCAGTTGTATAAAGCAAATAGCAGATGTGTAACAAGTTCAAATAACACAACTGAAGATCCAGAGATTTGCCCCCAGCAGAGGACAAGCCTATGGAAAACCACCACACCATTTTAATACTTAAAAAGGTGTGTAATTTACAGGTAGGTATGGCCAGAGTGTTTCTGTTGATCACTGCCTGAGATAACAGCATTTGGCAACTCTTATCAGCTAGAACATGTTTTAGCAGCCCTAAGGGTGTTCTAATCTGTGGAATGGCACAACTGTTCCTGAACAGGCTGCGAAAGTCATCAAGCACAAAGTTCAGCATGAACCAAATACTCGGTTGGAAGTCCATGAGTCTTCTAAAAGTAGCTCAATTTTCAGCTGTTGATTATTTTCAAAACAGATGCTGTTGTTTTCTGACTTGTTTTCAACACTTTTGGTAAGTTATAGATTAAATAAGTCCTTCAGATAGACCCCAAAGTGTGGATTTTTTTTTATTTGCTCATTTTTTATCTCAATCATCTATTATCTGATGATGGAGTATAGAGGAAATTACCAAAGCATAACAGCATTTCAAACTATGCAGTCTTTCCCACAATATTATTAATTATTAGCCTGTAATATGCTTTGGAAGGATCAAAAAAAGTAAGGTCACTTTTAGAGGCCATATTATAAACATGCAGAGAAAAATTGTTCCTCTTTTAATATGCTTCCAATAGAACTAGAAAAGAATGGTGGGGGGGGGGGAGAATGAGACACCAAGAAGCATTGTAAGCTACGTAACATCACACTGAGATGGAGTGACAAAACAAAAAATGAACTTAGTTTTCCTGCACCCCAGTCCATTGCCCTGGTTATTACATCACTCTGTCTCTCCACCCAACAGAGGACATTGCATTTGGATATCTTTTGTGTTCAGTCACAGAGAAAGCCTGGATGCAATGCAGTCTGAAAGACTTTCTGTACTCATTATTTCAGTGAGTAACACTGAGTACAGTTCAGTGAGTACAGAAAAGGCATAAACTGATATTAAACTTACTTAATTCAAAGATTAAAGACAGTTTTGTAGTGAATACCATACTGTCTCTTAACACCCTAGTTATCCGCTTGGATATATATTACATGAATAAAACGTTGACATATTTTTAATTAACTGTCTTAATGGTACATTTAGGGGAAACTATATTCATGATTAATTACCTCTGTCTCACTGTATCTGTATTGTAACAGATAGAACTTGAAAGGTGCCAGCAACTGACTGGAAAAGAAGTGAAATACAACATCTCACTGAGAATTTGGCTATAAACAAATCTCTTTCAACTATTACCACTAAAGCAAATACTAGTAGCTGGATTAATAACTAGTGCAAAATCCTCTGTAAACATTAAAGTCCCATTGGGAATTTTATGTGCAGGCAAACCAAGTCCTCCTTGATGACTTCAGATGGAAAATGAACTTTGCAGTTTCCTTATGCTCAGACCCTAGCGAGGGCAAAGTTTGTGCATTTAAAACGGAGACTTGTAAAATAATAGTTTGAGAGGAAACTGTTCTGAAGGCAAATGAGTATTTATAAATATAAAATCTGTGGGTGTTCTGTGGCTTATCAGCTGCTCAGAAGAGTAGCAGGAGAAGATCCAAACCTCAGGCTCAAGTTCCCAGCTTACCATCTGAGATACCAGGCACAGCACGCGAGGGAGGCAAGGGGAGCCTTTGAAGTACTTGCAAGGACAGGTTTGTATTTTAGAAAAATGCATGCCCTATTCTAACTAAATGTTGGAAAGTAATTATAACCAGTATTGAAATTCATATCCCAGTGCATGATATAAAGGATGCTTCTTACTCAGGGTTTTAATAAGACCATCCATACTGGCATTTAATACTTCAACAGTAAATGCTTAAAGGATCAGTAATTAAATATTGTCTAGAAGCAAATCTAACACTGCCAAAGGAAATTCCAGCATCTGCATACTTTACAATATTATGTCTGCTCACTGCCTAGCTACTTCCCTCTGATTCTTGTTTTACTTGTTAATAAAAATACCACTGTGGTCTTCATTTTATACAGTTTACACATAAACTTTATGTAACTATGACAAAAGCAATAACTTTAAAATGTACATAAATATAGTGTGATATCTACCAATGAATGCCCATAAGAATTCAAAATAAATATGTAACTCCAGTGAAGCATAGAATTCTGTGAATAAAATGGGAAGCAATTACATAAAAACAATGTTGGCTTTTCCACATATCCACAATGCAGTTTTTGAAGGATCATTTTCAATCCTGATAGTAATGGTTACTGGTGTTTTTTGTGAGTTCACATGATTTTAGGTCAACTGATAATTAAGCATCCCAGGTATTTTTTCCCTAGAAAGAACAAGTAAAAATGTGTTGTAATGTGGTTTGCCTTTCAAGTGTATATATTAAATTAGAGCTCATCTGGTTATAAAATACAACACAAAAGGAAGTAACTTACATGTCTAAATATCCCAGTCTTCATGTTTCGGACAAAACTTACTACTAATCTTAAGACTTCCTGAAATTTAAAACTCTTTTGAGTCTATTTGTTCACTGACTCTAAAAATAAACAACATTTTGGTGATGCTGAGTAACCATCCAAAGGATATTTATAGCAAAGATTAAGTACACTTCTTATCTTAGTGCCCAAGGTTTCACTGTGCAATTATCTTTTGAGAATAAAATGTGAGTTTCAAAACTCACTTTCCCTACCACAAAAGCCTGAATACCCAAAATGGCTATGAAAACTGGGTGTGAGAACTGAGCAAGACACAGTTCTAGGGGTAGGATTACAAGAAAAATATGGAATATTATTGGATAGTAACATTAGCTACAAATATAAATAAAGTACTGGTGACACAGCTTACAGTCTCACCTAGAGGCACTGCAACAAATAAGGGCAGAGGAACAAAAACATAAAGATTGTATCAGTCGTATAGGGTAGTTCAATTTAGCCAGTCATTGCAGTCAGCCTATCACTCACAATGCTCCTAACAAGTTGACTTTTTTGGGCAGTAAGTAAAAGAAATCTCCAACAGACCAGTATTCTTTTTGTTACACTTCAAACTTTCTTCCAGGGGCTGTTTCTTTTCTAGAATAATGACCATGTCCACTGCTCTAACAGGAAAGATATGCAAGGTCTCCTTACAGGTGAGATCTCTATAATCTGTGCATGTATCAGATGATGCCTCTGTGTCTCTAAGCTCTACCTGATGCTCACCTCACCTGAATTCTCTCTGGGAAACTTCCCTCACTAATAATTCTGGATGAAAGTGAAAAATGGTGCTGTTCAACGTAGCTTGAAGCACACTGGTTTGATTCTGTTCCAGTGGGATACTGCTTAAATCCAAGCCTTATCACAAGATTACCTGGGTTTTTAATTAAGATTTGATTTTGATTGCAGGCAAGAAAAGCAAAGGGAATTTTTGAATATTATTATTAACAGGGATTTACAGAATTCATTGCATTCATTTTGAAGTTCAGTGATGCAAATATACCCTGAGACAGTGTTCTGAGCATAGGCTGCCAGGTTTTCTACTTTAGCATTCTACTTCTACCATCTGAACAACCATAGGATTCACGCACGATTTTACCTACATCCAGAACATTTTCAGTTCCAAACACTGCAGCATTCAAAGAAGCACAATCGACTTGTCATAAACATTTTTTTAAAGTATATACTTATTAAGCTAAATGTTCCTGTTTTCTGCTGTTTCTCTGATGACTCATGATAGACAGAAATAGAGAAAAAGTTCCAAAATTACATCTCCATGTTTCATGGGAATTAGTGTCCTTTAGCACTCACGTAATCATGTCTTCAGGTTCTTTGTTGAGCATCTGTATGTTGGTTAGCATCATGCACCGACCCACTTCCTTGTCAAGGTGTCTGAGTATGTTGTCCACAGCTTTCCTTACTTGAGAATAATATAATGACATACCTGTAAAAATATGTGTTTTTGTATAATTGGGGATATTTATAGATACACATATATATATATATATATATATATATTCTGAAAAAGACAGTTGCTTACTCATTCTATGGTGCATGAAGTAAGTATGAGATAGCTTATTTCCTCATGAGATAGCATATTCCACTAGTAATGATATCCTGATACAAAACCAGAATATACTGCCTGCTCCAAAAGGAATGCTTACACATTATACATGGAAACCTGAATAGTGGATCATAAAATAGCAATGAAATGGCTAACGCAAGAATTTAATAGTGCAAAAATTTGTTATCAAATATTATCTTCAAATACTTCAAATACTTTAAATACTTCAACAGCAGTGGATCTCACACTGCTTATTTTCTTGACATTACTACAATGATCTAGCACAGTACAACTGAGGTCTTTGCCACTGGTGTAGATTTCATTTCATTTATTTATTTCATTGGGGGCTTAATGAAGTGTGAAGGGGAACAGCCAAATTTTCAGTTATTTTGCCAATAAAACCAGGCACCTTCAGGGCATGATAGAGAGGCTCTTCTACAGCACAGGATTCTCACTCTACATTGAAGCCCAAGACAGCAGTGCTATTAACTTGGCACTTCAGTACAACATTATTTTACATTTTAAAGTTTTGCCATTTTAAAAGTTTAAGATATTGCAATTAAAATGAGGCTACCAATGGAATCTTTGATGGTTTTCAAAGCTGATGTGTCTTTGAGCACAGGCACTGTTTCTAATAGGATGAATATCCGTGAATAAACACAGCTATCAGCACTAACAGATTGAAGACTACCTGTGCCTTTAACCCCTCCCAGAATACAGGGTTGCTACCTCTTGTGGAGCACGACTGAGGATATTTCAGAATAACCTACAAAAATCAGCATTTGTCAAACTGAACCATACATTTCATTAGAACATGCGATAAATAAAATGCTTACAATACAAAAATAAATCAAATACTAAACAATAATAAATTATTCAGTTCAAGTACTGAAAACATGTTCACATCCATTCTCACACAACTTTCTATATTGTCCATTCTCTTACTGACCTATCATTTTAGCTTCCTCCTCTGTAAGAGTTTTGCTCAAATACGTTTTCTTCACTCTGAGAGTGTTTCCAGAGGGAAGGACAGCTCCAGTCACTGGCATTGGCGGTTCACCATCTTTTTGCTGCAAGCTATCAGCAATTACCAAGAAAGCTCTCAAGCCAATATTCATTCTCTGTGAAGTTTAGAAGATGGATGAGTACCATAGTCAAATAATTATATTATACTCATACTGTTCATTTACTCTGAAATTTTGAGAATGCACTTGCTGGCATTTTTTTCTGTATCTTCACTACATTAACTAGTCTGATGTATTTCACAAAAACTGCCCATGAAACAAATAGTGAATTCTTATCTCCACTATAAACAGTGCTCTCCCCGCTCAGAACTTAAGTATTTGCATTAGCACATTATCTTTTTATCTTCAGGATAAAACACCTGGATATGGTCTGTAGTGCAGCAATGCATCTTAAATGGACCTTCAGTTAAACATAAATGACCTACATCTGTTATGAAAAAAAAGATCAATAATTGTCTTGAAAGGCCCCAGGGTTAATCATACTGAGAGAAAAGTCTGGAATGATGCTCAATGCCAAAACTACAACATGAAAATATTAGAAAGCTGAATCTAAGTGACCTGAATGCCTTCTGGGAATGCACCAGAGGAAAACTTGCAAGCTTTGCATTGCAGTGATTGAAAGCCTAGAATGTTTTCCATTTCTCTGGAATGTGTTCCAAAAACTAAGTGGCTGTCCCACTGACAGTCTCCCAGAGATGCATTTACACAGATTATGGGGATTTTTTTTTAGAATACTAAAGTCTATGTACATAAAAAAATGAGCTATAATGTCTTTATTTTCAGATGTACAATGCTGTTGAGAAACAGTAAAATTTCAGATGTAGATTCAACAAGAAGCTAAGGACTGTGTCCACTCCCTCTCAGCTGGGCTAACACAAAATGTCCTTTGTAGGACCTTTCTCAGTCAATGCTGCAGGTGGCTGACCCAGAGCATGGTGTGGACTGCCCGCTCAAAAATTCTGTTTCATTCTTTTTCACTCTGCTGCAGAAAGATGAAAGTTATGTTCAAAGTAAAGCTTGCCTTTAATTTTTCCTGCTTTTGACAGTAGAAAGTTTAATCTACTTTTCCACATTTTTGTAGCAAATATAATTTGTGCAAGGCAATCAGTCTATTTTAATATCTTAGTGAATAGATACAACAGTTTAATTCTGCAGGATTAACACAGACATGTTTTATGAGAGGATCACAAATTATTTTGTATTTTTTCTTACTTTTCAAAGGAAAATATTTTCAAAATTTTAAAGAATTGTATATTTTAAAGAGAATTATTTATTCTTTTAGTACTTATTTATATTTTGATTTTTTTGAAAAGTTTTTCAAATTTCTGATTGTTTTCACTAGGAAAAGCAGTAGGAAGCTGACTCATGACACCAACACCAGTGGAGCTTTGCTGGTCAGAGTGGTAACATTTTATTAGAATGTTTTCTTTTTCAAGTTTTCTTGCATCATATACTCAGTAAAACTGTTTTGAAAAACATTGACACTGTTACAGAAAAATTATTGTTATATTAAAATAGTTCAGGGCATTGCACGTAACAACAGCAGAGTGATAAGGACATACTGCAACAAATAGTTTTATTTATATTTTTCTTTTTGTTTTATACATTTGCGCTAGTTCACATTTGATATTCTTCACTGAGAAAACATCAGAAACGCATAAACAATGCAGTTTACAGATAGAAGTTCACAGACATATTTCACCAACAAATCAGATTCAAGATTTGGCCTGAAAATTGGACAAAGGTGAAAGCATGCTTAGAATGTAACCAGGAAGCAAATGTAGCACAACACAATACATACTAACTAAAAAAGAAAAAAAAATAAAAAAGAAGTGCAGATATACATCATACCTCAGGGTTGAGACTGAAAGCTTTTGCTGGTTTTCCAACACAAAGGAAGTCAAAGATAATTTCTTTCATTGCAAAATCTAAACGTTCCTAAAATAGCAAAAAATACTGCAAATCATTAAGCTGCTCACTTCTGCTAGTTATTTTCATTGAGGCTATAGAACGCTGAAAACCAGTTTAATCAGGGTTTATTTAAATATATGGAAAAACAGATTTTCAGAAGTATGTAGAACATATTATCAGATCTAAGCTTTTTAACAATGCTTTATGTTGACAAAATGAAAAATGCATAGCATTTAAATAGAAAATTATCCATTTTGGAAATAAAGCTTTTAATTATTTCATTTAAACTGCAGTAATTATGGCACTAACACAGTATTTTACATAAAAAGAGCTTGTTCACAGATGGCACAGTTAAGGGAAGATTTTAAGCATCTGTTTGCTTCATTCCTATTCAGAGATTTTAAGTACGTGCTTAAGTGCTTTGCTCAATGGGAAAATTTTCTGAATTTAAGTAATAAAAAAGATGAAACTTCCAGCACTGCAGGTTAGTCTATTTTAGCAGTTCCCATTTGAACTGATGAAAACTACATGTGTCAACTCCATGCTGAACTTGGCTGACATGTGACTTACTGTTTTGAAAGCAGTGCAATTTACTGTCCTATGCACCAGGGATTATTCAGCATCAGGATGAAACGTGGCCTGTTATTTTGAACTTTATTGACAGTCAGAGTGTGTCAACAAATGCACTTTTTGACTTTCTGGAAATTTTAAAAACTGACAAAAATTACATGTGAGTTGAAGTGAACACAATCTATTTTCAATGGAATGAGGTTAACAGGTCAAAACCTGTTGTTCAAAAGAAGTTTGCCCCAGCTCAGTCTATAATTTCATCATTCCCTAGATGAAAGATAATGTCAACAGGGTTGCAAGAATTCAGTCATTAGAAATTTACTTATTTGTTAATTTGTTATAGGGAAAATAAGCTGTTCATTATATGAAAAGATATATGCATGGCTCTCCCATACCTGTGCAATAAACTGTATTATCTTCACGAAGATGTTTAGAGGCATATCTCTTGGCACAACGCCACGGGACCCTTTTGGGAAAAGGGTTGTGACAATAGTAATAAGTCGACTGCAAAAGAAAAAGAAACATTAGACATTTTTGGACCTCGCAGACCTTCTTTTAGCTTGACACTCCATTTAGAAAGACCAGAAAACTCTTCCTTTGAAATGAAAATGTAATGGGGTATCTTGTTCTGATCCTTTGCTACAAATTCAGTGTAATTATTTTATTTCATTACTACATTACAAGTAAATTAACCAGTCAATGGCCACTACAAAAGTATTTTTAACTTACACTGAACAAGGAGTTACTTCTAATTTTTCCAAAAGCAGAAACACTTTATAAAGCAATTTTCATAGGTGACAGAAATACTGACAGTGCCACAAGAGGGAATATTTTGTTGTGTACAGTTGAGTTTCTTATTTCACAACAGAAATAGGTACAATTTGAAGGAATTCAGGAGAACTATAAAACCTCTTTACTGGCAACATCCACTCTACAATGGATTTTCATTACAAATAAAGCATTTTACCTTTGGGTAGCTGTGTTGCTTTCACATTTAATTCTGATCATGTAAACCCACAGTAGTCTGTACAGAGATTCCAGTGCAACTCGAGCCATCTTTGGGTCCTTATTCTAAAGAAACATATCACATCAGAAAAGCTTCAGGTGCAAATTAGCAAGGAAGTTCCACACTTTATGGATGCCAAGGTTCAGCATTTTGATAATGAAACTACAAAAAGACAGAGCCTCACAACTGCTCAGTGCTCCATTGCTGTAGCTGTAGGATGCTCATGCATCCAACCTGCTTCTGTTATTACTAAAGTTGTTGAAAAACCCAAGTATCAAATCAGTTAAATTAAATACATGTTACAATTTAAAATCTCTGTTTGAAAACCTCCACAATTTGACTATGAAAAGAAAAACTCCTATTTAGTAGATTACATCAATTCAAAAGTTGTTGCCCTATGGTGGAAGCCTGCTATGAAGAACAGATAAAGGAATGTACCACACATACTCAAAAGTGAAAGGACAATAATCTGTGGATGCTTAGGCTGGCCTAATTAACACGGCATCTGCGATCAGCTGGACTGAATTGGTTTATCTGTCTGAATTGCTGTTTATTTTTAGAAACTAGTACAGGATTGTCTTTGGGTCTCTTCAGTCATATGCAGTTTTCTGTTTCTGTGGCAGTTGTAAGGGCTGTCTGAGTAAACAATGAGTAAGTGCAGTCCAATCAGATGGCTGCTCACATGCTGAGCCATCTGCTGGGTTAAACTTTGAAGGAGTCCAGTACACTTTGACCTGAGATAAGGTTTGCCTGGCCCACAGGGCAAATCTCTATGGCAAAAATCTAAGATATTTTCGGCAGACAAATGTTGAGTCACGGATCAAAGACTGCGGTTTGACCAAAGAAACTGCAACTGATGCCTTCAGTAATTCCTGAATGTGTATTGGTCTGGGTCCTGCAAAATCATGGGAAGACAATTTGCCAGTGATATTGGAGATTTCTTCAACTTTCAACATGGCATGTCACAAGTTTAGGAACAGAAACACTGGTTTTGGGCTCCAATTTCCATTCAACTCCTTGACAACATATTTTATGCAATAAAGTTTTATATGGATGGAAAAATGAATATAATTTTTTGTTTATTATAGCAGCATACAATGGTTGTTGCACGTGTCTAGATTAAGTAGTAAAAGGAATGCCAAAATTTACTTGGCACATTAATCTCTGCAGGATTTTAAAATAATAAAATTCGTTACAATCCATTTGCTTATTAACCTGTTTACTTTCAATCCATTTTTCATGAGGTAGATTCCCATCAGTCCTTGTACAATTCAGACCCAAGAATTTTATTTCTTCAACAGGTGATGAAGTACGTTTATCAAATTTTATTCTTATTCCAAAGCTTTCAAGAAAACAGCAGGCTGTGGCTAACCAAGTTAAGGTAACAAGAGGCTGTGTAGCAGAGGAAGAAGCTATCTATTAGCAAATGTCCAAATATCCCAGTGATGAGGTATTTAGCTGTGAGGGCCATTGAGAAAGAGGGAGGAGAAAAGTGCTGAGACCAGTATCACTGGAGTTTTCATAAAATAGCAGACCAGTTTTTTGTCAGATCAGTCAGCTGCATGGCAGAAACAGAATTAAGAGGAAGATGATAAAAAGCCTAAGATACATCCAAGGACATTATGGGCATGTCCATGAGCAAGATCTGTCCAAGTTCATGGTGTTGATGTGCACAACTCTCCCTCTAATGGATGGATTTCCAGCTTTTCCTCCAGCTGGGTGAGTTTGGCTTGGGTTTTGAGGTGCCAGCCTGTCTGGTGAAAAGACTGCTTCAACGGTTGGGGCATCTCTTTCCCTGTACTGGGAAGGAGTGGCCAACCACTTTCTTACTTTAGCCATGTATTCAGCTACCTTACTTTCTCCCCAAAGTAAAGATGGAATTAGTGCCACCACATTAATCTGAGAGCCCTATAAACTGAAGCATATATCAATGAATTACAGGTTGCAAGATAAATTCCAGTTTTATTTTCAATCAGTAAGATAAGACTAACTTTTCTTATATTTTCTCTGATGGCTTAAAATAATTTGTCAGGATCTCCTTAATTTTCAGAAAAATACATACTCCCAGCTGGCTTTGCCTTTCCTGAAGCTTGTACAACTGCATCAAACCCTATAAAATTAGTTACAATAACAACATGGTTATTTTCTGAATCTCTTTGAAAGTAAGATTCTAATGCATCCTCACCAAAAGTAAGGTATTCAAGTACTGGCAGAAAGAAATCTCCAGGCAGACTGAACATTCTGAAGAGCTATTCTAACAGTAGGATCCATATGAAGAGAGTCAGTACAAATTGTTTCATTAAGATAAAGAGGAAGCACGATCAGAAAGCAACAGCAAAAAGGATGTAATATATACCTTTTTGATAAGCTTAAGAACTCAATTTTTGGAGAATAGATATTTGCCTTTGAGCTGAGAAAGTGGCTGAAATGTGAAGTTGGTGTGAAGTTTTAAGTGTGCTGTTAGCAGAAGCCTCCTAACCACTGGTTCATCAAGACACAGTTGAGAGGCCTTTCATTTGCTCTAATCACTTCACTGTGTTTCTTATATTGCCCTTTTCAGGTGGGCACAGGACCATCCTTTCACAGGGATGCAGTTTTAGCATGGCATGGGATATAAGTAATTGCAAAAGTAAAAGGCACGTGGAGGAGCAGCAGTGATAACTAGCACAAGTGCATTGAACACTATGTGCAGCCTGGGAACCACAGGAGATTGCAGTGGAAAGCAAACCTTAAACCTCAAAGATCTAACAAATGACAAGGGAATAAGAAGGGCTACATGGAGGAAAAAACTTGAAACAGTTTAGGGGTTTTCTAATGCAAACACTTTACATGAGTGAAACAAGCAATGGAATCAGTGTCCGACAAGTAGCTCCATTTTGAAAAAGTAGTAACAAGTACTTTGTTTCGAATGCTTTTGTGAAAAAAGCAAGTTACTATTAGGTCAACTCAACCTAATAACTTTCAACACCAATTTTTTCTGTTTCACAGGTGTGTGACTCAGTCTTGGTTTGAGTTAGAGGAACAGCAGAAATTCAAACTAGGCCCAAGAATACTCTTTTGCTATTGAAAAAACCTGCACAGCTGAAGAACTTGTAGTGTCAGGAATAAAATTATGTATGGAATCAGATGATAGCAATAACTCAGCACATTTACCTAAAAGGGCTATGCAACAGATCAACAGTACATACTGAAGTCTGAACACAATATTAAAAGATACTAACCTTGAGATTGGAAAGGCAGTTGTTGAGGAAAATATGCCATCTGTTTAAAAAGAACTGCTTCTGACTGACACAAAGCAGGCATGTTACCAAGGGGTACAAAGCCTAAACAGGAAATGGATGTCAATATAATGTTATTTGCATATCTACACCACACAAAACTAACTTAATAGAGCTACTGTAAACTTGATGTTCTAACTCCTCCATTTTGTGCAATACAAGTTAGCCAACATAAACACATTAGTAAGCAGTACTATTTAAAAGGAAGATTCTCTAAAGCTGTTGCAGATATGTTTCATGGATGAACTAAAACTAAGCACGTGTGTACTCAGAGCAGTGTAAGATAGGGAACAATTTTACAGACTCTCGGGGCTAAGTTCTGTCACTTTACTAAGAAATAAAAGCATGGAAATAACTAGACTTTATCATTATAACAACAGGACCCACAGAGATTGTTGGAACTTGTGAATCAGGTGGCTATTACTCCTCAAAACCTGCAGTCACAATATTTACCGCGAGACACGTCAAACACCCTAAAGAATTGTGTTAAAATACAGGGAACACCTGGATCTGCTGGGAGTCACAGCTTGTGAAGTGGGAAAAAAAAAAAGAAAAAAAAAAAAAGAAGCAAAGCAGAATATAGAAATTGAAATACCGGAACTCAGTCTCTTTGTTAACACTTACTTTAACACCTGTAAATCTTACACTTAAAAAACAAGCTAAAATGTATCTAATGATTAGGAGACTGACTCTGCTATTTCAAGAAGACTAAGGTTTCAGTTGTAATGTTAACAAATGCAGTCAGGACTCAAAAGGTGTTAGTAAAAAATAAGGTAATGTTCACTTTAAGATGAATTATTCTAAAAATTATCTCTAAATTCTAACTTCAGTCACAACTCAAAATATACACATCATAAACACATCATAAATCTCAGCTTCTGTTCCAATAACATGTAACATAAACTGTCCATAGCTAGGGTAATTTCTTGAGCAAATGGCAAATGTACATTAATTTTTATTTTTATAATCTTCATGTCCAAAATACATACAGGACAGGATAACTGAAGTCTTCTCACAGAAGACTTTCTTACTACACAGTTGAGTACTTGCCTGGATCACAGAGTTTAGTAACATTCCAAGAGTGTTACAACCCATCCTGAGGAAGATTCCTAGGAAGGAAGATAAACCATCTCCTGGAATTTCCTAATTCTCTCCATTCACTACCAAGAGAACCTTAATGACTAACTCATACGAGGTACTTTTAGATAGAAAATGAAGCAAGATTGATTCCCCCGTCCTGTCTGTACAGTGAGTGCATGGATTCACCAAACACTGGTCCTGGTCCTGTTCAGACTTTAAGGAGTGTGCCTTCTTCCTGGAAGTCTGGAAATATGCACTGCAGCTATTTCTGTCAACTGTTTGCCTTTCCCCTCCTCCTCCTCCTTGCAATGTTTGTATTTCTAATCACACCCTCACAAGAATCTATTCTATTTTGTCACTTTTAACTATGTAGCCTCCAGTGTGGTATGTGTAGACAAGCAATCAAATGCAGAGGCCCAGCTGTGCAATCATTCTCAAGAATGTAGTATTGACTTTGGCAAGTATGGCCACAGTTTGTTAAGTTCCATATAATGTAAAAACTGTACAGAAAAGCTCTATCCTGCTGCAGTTCCAACCATGTTTTATTAACTTGACAGAGTGGAACAGAGCCACACAAACACAAGCAGAATGAAATCAGAAATCCATCCCAAGCCTTCCACTAATTCAAACTGGATCAGGACTGCATCCCAGGGGATGCTCTGACTGTCCTCTGGGAATGCAGTAACAGGCAGAGAGCTCAAGCACACTCCTGCAGTCCTCCCAGCAGTTTCACTAGCGCCACTGACCAGCATTTGCCGAAAGAACTGGAAACAGGGAAGTCTTTTTGACTTTCCCCTAGAATGAGGGAGGACAAATGACAAACTTTCTTTACTTGAAAGGTCCAAGACTTCAAAATGAATTAGCTAATGCCACACTGCTGACGGGCGCTGACCCAGTTGGAGAGACAGACTGCTTAAGGCAGCCAGCATCAAACTGACTCAGATCCTCATTTAATTCAGATCAACTCATGATTCCAAAAATACACTGCAGTGCCACAGTTCATCTCACATGAAAAAAAAAATGAAATAGGGAGCTACACAGTAGCCAAGTTATGGATTTAAAAGGGCATGTGTTATAATTTTTTTCCTTCCTAAAATGTATTATTTAAGCCCTGTGAAAGAGTTGTTCCCACATGCCTCATTTGTTCTCGCTTGACAAGAAGTGAACTCTATTCTTTCTCCTCTTCTCCTAATGTTTACACATAACAACTATGAGAAAACCTAACCATTTAATAACCACAGAACCAGAAGCTGACAACATATTTGATTCAGACTAATTTAGATCATATTATTAGTAAAATAAGTACAGCTATTTTCTGCAAACACAATAATCTTCCCTGCAAATAGAAATGTATTGATTATAGCCAAATGCAAATAAAACATTTTGCCATTTCCCAAGAGTCTTGCTCAGAAATGAATTTCAACCTCTGCTTCTTAGGGTTACCAACCAATGAGTGTTTCTTTCGTGATGAAAGTTCAAGTGTTGTATCATACAGGCTTTCAACAAAGTTCCTCAGACAGGGGACATTCACTTCATTTTTAACAGCCTGAAAGAAAATTTCATGTTAGTAAAACAATATTTCACAAGCTGTTGTATCTAATTAAAAAAATAATGAAAACAACATAAAAAATAAACTCACAGCAGCTACGGGGACAAGAATTTCAACAAACAGTCCTGCCAGTGCATGCTTGATATCTTTGTCTTTAACTTCAAGGAAATAGTGTGCACATTCCTAAATAAAAATACAAGAAACATAAGTTGCATATCAGCTAGAATAAAGACCTCTGAACGTTTGCTGAATGTGAATCATGTGTCAGTGACTATTTTTATCCTGCAAATCCCACTGAAAACATTTGCCTCTTAACTTCTAAATCTGCATTTTGCAGCAAGCACAAAGAAGGACATTAAGTCAAGATCAAGGACTTGTTACTCTAATCCAGAAAGTCTCCAATGACTCCAGCTGTGCCTGGTGGTGTTTTGGACTGGAAATGGAGTTGGACTCAAGGGCTGACCTCATGCCCTGTGTGTATCTTCAGGAGCAAAACTAATAGTCAACATGGACTGCTTTACACAATGCTTTCAGAGGCCAAGAAAAGGAATGTAATTCTCTGGTAAGATGCACAGGGCAATGAACAATGTTATTGTAGATATTTTTGGATGAATTTCATTACTAGGATTCGTTGCATATTGAGGGTCAATATGGAATTGTGCTATGTGAAGACAATTTCCAGCCTGCATCTGGGGATTAAGAAAAAAATAAAAACAGACTTTGTCCTAAACATGCAGTGAACTACTCTCCAGACAGCTGTGTTGCTCAGGAAGTGAGGGAGAGGAGATAAGCATCCACCCACTCATATGTACAACTTCTCTGAGGATGACAAATCCTTTGCCCCAGTTACTTTTTCTCCAGGTTCAAGGCCCAAATAGCCCCTGACTGTATGAGGAAGATCCCCACTGACCATTTTTACTTCACAGTCATGCAGAGCAGTTTACACCTCAGATCATGCATATTTTTTTCTTGTGTGCTAACAGGATTATACAACCCATGGCTTCAGTCACTCCAGCCAGCCTTTCTGAGGTGCTTCTGCCCTCTTTGGGGGAAGACAGGCTCTTCTGGAGCTCCCTCCTGAAATTAGCTCACCCTTTGAAAGCATCTCTTACTACTACAGCAGTACTGTGTGACAGAGGTTTTAGATGAAACATTGCATGCAGATATTCAGACAAACTGCCCAAAGAGTTGAAATGTACTTCACCAAACTGAGCAAACAAGGTTTTCCTACATGCACACTGCATCTTATGATGCAGAGTAGTAAATATAAGAATTAATTTAGTACTGAGATATTGTAGCAGGGGAAGGTAGAGATCTAAATTTCAGTTTTACTGTATAGGAGTATATCTGACATTGATTTTTTCCCATTTACACCATTGATACACTCATCTTTACATGGAGGTTTATATAAAACATTTATTTTACTGGATGAGTGGCTACAAACTATCTAACCATGTGGGTGATCCCAAGAAAAACCAGGGGAATAGAAAGATTATACTGAAGAAACCTGCTGGTGGGAACAAAACCAATTGTACATAACAATTCCATCAAGAATGCTGAAACATGAAATAATTTCTTGTCTTTTGCAAAATTATGTAATCTATTAATTTAAAGCATTCGTTGTGGTCAAACTATGCTCTGTACTAGTGACTTTTAAACCAGAAGGGTACAGAACGGACTCTACAGCAAGCAGGGTGAAGTTGTGGTAAAAGGAGACAACACATTCAAAAGAAATTCCATGCAGCTTTTGCCTCAATTCTCTGTCTCTTCCTCAGTGTTTTCCTCCATGAGAAGTTTCTCTCTTTTCTGGCAACTGTGTGAGTATTGGAAGATTCACTTTGGAGGCAGTGAGCAGCCAGGGAGAGACAGCTAGACATGGACACAGGACAAGGGACAGCTGTGGGATAGTGGGGTGGAAGGGCTGGGCTCTACAGAACAAAACCTCTTCTAGCTGGAGGGTGAGCTGTAGGGACTAGAGGTATATAAGTGATGAAAAGTTGGTATGGGACAACACACTGCAGAGACCAGAGTTCTGAGGGGTTCAGAACAAGCAGAAAGTAGCTGTGTGTAGGTTGATGCAGAAATGACATATGGAAAATCTCCTAGAATATTACGTGGAAAATAAAGGCTAGCACATTCAAAAAGGCCTGGGAAACCACAGCTATGTAGTTAAGAATTTTACCTGCATAAACTGAAGAGAAGCTTCAAAGTCCTCCACAGGATACATCTTAATGCGAAAGAATTTCATTCCCATTATAAGACTGATAATGCTTTGAACTACATACGGGCTTTGTTCTTTATGCCGCAACTCTTTTAGCTCTGCCATAAATTTCTTCTTTACAGCAGGAAATCTATGAATTCAGATTGGTTAGTTTCAAAAAGTACAAAATCAATATTTGAACTGTATTGTAAGGTATATAAATTGGGAAAAACCTAAAGAAGATAAAACTTAGGTTGTATAAAAGTACCATTTCACTCAGTATTTGAATAGATTTTTTTTTTGTTTAGCTTTCTTTCACTTCTAATAAACTGAGAAAAGGAAGTATACAGCCTGATCTTAGTCCTTTTAGATAACCCCATCTTTCAAATTATTTTATTATTCTGCACCTCTTTTACATAGGAGCTAACAATAGCATTTAAATAACCCCTTCAAATGTTTTTCAAAAATCCATGATGGAAGATAACTATCTTGCAAGTACGTGTAATATTTTCAAAAGAAAAGGTTTATAACCCTGAAAATATTCATATAGGCACTTTGTCCCTTCAGTTTTTTTTCCTAATAGCCATTACAGTAACACTTAAGCATTAACAGCTACAATAATTCAGGTTAGAGGGCTCTGTGATGATTTTTGGTCGCCCCCACAAATCTATTGAAGATGTCTTTGGAGACACATTGTCCATAAAAATGATATATAGAAAGAGCATCCAACAGGACCTCCTGCCCTTTTTGAGACAAAATGGAAAGAATGTAATTTTCATGGTGGGTGTAGCATGTAACAACCTTCTGTTATCTATCTCTTTGATAGACAACCCACGTGAACTGAAAAAAACAGGTTAGGAGGCAGAAGCCCTTCAGTGATAGAAACATCTTAGTAGGCCCTTCAGAACTTTGACAGTCAACTTGAAGCTTTGGATCCAGATGCAACCTCTCCTTTTGCATTTGACCAGCCAATTTAGAGGTCCAGGTAAGACCTTAGCTGAATTTATATGACTTCCAGAATCTCAAACTATTTTAGCCACATCAAGCCAAACTGACTGGTTGTGTAGAGCTGAGACTCACCCTCAGCAACACCAAAGTGTCAGGAGACAGACAGCATTACATCAGGGCAGTAAAATTCATCCTTTGCTTAGTTTGTGGTTTAAGCTTACGATGAGATGCTATATTGGGAACATGAGACCCTGAGTTTGACTGTTTTCATACTCAAAATTTAAGATCTGACCCACAAAGTGTTTTATGTCATCTGTTCTAGGAAGGATGAAGGGTTCAAAACCAGATGCATTTAGTTCTGAGCTGAAATAGCTCCAGAGAGCCTTAATATTGTTGCTATGCAGGAGGATAGCCATTTATAGGTTTGCCCAGCTAAAGAAAAAATAGCATCTACAAAAAAAACTAGTTTAAATAGCTTTCTTCAGCCTTTTGGGCTTTCTACAGACGTCATTGCTGAGATAGGAAAAATAATGCTGCTGTAGTTGAGTTGAATTTATTCAGTATCACTGGACTAGATGCAGAAAGCCTGCAATTCCCTAGAGGCCTATGTTCTAGAACATCTGGATAAATAGAAGGCCAGTGAACTGAAATGACTTATTCTTACAGAATACTTAAAGAAAGTGAGAAAATTGGAATATTCACATGCTAAGCAAGTAGACTTTGTTATATTTATGGAGGAAATAATATATTGAATTTTGCTTACTTTGCTTGAGCTAGAACGCCTATTACTTCTGCATACAGATCTGCAACAATGTGCATATTCCCAGTGTTAGGACCAAGGTACCTAGCAAGACACAAGAAAGAATTCCCAGCTGAGAAAACAGACTGTTTAAACCACAGCTATTAAAAAAAATAAGAAAGTATCTTTTCATAGAATTTTTGCATGAAAAAGAGCCTTACCCTTCTTTGTACTTAAAGTGCTTGAAAGCCAAGTTAATAACATCATTTACCAAACTGTCTATTACGGGATGAAGTGGAATCTGAAAACACAAAATAAAATATAACAAGTACACATATATTACACTAGTGCTAGTATTACTCATGGAGATCATCCATTCATAAATTTATCAGTTAAAACAGCTAAAAAAAAGCTAAAATGTGGCAGCCATTAAATGTTTATTTAGTTTTGAAGAGAAATACTTTATCCCCAAAGACATGGCAAAGTAAGGTCTGTATGAGCACAGAATTCTATGTATCATACAGGTGCAAGAAAGACAGCAATGAAGAAGCATGCAGGATGTACTTCATGGTTTTATTATAACCTTAAAGATGCAAACAGAAAGAATAATCCCAAAATTCACTTGCATTGGTAATTTCCATCATTTATTAGTTAATGGATAATTTAAGAATTCCTACCTGTTTCAAAACTTCTATTAACACTAAAGAAAAAATAAAATCAATAGCCAGATCTCTTCTCTCCATTAAATAGTCCCTCTGCTGTTCATCACTGCAAAATCAAACCAAGAAATACAATATTTTGGAGAAGTGTCATAATTCATATTGTATGCCTTCTTCAATTACACAAATACAGAAACAGGGAATTGTGTTCTAGCTTTTAAACTCCAGTCCAGCATTTCAGAAAGTAATGTACTGTCACGCTCTTAAAATCTGAGGTAAACAGACCAAATCTAACTTGTTACTGTGATGCTCTTTCAAATGCTTAAATATCACCTATCATTTCTTCCCTCTTTTTGTTACAGTTAAAGATCCTCAACAATAAAAAACCAAAACAAAGCCAAGGAAACTTGCGGATTCTGTATTATAACAAATGGATTTAATTTCAAATTCCTTGCTGATGACACCATATAGACCATTGTTAGTTACACTTTGGAAGCAAATGTAACTTTGTGCTATCAAATGCATATTTAGATTTGTCATGAATTTTGAAAAATGCCTTAAAAGCACCAGTGGAGAATTCACAAACAAGCTATATTATCTCTTAAAAACTGTTCCAGTATTAATTTTTTAACTCTGGCAACACTTGTCAAACTTTTCAAACACATTTCTTGTATGGAACAACACAGAGGAATAAAAGTCTGAGGTGAATAGCTTCCAATTAAAAAAAAAAACCCAAACAAAAAAACCCCAAACCCAAACAAACAAACAAAAAAACCCCAAACAAACAAAAAACCCCCAAAACCCAAAACAACAAAAAAAAAACCACCACAAAAANAAAAACCCACAAAACAACCTATTTGAACCAACAGATCAAAGTTTCAAAGTGTACTGAAAAGATAACATTAAATATACAGTACTTTTTGTAAAATTAAACAATAAAGAGACAGTTCTCCAGTCCATTTGAAACATTTAACAAGATTTCAGTGAGATTTTTGTGTAAATTTGGCACAATTCTTATAAACATTGAGAGTTTTAATGATTTCAATTATACTTATGTGCTTATAATAAAACAGGCATTTAAGAGTACAACTTGATCAGTGATGAAGCAAGTTATTTGCATTTTGGTTTCCTTTGGTTTTACATTAACTGGAGAAAGGACTTGTTACACATTCCTTCTGTAACACTACCAACTGACAGAGTGGCCTTGTTTCACAGCTAAACTGACTTTCAACTAAATTTTGGGTGGAGTTTCCGAAGGCAGCTATTTATGAGCAGATAGTCGTGGAACAAGTTGAGAGAAAGAAGCAATTCAAGGCAAGGATTCACCTCACCCAAAAGCAGACATCTAATTAATGAACTGTGTCTTCATACTGCCTACTTCTACTGACATAAAGAGTCTAATTCAGGTTCACTTCTACCCTGGTATCTAAACCTAGCCCCTACCCCTTTGTTCCAGCAACTACTGCCTTGTGTAGTTACTGGGTTATAATATAATCCCAAAGTGAAAAATTGCCTATGCATTTCTGAACACCAGGTCTGACAGTGTTGATTCTCCTGCTGTTTCATTGAAGCGTGAAAATGTAGTACTGAAATATTCAGAAAAACTCAAGGTTTGAAGAATATACCTGAACCACACTGCCAGCCCTCAATACAACCAAGATCAGTCTGCTGCCTTATCACTGAGGAACTACTGATATAATTATTTTTGTGTGCTTGTTACTTTTAAGAGATATTTTGCTACGACTCTCTGACTGATTCTCAGTTTTCAGATTGAGGGTAGGTATATGTGAATTTTTTATGTGTAAGCAGAATGCTATATAAGAAAAATTCTTACAAGTGCCCAGAATTACTGCCCGATCATTTGAGTAAACACAGCTTATATAAACTGGTATTTAAATATGAAAGGGTCCAAAACATCAGTAAGACAATTACAACAGCACTGTTATGTTTGAACTATGAGGAGCATAACGTGAAAGATACAATTATTCCATCCATCAAGAAGCCAAGAGAAGAGTTCCAGGAACAAGCAGAAAAAAGATACAACTTTCAAGCAACTGTTACCTCACAAAATCTGATGGGTGAAATGTAACACAGTTTACCTTAGAATTTATCAATTACGTATATTCAAAATCATACCTTTTGGATTTAGTGCTTGTTCTTGGTCTGTACTCATGAGATTCATCTTCTATGCCATTCTGCCTTTTATACCAATCAAACAAAGTGCGCAGGATAGAGGGTAGACAATATTCTGAAAGTGAGCTCATTGAGCTTATAACCTATTGGGAAAACACAATCAATCAACAAATGAAATGCTGTTCCAGTTTTCTCTCCTCCTTAAAAAAGGTACTAATTCAATGGTTCTTTCTTATTTTCATCCATTTATTGAGAATTATGGTACAAGCAGTCACTTAATATTCTGCATTTCCTGTCTTTAGAAGATGTGTGGACATGGCATGTAGGAACATGGTTTAGTGTTTAGACTTGGCTGTGTTGGGTTTGTGGTTGAACTTGATGATCTCAAAAGTATTTTCCAACTTAAATGAATCTATGATTCTATAAAACATAAACAGAAAGGCAACACTGAAGTGTATGTTGATAGAGTCTTTATATTGATGATACTAAAATGCATTAAAATAGTGTATCACATCTTTCAACATACCAGAAAATCATCTAGTTCTTCAAGCAGGTTATTTTGATTTATTACACAATGTTGATTTGGGTTCAAACTGATTGTAAGGAAAGAAAAAGTAATGAATCAGAGGTACTGACTTCAGGGGTTATATCTGACTGCTGGATGCCTCCCCTGAAACTCACAATATATTGAGAAACACCACATGTTCTGTAGTAATTTTAATCAACTGACCATGCAGATGCATGCATCTTACTCTTAGGCTCACACACCTGAAAACTTAGAAAACCACCTGAAAACTTCTCTTTTATATACAGGAAAATGTTGAGAGTTTCTTGTGTCTTTGTGGGCACAAATAAAGAAAGCGTAGTTTAAAATTATTCCTTAAAGGTTGCCGATTAAAGAGCTCTAGTGGCATTCTGGATAAGAAGATTACTGCTCACTCAGTATTAACTGTGTCACCAATTACAGAAATATTACTGAGCATGTTGGCCTGAACTGTGAGTTAAGCATTCTATTACAGGAAACCATAAAGCTACAAAACATGAAAAGAACAAAAAGTAGGATTAAAAAAACCCCATTGTTAAACAGGAGGATAATACATGTATTGCAACTGAATGTTCACAGCAACAGCATTTGTGGACATTCTAAGAAAATAAAACACAACTATTTAAAATAGGGAAGAAATTAGTGATCTAAATTGGACCACCTCAAGATCATGCAGGGCTTGATCCTGTGAAGTGCTGAGTATCAGGAGTGAAGAGCTGGAGTGTGTACTACATGCTAAGTACACTGATTATGTAATTAACTGTCAGGTTTATCCACCTGCTTAAACTTAAACCAGCATGTTTCAATGCTTGTGGAAAAACTATAATAGAGTCTAATGTTGTTGTGTTCAGACCACACTTGTCTGAATGGTGTGACTAAGACAAGAGCAAAATTGGCAGATCAAGCATTCCCAAATATTACTACAGCCTTAACTGAGAACTTCTGTGGATGACACTTAGTCTAGATGAGTAACTCTGAATCTCTTTTATAGTTTTTCAGCCTCAGGATTTAACTAATTCACAGTGAGGTTGTGGACTAAAATCAATGAGGCCCTTTGAGGATGAAGTATTATTATTCAGGTATCATGGCCTAAAATCAAACATGCTGCATTAGAAAAATATAACAACTGCCCCTGCTAAATTAAAAGCTTTTGTAAAAGTAATATTTTTGGAAAACTTTCAATCTAGTCTTTGCAATAGATTTTATTACCTGAAATATGAAACAAGTTGCTGTGGAAGATATCATGAAGTAACTTCTTGCTGCAGTGACAGGAGGCCTTTCATAAAGAATTATTATAGGACTTCGGGCTCAATTATGCCAAAGCCTTCTAGTGTTAAGGCTCAGATAAATACTCAGAAAAAATCAGTCACCTGGTGTCAGGCCAAACTATACACTACCAGCTCACTTCTCTACCGTTTTTCCAAAACCTTTTATGAACTTTGCACAACACTGCTTGTTAATGATGAAATACAATGAAAATGGGTTTCCTTGGGAACACCAGAAAAGAATCATAAAATCATAGAGTCACAGACTGGTTTGGGTTGGAAGGGACCTTAAAGGTCATCTAGCTCCAACCTCCCTAACATTGGAAGGGACATCTTCCACTAGACCAGGCTAATCAAACTCTCAATCAACCTGGCTTTGAACACTTCCAGGGATGGGGCATCCACAGCTTCTCTGGACAACCTGCTCCAGCCTCACAGTAAAAAAATCTTCCTTCTAGTTAGTAAAAATTGACCCTCTTTTAGTTTAAAACCCTCAGCCTTTGTCCTGTGTCTATGGGCCCTACTGAAAAGTCTGTCCTCAAACAGACCTAAATATCTTTTCAGAAATCTCAGTATCTAACTATAAATGAAAAGTTGTTTCAATCAGGTCTTCCTGCATGTTCCCTGACATACTACAGCTGTTCTCTAAATCCCACCTATACAATTTCACCAGAAAAAGTCAAAGTGATTTTTTTTCTTTTTTTTAATCTTTCTGTCATTGCAGTTTTAAGACAGGAAGGAAGGGTGGACTGGGAAAAGACCTGGCTCTCAGGGAACAGGAAGGGAGGGAAGTCTAGCCAGCATGCCGGTTACTCAACCCTTTCATTTACTGGAAGTAGGTTCAAGAGTGAGATGAATTCTAGCTCTGTGCTGCTCCTGAAAGGGAGTGCACAGATGTACAAATATGTCCTTGTTGGACAAATGATCATATTCTTCCATCATAAATGAACTACCTACTGTATAGCTTAAGGATAAGAAAGCTGCACAAATAGAGAGCTGTGTTCACAGAGCATTAAATATACTTTATGTAAATGCTTAATATTTATTCTGGATTAAAATGCAAGAGTAAATTTAATGAAATTCTGCTCAGACAGCTCACTACAATTTATATACTTTCCTAAAAGTCTTACTATATTGTCAAAATTCAAAGAAATGTTTCCACTAACAGAAAATTTATATTATTATCTTTTTTATTTCACTAATGAATTTATATGCACTTTAACACCAAATATATTCAAAATTGCACCCAATTTCAACAGTATAATTAATTTTTTGGCCTGGCATTCTTTTTCTATACCACATATCTCAATATGTATGTTGAATGGGCGTTTTATTGCCATTTTAATAAAGCAGAATTGCAGTACTTCATTTTTGCACAATCTTGGTTTATTTCTTGTGACTCTATTTTTCACACTGTGTCTGCATATTTTATCTTCAAACTGTTGTTGTGCAGATTCTAAACAATGGACAAGCACAAGTAAGGTTTTACACTTTCTATCAATGCTGCTGAATGCATTTGTGATTGTGGAGATCTCCTTTCATTCACATCTTTGTTCTAAGCACTTTTTTTGGACCGTGCTGTGAAGTTAAATCTCCCTGGAAATGGTTAAAACTGATAACTATTCAAGTTGAACTCACTAGTTTTCATTAACGGCCTTGGCTTTGTGAGACAAAAAAAGAAAGCAGGACTTTTTAGTACCATAATTTTGTGGATGGGTAATTTCAGCTAGTATGCTTATACACTACCAATGTTTATAGCTATTTTACTGCCAGCATAACAGTTTACATGAAAACCCATTTATTTTTAGTGGACAGCAAGTTCAGTTCAGAAGGTGTTACCTTTAATTTTGCCTTCAGATGTACTTCTTTATACACTGCTTGAACCCAAGCCTCTGACCAGGAGCCAAAGGTTATTTTATGACCCCATGACCACTATTTTTTATACTTTCTCTACCCTGTGCCTTTCTCTGGTGATGAAGGACAATGTGTAAAACTCAGGGAAAGGGAAAACACAAAAATGGCCAACTGCAATACTGCTACAATGACAATGATATCAGTATTCACTAACTACATCAGCATATCATTAATCACATTAAAAAGGACACTTTAGTATGCTGCTTCATGCCTTATTTATTTATTGCATTTTCCACTTTTTTATTATTGTTATTGTTCATTTTAGTTTCCTTTCTTTACCTTGGCTGATTTTTTTTTGTTTCCATCTCCTAAAATTATATAAAAAATTAAATGTTTTTACTTTTCAATCTGTAGTCTCCAACCTAGTGCACTTCTAAGAAAGGAGCAGTAAAACTGTAACAAGAATAAACTTTTGTGCAGTTTATGCTGAAACTTCTGCAACAGGCACCTCGGATAGATAGCTTCATATGAAAACTAAGCCTTCCTGTTAAATTTTCATTTCCACGGCCAAAACATTACATTCATTTTGTGTTTTTATATGGAAAACAGTCTGTAGCTCAGTCCAAAATTACACAGTGCCCTTCTTCTGCCTCCAGTGTTGTCAGTTCGTGGAACATTTATACACCGTGGTAAGAACAAATGATATATTAGTAGAAGCTGAGAAAGAGTAATAAAAATGTTTCCTTAGGTGAGGATAACCCTCTTGGAGAATTATGGGTTTTTGCTAGCTTTTGATCTTTTCATGTACTGCAACTTTATGGTTTCCTGTAATAGGAAGTTTAAGTCATAGTTCACTAGTACAATGTTTAATAACATTTCTTTAACTGGGGACACAGAGCTTGCTAACGCTGGAGCCGCAATGCTCTTTGCCAATAGGCAGAGCTGTCTAATCAAGGCATTTCAAAACACGATTTTAAATATACTATGAAAATATTTAAAACCATATGAAAAAACCTACATAATTTCCTATATATATTTTCTTTATACACATGCACACCTAGGAAGGAAAACACAGTCAGTGTAAGGAATGCAGTTTGTTAGCCAATGGTGAGACATTTGGCAAGTCAGGATAAGTATCATCACTTCATACATTGCTCAAGATCCCATTCTTTGTTTGAGGAGGGTGATGCAATAGGCAGCCAGACATGCTGTCTGCCTAGCAGGAGACACTGACTACACCTATGTGGAGAGAAACAACCCTGGCCCAGTCAGGTTTCCAGATGCTGGATCCATCACCACCGTCACAACCAATGTTCCTAAAATGGTATTTAAGAATGGGCAGCAAAAAATGCTGGTTCTCAGGGAGCCAGAGACAGAACTATTCAGGGGTAGCAAGCAATGCTTTCATAGCCATCTCATTGGTTTGGGGGTTTCAGCGTTTGACTTGATGCTGATTACTTTGGGTAGCCAAAGTGCCATTCTGCTCATTGTTAAGTTACTTTTTGGACTTTTTTTTTCCACCTCTGAAGCTGACTTGCAAAAAAAGCAAGTTTTAAATCAGGTCATGCCTCATTTTTGTTGCTTTTTAATTTACCATTAGAAGACTGAGCTCAGACATTTCAAAGTAACTAGTGAACTACTCACTTCAGCATTACTTATCAATTTCACTTAAATTGAAGAGAGATAATTTTGATCATGTCAAAAGAAAGAAAATTAGATTTCTTTGACTGTCTGTCACTTAAATTCCCTAAACCTAAAACTAAAAATTATTAGACATCTTGAGGAAGTTTGTTCATGGGGATTGTCTCTCTTGCCCCCCTTCATTTCCGTAGTAAAACCATCAGGAATGTCATGGCTGTTTTATTTTGCTAGATGACTATGGGTTTCAGAAATAAACACCAAAGCCTTCTGAACCCTAACTGGAAAAGAGAAGTAAAGGACTACCAACCTGGTCTTCCCTCATCCCATAAACATTTTAGATACTTAACTTCAAAAATAAAACTTGAGTGGTTTCACTTAAAAGCACATGCCTTCTTACTTGGGTTGTGGTACCGTGTCATATCATGGTCTCCAGAGCTTCCCAGGCAGACTACACCTTCATTTTGTTATCCATACTTTCATGACAACTTTATAATACTGACACATTATCATTTGAAAAACAGCTTTTTAATGCAATGTACTCACATAATCTAGTGAGTGAAACATGCCAGGTAAAACGTTTTGCTCAGTCTTCCTGTCTCTACTCTAGCTCAGTTCTATCAAATCTGTATTGTGCTCTACAAAATTTTGAATCCAAACTATTTGAATACAATTTAAACCATTCTATGATTGTATGGATTTAGCCAAACTAAAATAACTTTGGTAAATATGAACCATGTTCTTGAAAATGGGCTCATAAGCTAGGTTCATGTCCCATGTGCTGATCACAGGCCTATATTAATTCCAGGAGCACCAGAACATCTCAGAATGATAATGCTATTTAAGTAGAAAACAATGTGAAAGCTGAAAAGGGAAACATTGCCAGCAACCTGGCCTGAGACTGACAAATTCTGAAAATTTCAGCTTAAATAGTTTGTTTTAAAAATCTCAAGCAACTGAAAGCAGATTTTCTGACAAGACATCTAAGTCAGTCTCACCACTGTACTTTTCTACTAACTCTGCACACAGGTAGGACTTCAGATATGTAGATAGAAAGATATATGAATGCCATATATAACAAAATTCACCTTGGTGTTTGGCCTGCATCTGTTTTTTTTCTCCTGCCTGCATTCAGAGTAAATTGCTACAGCAGTAAACACAGAGTTGTTCCACTCTAGGAAGCTTTTGCTGTTCTCATTAAATTATCTTGACTTAATTACTCAATTTTCTATCTATTTACCAATTACTAGGCAAAGTATCAGTCTTCCAATTCTTCCTTTTAAAGGGACAAAATTTGCTAAACCATAAATATTTAATCAAATCACAGCCACCCATTATGAGTTTGTTTAATGCACTGCAGGAACAGTATCACAAGGTTTGCATCTGGAAGGCTTAATTTGTTTTACTTTCCCATTTGAGTGTAACATTCTTCCCACAGGAAGGAAAAGAATATGTATATAAAATTAAGGTCAGAATACCACAAAGAATTTCATGAGGCAGGTAGGCAGTACTCAGAAAGAACCTCCTTTAGCCTACAGTGACTGGTTTCCCTGCAGAGCCTCCGAGGTCAGTGAGGCGGACAAGGAGCTCCTGAGTATGAAGCAGAAGTCTCACCTCCTCTGTTCACCTCCTGCTCTGAGCAGCCCTCCAAGCAGGCTCTCTCCCCAAAAAGTATCTACAGAATGACCTAGAGTCACTTTGTCAAGCTAAAGTGAACCTTAGTGAGTGCCAGTGGAGCCTCAGAAGGCATCTTTATGTCTGGCGAAATGCCTCAGAAAACTCAAAAATGTCTCAAAAAACTCATAAATGTTCAGCTGAGGTTCTGAAGTTGTACTTACACCTATCTCCTCTCCCAAAATCAATCAATATGGTACCTGGCATTGGTCATAATTTCCTTTTGAACTGTTGCTGTTGCTGCTGCTTCTGCTCTTTCTGTCCTGTGTTTCTGCTGGCAGCACAGTGGTGTGGGCAGATATGGAGTCAGTGGCAATGGTGACAGCAATGGCACACCTAGAGTTTATCATTTCTCTTTGTGAGGAGTGAGATTTGCCACTTTTGGCATCCTTTATGTAACCTAAACTCTTTAGAATCTATCTTCCTTTATTTCAAAATTGGTTATTCTAAATGTCTCTGACAAAAAAAAGGACTGTTGACAAAAATAATTTGCTTTATATAATCAATTAGAAATGTGTATATTGCTGTTGGCTTTATTTTTATACGTGTCCTATTTCCCTTACATAATAAATTAATCTAATGCCAGATATAAATTTCATTTTATTAATTACAATTTTATTGTTCTATTAAATGAAATCAGACCAATTATATAAACTCTACTTACTTTTTAATACTTTTTCCCTGTCCATTTTCCTAATAATTAATCCATTTCCCATTTTCCTAATAATTATCTACCTTGTCATACACAGGCATTTATCCTGACAATTGAACTTATACTTAATTTTAAACTCAACAGGTTGGCTCAGCCTATTTGAAGCGCAACACACACTTAAGTCACGCTGAGTTGCAGCTACAGAGGCAAACCAGACTGACGAGACTGATGGCAAAACCATGATTCTATAGGCCCTCATATTAACTATAAAAGAAACCTCATAAAAGAAACATTGGGAGCCACAGACCTGTTTCAAAAACCACATGATTTGAAAACATACACATTTTGCTTCAAGATCCCCATCAGGGGAAACAGACAAGAAACAATACATGTGCCTAATACACCATAACAAGTAACAAGTTCTATGGCAGAAAAATAATGACCTTGGAAACAGAGGAAAAATTCTTTCCATTTATATCCAAGAATGGTTAGGCAACCACTTATCATTCTACCAAAGCACATCAAGAAATGCTAATTTTTCAGTATGCAACAACAGTATAAGGACACTAGAATGCCTCCCAATGCACTCCTCTTTCAGCCTGAGGAATGGAAATAATGTAATTTCAAGTGTCTTACTTGATCAAACTGGGGATCTTCTCCTCGTTGCAGAGATTTGGTCAGTGGCTTCTCCTGAAAGAAAATATATTAAATACGTATTACTTAATAACAATACTATCATATTCTACTATTATTTTTCTGTTAGATTTTTTTACTCACAAAGTGCCTCCTGATCTGATCCTGGAGATACCAGAATAATTGTTGCATATGCAAAGGAGGCCTCTACATATGTATCAGCCAATACTGACAGAGTATCTGAGTGATTTTGGTGTCTTTTCACGAAAGAGAAGGATTGGCCATTCATTACATCTGAGTTTGTGCTCACACCGATGATAAATTCCTTTAACATCCTAAAAAGCACCTAGTATTTACTCTAATACACAACCAAGGGGCTTCATTTAGGAGAAAAAGAGACTCAGAGGTGACCTTATCACCCTCTACAGCTTCCTGAAAGGTGGCTGTGGTCAGGTGGGGTTGGGCTCTTTCTCCAGGCAACAACTGACAGAACCAGAGGACACAGCCTCAAGCTGTGCCAAGGGAAATATAGGATATTAGGAAAAAGTTTTTTATGGAAAGAGTGATAAAGTACTGGAATCATCTGCCCAGGGAGGTGGTGGAGTCACCATCCCTGGATGTGTTTAAAAAGAGACTGGATGTGGCACTTGGTGCCATGGTTCAGTTGGGGTGTTAGGGCTGGGTTGGACCCGATGACCTTGAAGGTCTTTTCCAGCCTAGACATTCTGTGATTCTGTGAGTCTGTGATTCTGTTCCATGATGTACCTTCTTGTTGTAAAGCTACGAGGCAATACAGTCATGTCCATAGATATAATGCATCATGCAGGACATACTGAAAGAAAGGTGGTCTTAGAGGAATCAAAGACCACAGAGCTCATTTTTAAGGAAGACAATTGAGGGGAAAATTATTACTAAAAGAATTTTAAAACGTATTTTTGGAATGGAAGTAAATTTTCAGGTCATCTTCTCAGAGTAACTGGAAAAGCCAAAGAGAACTGGCCATCTCAGAAAAACCATCCATTCATCTGCATGGCTTCTTTGTCAAGCAGGCTGAACTACTGAGACATGGAAAAGTACACAGGCCAATATTCTAGATGCATGCAACAGCATACAAAACATGAATCTCCTACACCACAATAAAAATAAACAACACATGAGGGCAGATGACATTCTGAAAAACACGTCACTTGTCACCATCACAATTCTGCTGTGAATTACACTACTGTTTCTGGTGTCTGCAATGTGCCAGTGCCTTATTCTTCTATAAATCATGACTCTTTCTTCTCCTACAGCTGCAAGACTGGGGCTCTCCCACCAGCTCAGAATGAGATTTTGTGTTCAGCTTTCAACAAACTACTGCACTCATCAGCATCTGTTAACGTAGCAGGCAAAATAATATCCCTGCCAGGGGATATTAGCTACAAAATAAAGAAATCTGTAAAGCTGATGAGATAAGGAAATGGACAGACTTGATTCAGACCAAAGATTTCAATTATTTCATGTTTCTTTCAAAAGCAAATGTTGCCCAGTATAATCTGCTGACTGATTTTGAAATTAATTATGCTGACCCACTTGTAATGCCAGCTGGCAAGAAGGCCAACTGTGGGGTGACTGCAGTATCCCCTGACTACCTACCAAATACAAAAATCAACAAAATGTTTTCTACTGAGTCACTGATTTACCCAGAACAGCCATCAATATTTTTCATTGTTTTCTGCAATATCTAAAGCGACTCTTACAGTTTACATTATGGGCACAACAGCTATTAATTACAACTTTATGACAGATTATTGGTGATGAACATCTGCAGTAAAAAACCCTTGTAACCCTGAGAAAAACACAGGACACCACCCCACCCACAGTCTTCCTCCTCCTCCTCTATCAGTGGGTGCTACCCTGCCTAGCTGTGTCTCACAGGAATACAATATTTCTTTTGTCTATTGCTGCTCACTGAAAAGGACAGTAGATAAACTTTCAAAAGTAGTGTTCAACTTAGTTGAAAGGAAAAGGATTCTTACATTTTCATGGGTCCTGGACAAATCAGCATACTAAGAATTACTGCAGTTTAGGAAAAAAAAAATCAACACCACCTTTTTTTTCTTTTTAATTATGAAATTTCTGATTTTGTTACAGAAGGCTTGTGTTACCACAGAGAAACTTCTTAAGGTCTGTTTCAACAAAAAGGGCTTCAGCATGCAGAAGCTTTGTGTTTCCATGTCCAACATTTAGCAGGACTTGGCTTTCAGAGAGTAGAGTTTCGAGCAGAAATGAGGTGTGACATCACATGCTGTCTCTAAGGAGGACACAATTAAACAAAACAAACTGGGAACCTGAGTCAGGAATTGCAACCCTGAAAATGTCCTCATCACCTGTAACCTATCTGGGGAAGCACATACACCTCCCAGATACTTTAGTTTCTGATGATGACATTCCCCAGTGGATGCACCCCTGAGTTAAAGAAGATGCCTCCATTTGACAACGCAATACAAGTCATCACATGCCCTCCTGCAGGTGCTACACCAGGGCTTCCCCAGCCATGGTGCCCTGACCTAAAGAAACCATTCACAGGCCCTGCAGCAGCCTTGGTCACAGCAGAAGGCAGCTGGGATGGAGAATTGCCAAAACCCAGGAAGGCTTCTGCTGCCATAACTTCTCAATGTCTCCAGTTTGGGGCTTCAGTTGAGGCCTTTTTCCTCCCTTCATCCCATCCTGCACCTACTGCTGTTCCCACTGCTCCCTTCCCCTCACGCTCTTGCCAGGCAGCAGCTGCTGCTGCAGCTGTCTCTGCCTCTTCATCCTGCGCCTGTTTGGGCTGCTGCTCCTGCTGCTGCTTCCTCCTTGGCTCTTTCCAAGGACAGTGCTGCCACTGGCACTGCCTGCAGCCACCGTGTCAGGACCTGACCCCATGGAGACGAGAGTCTTTCCTCACACCCTTCCAGTCTGGGAGTAGGCTGCCCACACCAGAGCCACTCTCTGTATCCCTGCAGCGAATGGCAACAGCCATAGAAGATTGATTGTGGGGTTTGGAGGTTTGAGAGAGCTCAGTGTAAAAGTTATTACTACTTATTACTAATGCTGAGTGCTGAATAGATAAAGAACTGAATAAAGATGAAGGGCCAGATAGAAATGTGGGGTTTTGTTGTCTAAGCACTCCTAAAATATAACAGCACGAATACATTCATGGTAAGAGTAAAAACTGACCATGTCAGGGAGACATGACTGAGTAAATTCAAAGGCAACTCAATTATATGCAGGTATTTCAAGTGTCCTTTGAAAACAGCAAATTTTCTTTATACAATAAATAATTTCTTTTCATCCACTGGAAACAGCTTGCCTATTCTATTTGCTTAGTTCTAATATCCTTACAAATCTTACCATTTCATTTTATGCAGTATTTTCAACACTGTTGCTATGGCAGATACTGTATAAAATATATTTATACTCATGGTAGGTGTCTTTACTGCATAGCACAGGTTCAGGACTTGCAAAGAAAGGTTAAAATGTGTAATAATACGAAAGTGTCTCTTGGCAATACATTCCACAGTAGTCTATTTACCCTGGAGATACACCTAATTAGTTTTCAAAAAATCCTAAAACAGTTTTCTAGCCTCATGGTACGCTTTTATTTCAATTTATTTTCTTGCCCACCCAACTCAGGAATGGCAAAGCGGCCTATTTATATAATAAGTTGACTTATTTCAGTCTCTGTTGATATACTACATTCTACAGAAATGTCTTCCAAATCTTAGCTGAATATTTTGGCTGGATTTGGAGGCAAAGCCTACAACAACAAAATATAAATAAAGAAAGTTTTGATTCATATAGAAGGGCCCATAGCATCCTGAACTATCAAAAAACATCAGAAAATTTCAGAAGAATGGATTCTCAATAGTAATATTTCCATTTTTAATCACTAAACTAAACATCCTTATTTCTTGTTTGAAGTGCTGCCTTCAACTGTGTACTCTGTATTTGTTCATGCTGGGAACTCCCATGATATAAACATGTTAGAGATAAGTAGTAAAGGCAATTTAATATTTGAAACTGTTTTTCAACAAAAACAGCTAAATGTTTTGTGTCGCCAATGCCTACGAAACAAAATGCTCAACTAAAACTTAACTTCCTTCCTCTCTCTCGTTGCTCTTGGGAAAACATAAATAGAATATAATAAAATACAATATGTTAATTATGCAATGGAAAATGCATGTTTTATCATATTTGCATGCATCAACTAAATATAATATTTATAAATTACCTAAAAGCAACATATCATTCAAACCCTTTATTCACACAGGCACACTAAAACATTTCTCCAAAGACTGTCAGTGACTTTTAATGGTTAATATATTAAGGCTTTTTCAGGGCTGCTACACAAATATAATTGGGTAAATTTACACAGGAATAGCCACCTGTCACAGAGCTGAGTGTTCAAGGAAACATAAAAACAAAGGGATGTTGTAGTGCCTATTAACCTTGACTATGTCACCATGTTATAACGATATATAATGCCCCTTAAAGCTATTTCTAATCTCAGCCACCATTAGGCCTGTTTTTCCTACTGAACCACAGTTCAGTAGTGACAGGCTACTGTATTACTGATTGAGATAAAACCCCTTTTTTGTTGTTGTTGTTTTTTTTTCCCTAAAAGCATGGTGAAAGGATATTTTTACACAGATTTTGACTTTTGCACTGCACATTAAAAAGCAGCCAGTCGTGCTCTGCTGAGTGCTCTGCTGGGGTGGAAAGCTCACCAAACAGAAAGAAGAATGGACCTTTTCACGTAAAATGGAGTAGACATTGAACACCTTCAACTACTGCAGCTACAATATATGTAAAATGCACGTAAGCACAATCTTAAGAGCCCAAAAATCCCCTAAAGTAATTCTTTCTTCTTATGATGAATCACCCCATCATCCCCCTCTGCCCCAAATGAACATCTCTGTCTTGTATACTTTTCAGCAGGAAGGAGAATTGATGTTTGTAGGAAAAGGTCTGCTCCCAAACATGCCAAATTTTTTTTTTTGGCCTTGCTTATTTTGTACATACAAAACCGGGAAAACGCATCACTGTCAATCCTGCGCTTGTGTGATGGGTAACCCAAGTCCTCTGCTCCAGCTGTGTGCTCCTGCCCTCTCCCTCCCAGAATGGATCTTTGATTTTTGTCACTTATATACCTTATTACTATTTGGGAATTCCCACCACCATCCTAAGGAGTCTAATTAATTTATGCCTAAGCAATTAAGAGAGCCAGGCTTTTTCACTGAAAAGGATAATATGTTTACTCTGATAGTCTCCCAACTGTCTCCCACCTGCAAGTTCTATGAAACAGGCAAATTAGTGTCCTGTTTTCATTAACCATTCTTTGCAAGTCAGCAGGTCCTCATGCATAAACACATAAACTGCCTGTTCAGTAGATGACAACAGAATCTTTGACTTCTCTTCGCATCAATTATCTGCTAGACACTTCTTTTAAGAAACTGTGTCAGTGACCATGGTACACAGAGAGTAAAATAAAGGAGATTTCCCTAATTAACCTCTGAAATTCTAAGCATACAGCAACTAAAAATTCTAAAGACAAACATAATAAAAAAGATACGATAATGCAGCTTCATGGAAACACCTTGCATAAGACAAAATTACAGATACACAAAATGTTAACAAAAACTGTGATGGACTTCATTTGACTGTTGAAAATGGAGTAAAAAAGCAATGCTAATTGTGCATGGTACTTCATATGGTGGAAATAAGCATATTTCAAGTGGCCATGAAATATATGTAAAAACATGCTACATCTCAAAAAAAAAATTGTTTAACAAGCTCAAGTCAAAAACCTACTTGTCATTACAGTTAATGTAGAAAAATAATGAAAGGTGCATGTCTGAAAGATAAGCTCAGTATTACTGAGTCTATTCTTTCTTCATGTAATTGCTCTGGAGTTTTTTTTTTTTTTGTAACACCTCTTCTGTTTTGTTCATGTGGAAAAGCATGTGCCCATACTGCTGAATATAAAAATACAGGAAAACAT
Organism: Dicaeum eximium; assembly: GCA_013396995.1. Lineage (NCBI taxonomy): Eukaryota > Metazoa > Chordata > Aves > Passeriformes > Dicaeidae > Dicaeum > Dicaeum eximium. The sequence goes on from VWZP01002845.1 coordinate 4,018,365, forward strand.
CAGTTCAGCTTCAAATACAGGTTTTGACTCTCTGGCTTTGACTCTTTGGCATCCTTGTCATGCACTGTTATGATTTGATGATAGACGATGTCATCATGTCAGGTATTGCAGGCTAATTTTTGTCTGATTACCACATTCTCTGCAAAAAGCATCTTTTATCTAGGCTGTCTACCATGAAAACTAAAACATGGACACATAAATGTTGGTCATGTGAATGTTTACTCTGAAGCAACTGATATGTCAGAAAAAAATGGCCATACAGGCCAAAAAAATACCAAATTGATTTTCAGAAGTAATACTCTACAGAAGTAAATCTAAAGCATCCTGAAGAAAGAAGCAAACCCACTGAATTAGAAATTGCTATTGGATGCATAGTACAAAAATTAGCACTGCTACTTTCCCAAGATAGCATAGAATGTAAAAAAACCCCAAAAAGCTCCCAACAAACAAAACCAATTTTCTTTCACTAACCTTTAGCAAGCAACTCAAGAACTCTACCAGAACAGTATACAAATTCCCAGATATTCCCTCAATTCAGTGTTGACAACAAACAGTTGCAAACTTTAAACAAAGGTTAAATGCTGTTTTGTTGTAGCAAAAAAACCCCCAGAAAACCAAACCAAACCAAACCAAGCAAAAAAAACCCCAACAAACAAAACAAAACAACCCCCAAAAACAACAACCCAAACAAACAAAAAAACCAACCCAACAAATTCAAACAACAAACCTACTACTCTCAGCATTTCTATTTTCCATTGCAAAGTAAGATGGTTTATTGTAGGCAGGAAGTAAAATGTTTCTTTTACTACAATATTTTAAGCCCCAAAAAGCTGATAACTACTAGTGGACCAGTTCTGAAAGAAATATTTTAAAGACATGCTTTTGTGAAGCCTGTAAGTTGAAAAGAGTACTCAGGATAACTTTACTGAGATTCGAGGTACACTAGCACAAGTGAGAAAGGAAATTCAGAGCTTGTTTTAATAGGAATGCCTTTTCAAAGTTGTAACTTAATGAACACATCAAAATCTTCTGCCTATTAAGATCCTCCTGGTATTAGTATTACAACACTGTCCCTTGGTTTTCCCTGATTTTATTTACTCCAATACTACAGTGTACAGAAAGAGGTAGATTTTTCAACGTGTAAGTATGATAAATTTAAAAAGACCATCTGGAGACAAAGTATCGGCACTTAATGTTGACAGTATAATTCCATCACAGCCTTGTGTTAGTAGATTGTGTGATTCTAACCTAAAAAATTCCAATATAAGAAGATAATATTTTGTTGATTGGAACCTAATTTGCTAGGGTAGGGAATGTATAAGGCCTCAGTCAAGAGTGGTGTCATAGGATGCAGTATAAGAGTCCAAGATCTTTCATTTATGAGCCTGTAGAACTGGCTCCATAAGCATGATGCTCTAAAAAAATGTTTGATACAGTGATTTCCATGTAACAATAAGAACAATAGATGATGGAGATCAAAAATTTCCAAGTCTATGTTAAGACTTTTGCATGAAACTGCTATTCAAGGTATTGTTTCAACTGTTTATTAAGGTTTATTAAGGTTTTTCAGCCATGTGACCTGGCTCAGCAAGGCCCCTGACAGGAAGGGGGCAGGGCTGTGGGAGCAGGAGACTAGCCCTGTTGTGGCAGGGACTAATAGCTCCAAAACCTGGGAATGGGACCTGGCCTGTGGGCAGGTGTGGGGGAGACTCAGAGAAGGCCATTAAGGCTCATTAGTGCCCTTAGGGCTCTGACCACTGGTTACCCACTCAGAATAATGTGACTTAATTTAATAAAGCCTGTAGGAAGCCCTTATCAGTTGATTTGAATAAATTTAGAGTTGTAATTGCAGGGCTGCTCCAAGCACAACAGAGATCTCTGCAAGCAGGAACCACATTCTCTAAAGATCCAAAGAGGCAGGGGTAATAAAGGACAGCAAATGACCCTGGCCATGGTCTGCTGTCTGATGTCCACTACTGCTTTAGCATCAGGTAGATACTTATTGTCACCAACTGTGCACCTGTTTTCACAGAACAGAAAAAAAGATGAGGAAAGTGTATTTTTAAAGTGAATGTGAGAACTACTGCCAGTAGTTTTCTTTAAAATTCTGTTACTTGGAGCTTTCTTGGCCATGTGTTTATTTCAAAGGCTGTATCTGTACCATATGAGAGGTGTCCCCAGGTGATTTGATCTGAAGCCTTTTCCTCCTGGTCACTGGTATTGATTTGACAGACTTTCAAGGAAGATGCCAGATGCCCTTGCAGAGCTAATGTAAGCCTTCAAGTGTTTTTTTCTAAGTGTTTTTTTGCTACAAGTTTTTTTGCTACAAGTTTGTTGGCCCTAAAAGCCATAGTTTCCACAAGTATTGCATGCTCAGCTAGTGAAACAAGACCTTATTGGGTGGATCTCCAATTTGGGAAGGTAGTTACGTGAAGTATTTGAAGTTCTCTCATATTTGTCATGCCACCAGATATGCAGGGTCAAATATGGTAAAATTCAAGCTGTCTGATGTATAAACTGTGCCATGCCAGATTCAGGCCCAGTAAAGAGCACATAAATCAAGCAATACCTCATTGACTTCAAATGTGACTCTGAAAGCATGCAAAGGATGAAGCTGTTGTGAAGTGGTGGGAAGATACCTCTTTACTGAATTGCTACTTATTTGGCAACAATGGTAGCAAAGTGTACACTTGATTTTCTTCTGTCCTTCATGATGACAGACTTCAGTGATAAGACTGGCCTGAAATGACTGTAGTAGGACTTTCATTTTCTGGAGAGTGGTAACAGGCAATATCCTTAAATGACACAAAAATGTGATTAAGGGCATGTGGTAGGTTCTCTGCTATATTTGCAAGCATTGGCCAACATGTGATGTAGTGTGACAGCCTCGGTGACCTTGGATTGAATTTGTCTTGCAATGTTAAATTCTTGCAGAGATTTGAACCATCATATGCACCATTGACTATCCTCCAACTGTACCCATGCAGTAATGAGGCCGAGGGACAGAGAGCACCCTGCAGAGTCTTGCCATTGGAATGAGCTCTGCTCATGTCCCAAACATTTCTGCACGCACACTCAGCCATGGAAACCCCGAGAGCACTGAGAAAGTGCCCATTGACACTGTCTGACTCTGAAATGTGTGAGTGTTCTATGGATCTGTATCTAAGTGCAAATGATGATGCCAATGTCTGTGCAAAAATGTGTTTCCTTCTTGACTTGCTGAATGGCATAAAGTTTTCCCCTCAGTCTCATATGGATGTTGGAATCAGACCATACTGCATGCTCTCTCTGCTCTCCTGCACTCCCTATGATTACTCCTGAAACCCTACATTTGTCTCCTCCTCTAGCTTTTTTTTTCTCAGCTGCATTCTTCATACTCTTTTTGAACTTCTGTGTTTCAATTCTGCAATATGTCCCCCTGAATTACACAGAAGATACCTGATCTATGATCACTGCTTCAATCATGCAAACCTTTCTAGGTCTTTTTGGAAGACAATTGTCCTGAGGTTCAACATTACTCACCCTAGCTCTATACTGCTCAGTGCCTGGCTTCTGCTATAGGTCTCAGCCTGAGATTCATACTGAAATAACTGGAGGAAGATACTATATCTGAGGTAGTAAGTGGAAGGAGAAGTGAAGGGTCTTTATGCCATTGGACTTGTCTTTTTTATATTTGATTGCTCTCCATCTTTAGTGCAAAAGGCCAATCTTTCCCATGATTTTCTGCCTTCACATCCTTTGAGTTCCTGAGTAGGGCTTGCTTATTTCATGGAAGAGATCTCCCAGGCTTAGCTGCCTTTCCTTCTGCTGAAGAACACACTGATCTGGCCTAGCTTGGGCTTCATGATCACCGGTGGACTGGACTATATTTGGAAAGCCAGTGAACTCCCAAGGAAAGCTGATTAGTGAAGGCGGGAAGAGTGATGACTGAACCATTGTTCTGCTTAATTGATTTCTTGAAACAGAGAAGTTAGCTGCTGGAAATTCTGAGTAAAAGGAAACAGAACCGGGGGGATAGTCCACACAGAAATTAAACTCAGAATCATAGATTCATGGAATGGTTTGGGTTGGAAGGACCTTAAGGATCATCAAACTCCAACCCTCCTGGCATGGGCAGGGACACCTTCCGCTAGATCAGATTGCTTCATTCTCATCTTGAATACTTCCAGGGACTGGGCACTTACAGCTTCTCTGGGCACCGAGAAGTCCTTAGATATGGCTCGAAGTTGAAAAAAATACTGAGACCAACTACTAGTCTAAAAAGTTGACCTAGGATCCAGTCAACGACTTGCAGGAAAGGAACTCTGCTGAGCTGACACTTTCTGGGAGGGCTAGGAGGCAGACCCTCTCCTGAGGTGAATGACTGTTCTTGGTCCTCCAGACTGTCCAGACTGACATAGAGTTGCACATCCAATTAGCACGTCCTGTAACAGATCTGTGGGGCTCCATACAATGAAAAGATCATACACGTTCAGGTCACATACTGAGTACCTAAAGTAGTATGTTATGGAGATGCTTTCACTTATGAGGAGGTGAGAGAACAGTCCTCAGCACAGTATAGTAAAGTGAGGCAGAAATTAATGAAAAAGCATCTTAAGTACTTCAGAGATGATTATTGAAAGAATAATTAAGAACAATTATTCTTAATGACCTACACATTATTCGTTGCAACTAGGTCTAAAAATGCCACTATAATAGTATTTATTTCTATAATTTAAATGCTAAGTAAATAATACAGTAGAAATAAAGAATTATGAGACATTAGATACAGAGGTATGGTATTATGAATTATGAGGTTCTTAGAGCTGGGATTGACTGCCACATGCTTTACAAAATTTTGACTAGCACAAACAGTCATGGAATAAAAGAATTAGATGAATGATCAGTGGCATAATCCTTAAGTAACACAGAGGTGGATAGAGACAGATAACAATGGGAAGCCAGCATGCTTGTAGCATTTATAGAGGAAAAGTCCTAGGGAGATAGGTTTTGTATGAGAAAAGAGAACAGAATTTTCAATACATATTTGCACAAAGGTATTAAAATAAAGTTGTGCAATTGTCAATTTGTCTGGGCATACATATACTGAGTGAATAGCTATAACAGAGCAAGGCAGCTAGCCTTTCCTCTTTTCCAGGAAATTACTTGTTCCTTAGAGTAACTACTCTCTATTCACTGTGAACAAACAGTGGTCCAAAGTCCCTGTGCGTGCCAAACTATTAATGAGGCCTTCAAATGTAAAGTATGTGTCATGGTAATGTGTCTCATTACAGGTGACAACCAAGGAGTTGTCACCTTGTGTGATGCAGCTGGAGTTTTAGTCCATGTAAACCAGAAAATTCTACATTACAGCTGTGGGATAAAACTACTTGGTGTTATCATAGGCTAATAAATCTTACTAGTTATCACAGCCCAGTCCTCAGAAAACAAAAAACCTACTTCCTTTCCTCCCAAGTCTGTTCTTAGCATATTCTTCTCTTGCCCACGGAAAGTGAAGCCTAGACTGAAGCTAATCAGAAACCAGTCCCATTATATGCATTGGTTGGTCAGTCTCTGCAATTTGCATAATTCTTTCCTTTTTTTCAAAGTCTTCTGAACCATCTGCTAGGTTGTTATCACCAGCCCTGTCTTGAAATAGATCTCTGTTTTAATGTCTTCAAGCTTCTAAAGAAATTGAAGTAATAAAGACTAGTATCAACCACAGCACTCCTTTCAGGGTATTTTCCTCATGGTGAGATTAAACCTACCTAATAAAAGTTACATGCAGAATACATGAATATGCCTATAGTCCCAATCCTATAATGAGTAAATTCTGTTCTTGAGTTCAGGATTCAGAGAGATCCTGAATTTACACAAGCTCACTAAAAGAAGATGCTTGCAGGAGAAAAGCATAATGAAAGTTTACCAACAGCTAAATTAACCATTTACAACTGTCAATGCCTGTAGCTCCCTATGTTTTATCAATGTCTACAGCTGTGTGTAAGAACTGCTGAAAGCTGAATTTAAAGATTAGCCTGATCTGTATGCACAGGATGAATTATAACCCAAAGTGATAATCAACAGTCCTAAAAAAGGAAACTGTTTTCTGGGCTTTCTCCTTACAGAGCTATGAAACATATTCTTTCATTTGAACTGGTAAGAATACTACCCTGGCCTCTTCTTTCTAGTTTTATTTCAAGGTCACCACTGCTTGAAAAAAATCAGCAGTATTAAAATATCGGATTGTGTTTATAAGTGAAGCAATGCAGAGAAGATTTAGAATAAAAAATGATAAAAATTAAATATTAAACATATCAGCTGTGAAAAAAGGTCTGCGGAATAAAATCTTACTATTTGTCACAAATAAGAACAATTATCTACAGAAAAGAACCAGGAAATTATTAAAGATTATCAAGAAAAAAAAAATATTTACATTTCATTTATGGGAATTTAATTTTATAAACTGGACAATCCACTTTAATCAAATCTGATGTCAAATACTTTTAATTTGAAATAATATAACTTGACAATCTGGGTACAGCAGTTAATCATTAAAAATTAGCCACATGATTGTGAACTTATAATTACTGAATTATATTTTTATATATTAGAGATCGTAAAAAGGGGAAAAATTGACCTGAAATTCTGAATAAAATATTCTGCAAAGTTAAAAAAAGTCAAATCTGGAAACAAAAATTTTGCATTTTAACTTGTTAAAGACTTAGCAGTGGATAGTTGACATTATATTCATGTTTAGAAAATACATTAAGTGGGGAGTGTGATTTTTATGATGATCAGAGTAACTGAAATGTCAAGAGATACTTGGCTGCCAGCCAAGGTAGCAGGAGGAGTAGGTGACATTGCCCTCTGCTTTCTCTCCCATTGGAATATTGCTATCCCAGATGAGACTTCATGGGGCTGCAGGAAGGGGTGGGATTTGCTGTGCCCTTCACTGACACCCTAGAAAATAGCAAAGATTTCTAGTGCCTTTCTAGCATCTGCAACTCATGGTGTGACACAAACATGGTTTTTCAACAGTTTTTGTCAGAACACTGTAATTTACACTTTGGCTCTGTGTGCATCACAAAAAAAAAAAAAAAAAAAGAGATTGATATATCACATGGGCATATGGAACCCAAAGTAACTGAAAGAAAAAAATCACAAAAACAACAGTAATAATAATAATCAGAAAGTATAAGCAGACAGAATATGCATATCAAAAGAATGATCCAGGTAAAAAAGGAATCAGTAAATATTTAATTTAACCATAGTAACTTCAGAGCTTCAATGTGAGCTAGATTTGATTAAAGAGATTGTGATAAAAGAGATGAAAAGGCAACAATATTACAAACAGATCATTTTATCTTCTCTAGAAGATATCCTAAGTATTCACCACTCATCATAAAATTAAACTGTCATCTCTTGTAATGACTTGGAGAAATCAAACTAGAAATATCTCAGTGTTGAGCACTGTGCAAGTTTGACTTCCTTTGAAGTACACTTGAGTTTAATTAGAACATAAACTTCAAAGAGTTCACCATCTGACTACCTATTGTGAAGAAAGGCCAAAAGGTAGCTTTTCACTATCAATTTATAAACTTTGTCCCCCAAATCCCTGGTCACAATTCTAATGAGTAGATTAAAATGTGGGAACAAAGCTGCTAAACATCCAGCAGCTACCTCACCAGAAGGGTAGACTTATATTCTTAGCTGTTATTCAAGAATAATTTTTGCCATTTTCCCTTGTCACTTCTTTCATTACAACCTAATTATTTCAAGATCAGTTTGACTGAATGTCCACAGAATCCTGCTTACCCATTGGTCACAGCCAACCTCAAACAGCAGCATGCCATGGCTTGTAAGTTTTATTAGTACTAATGAGATGTGAGTATGTAATTGAATTATTGTTAGTGTCTCATGGTCAGACCCCTGTAAAAAATACATTCTGAAATGATGACAAGAAGGTGACATTCCAGTCTCCTGTAATATTTCCACATTCTACATTGAATTTACCAAATAAAATTCCATTGAATAACCTCTAGAATAAGATCAACATTCAGATAATAATGATTTATCAAGGTAAAAAAAATAAGTTATTACTGTGCAGCAACTCAAAAAAAAAAATCATCTTAACACAAGGTGAAATGGGAATAAATCCACGCCTGAAATTTTACATGAAAATGCAGAGGTTTATGTTTAAGAGTAACAAAGGTGCTGCAAGGAAATTATTGGTCTTCTTGCTGTTTTCCTGGTCTTGTCAAGTAATTTTATATACATTATGTTTTAAAATTTTAAAGATGTTCTCTGGGCATTACATGAAGACTGGATGGTAATAAATAGCTGCTGGTATTTTATTTTTTTAAAGGACCTACACTATGACTGTCAGTTTATTCTACTTTTTGTAATTTGGAGGGAACTCATCAAAGAAGAAAAAACTGGATTTTTGTCGTAATATTCTTTACTGTAAGTTTTTTATGGTGTTATTTCCAAATTATGTAAGATAGCCCTGTCATCTTGCATCTAGCTGATTTTTCAGAAGAAAGCATGGTAAAACTTTCCAAGCATCAAATGCTTCTGAATCTAAATCAAAGCTAAACAGATGCCATCAGAATAAAGAAAATTTTAATTTTGCCCTTCAAAATATCCTGAAAATGGGGAACTGAACTAAGTATTCTACATTGGACTTCATAACAAAAACATTCTAAGGTTTTATTAAAATTCCCTTATAGCAGAGAAGTAGAGCTTTCTGGTTATTTTTAGGTCTTGGGGTTTTTTTAACCTCATCTGAACTAAAATATAAGTTACAGAGATACCCTTCCTTAAACAAAATAGCAAGAATATATATAAAATGTAATCTCAAGTTAAATGAGCAGAGTCTTGGAAGTTCACTTACATAAGACAAATTGTAACAGACATACTTGCATGTTAAATTTGCCTAAAAATACAAATAACAATGGCTCTCTCACTGTGCAAGACCTTGTAATGTAACTCCTTTTTCAAGTGCTGGATGCTTTTCCATATCTGGAAAATAGGTGCTATAGTCCTCTGCTAGATTATGAAATCTACTACTGTCAGAACTAAAAGAGGAGCCAGCAGTGGTAGCCATTTTCATGTTTTATCTGAAAACCTCTAATGTTCAGAAATACTGCTTTTATAATATTTCAGCATTTTCTAATCTATTTTGACTCAAGTGACTGCTCTCCCAGCTGTGAAATCTATGCTGGCTGACACCCTTCTGCCTCTCAATCCCATTAATGTGTGCCCACATTGCAAACAGACATTAAATATTAATTGCTTTTCATGTCACCCCTTTGGCATATTTTGCATACCTCTGCCCTCTCCTACAACATTCTAATTGCCATAGCAGCATATCTTACAGCCTGGGAAACACTACCAAACTCCAACGCAGATTACAAGCAAAATATTCCTCATGGCACAGCAAGCAAGCCTGATTTTAAAGCAAATTCAAAGCACAGTATTAAAAAA